>VDFB02047230.1:376733939-376758386 GCA_007258455.2 Sequoia sempervirens | reverse complement strand
AAATGCCATTTTAATGAGGTAATAGGGGTTCAATTTTCTCAATGAACTAGTTTCATCTTTTAATGTAGATGTTTCTTTAGAAAATGGGCGGGACACCATACCTTAGTAATAGCATAATCGTCCCTCCCTTCCCTCTCACCATTCATCAGAAATAAGGGTTGTCTCCTAGTCGTAGGAGGGAAGAACAAATCCATAAATTCTACACTTAGCTTATCTTTGGGTGGAAATGACATACCCTTTTTTTTTTTTGAGATCTTTTATTTTTTAAATTCTCTTTTACTTATTTCATTCATTCATTTTTTATTTTAATTCTAATGTTATTTCTAAATATTTAACATTTTATATATGTATGTTCATATTCGTGGAGGTTATCATTATTATATGTTGGCATAATATATTTTTCTTTATTTTTATTTCCACACCTAAGTAGTTAGTTGGGTCAAAGGTATTGATCCCCAGAGCCATTGACACTTGACCAACATAATTGATGAATCCACTAGCTCACTACTAATAATTCTTATAGAATGTCTAGGAGTAGGTAAGAGGTATAATCGATAATCACTTCTAATTACAATTTTATCTCAAAGATACAAAAGTAGGATTGAATGATAAAATTGTTCTCAAAATAAAGTTACTAAATCTATATAGTTGCACCTTGTAACTACAAAATCATTTCAATTTCTCACACACATGCCGACGCAAGAACATTAATATCTAATTAGTCCAAAATAACACATATATAAATACAGCCATACCATAACTGAAACAAAAACTAATTACTTATATCATTTTTAATTACTCACCAACTATAACAATTGACATTCAAAAGTATTATATCTATAACATTAATCATTGAATCCGTACAATTTTAGGATTCCTACCTATTGCAAATTAGGTCAAACATTTTTAGATATGTGAGCAAGTGAAATCGTGATTATAAGCTTGAGGGAGTCCAAGATATGGCTGAAGCTGTAGAATACACAACCACTACAGCCAGAGAGGAGAATAAAGTAATGGATGTGGGCATTGCCCCCCTTGTCTTTCCTGACCACCATCCGCTCATATATGGGATAGCTATTTAATACTATAAAGCCCAACACCATTACTTAATCCAAATTGGATCGGGGCATTATACGTTTAGTAGAAAAGGAAATATAGAATTTATAGGGATGTGACAAGATATTGTTTATCACAAGATAAATTCTGATTATAAGTTTGAAGAAGTCCAGGATATGGCTGAAGCTGTAGAACACACAAGCACTGCAGCCAGAGTGGTGAACAAAGTAATGGATGTGGGCATGCTCCCCTTGTCTTTCCTCACCACCATCCCCTCATATATGGGTAAGCTATTTAATACTATGAAGCTCGACAGCATTACCTGCACAAACATACTCGTAATGGCTGGATATCCTTCTTTCATCACTCCCACAATTCCAACTACTAAAGCTATGAAATTTATCAGTGCTATGACAGAGAAAGGAATAAACAGTGCAGAGGCCACCCCAAACTCAAAAATCTCTGCCTCGTATCGTTTGGCTACTTCGCTATCAAATACTTTGCTTGTCACCTCAAAATCCAATTTGGTTATTCCAAGCAATTTACAGAAGACTTGAATGAGCGCAAACAGATAGGAGGACACGCCTTTTATCATCCACATCCTCTGTTCGTTCCACCAATCTTTAAAGCCGCCTTCTGCCACATATATATATTCTAGAGCACTGAATGTGTATGCACATACTGATAACAATACAAAGAGGAGAACCCATGGATCTGAAACCTGCAAAACATAATAGAAAGTTATTTTGGTCTATACAGTTATTACTTAATCTGCAAAACTCAAAAAATCAAAGATTTAGGGTGAAAATACCTCAGGAAATACTGATAGGCCGGAGAGCATTGATAGGGCCGGTACTAAACCGAAACATATTAAAGGTAAGGAAGATAGAGCCCATAGAAAGGAAAAGCTGCAAGACATGTTCTGTGCTATTTTTGTATGGCGAATCCCATAAGTCAACGGACAAAACTTGCTAGCAAAAATCTCCATTAGACCTGTTGCCCATCTTTTAACTTGGGTCAGAGTATCGTTCAGATTAACAGGTGCACATCCCAGAAAAGCATCTCTTTTGGGAGTGCACAAAACAGATTTCCATCCTCTGCAGTGTATAGAAAACCCTGTCAAAACATCTTCTACCATGCAGTCGTAGAGCATGCCGACCTGTGAAAAGGATTCAATATCAGAAATTATTGTAACAATTTGACCCAGTGCATAAAAATTATCAAAGATTTTAACTTGTATTTGCCTTTTTGCCCCATTGGGTGTTCTGCTCATAGTCGCACTTGGCAAGTTCTTTTGCCTCGTCCAATCTCTTGGACAGAGCTGCTTTCTCCATGCTTAAAATCGATGAATTAATAAGCTTCTCGAAATAATTTGAAGAGCTTTGTTTTCGCTCACTTCCACATAAGACATCCCTGCGGTGAACGCATCCGGTGCCCACATATAATGGACCTTCAATTCCATCCATTCCTTTAAAGTATATCTGCATATCAGGATTTATATATAAACATGGGTCAGTTTATTGCATCTGTTGTTAAGCACCAGTTGAATTTGAAGATACTCACATTGTAGTTCCTCCACAGACGACTGGCATACAGATCGTTTTTGGTAATGCCATGAAACCTTTGGGGAAACTGGACAAAGGCAAACTGGTGCCCAGTCTGGGAGTCCATGAAAAAGCACATAGCTTCTCGGAGGGCTTCACAGTTGTTGGCATACATGTCACAATCTAGAGTAAGAATGAAGGGAGCATTGCTCATTACAGCAGAGACTCTAATCTGCAAACATGATGAACAAAATAACTATGAATATTCTTCATTTCAGTCTAGATGGCTTGAGAGCAAAAATATGTAATATCATTATTACCAGAACATTGAGAGCACCAGCCTTAAAATTATGAGGGTGTCCAGGTCGCTTTTCTCGGGAAACATATACAAGACTGGGCAAATCATTGCCCTCTATGTCCAGGTCTTTGCCTCTTTCTAGCAAAACCTGCACCTAGCATTAATCAAAATTAAACAGCAGCTTCTTGTAAACAGAAAATCTTTAATGATTGCCTTTGAACATCAGACAACTATTTACTATTTTTGTGTGCATGATGTGATATTTAAACAGAGTTAGCTTCACCAGTGAATCAGGTAGTCTTCCTATAAACTGCAGTGCATCTGTTAAATTTTTTTCACCTGATTGGTGATGCTGGCACAACACGCCCTCCGGTACCATGGGGATGGAGGGGAGACTAGACCTTGTGACCTCTTGCTTGCAACAGGATGCTTTAGCCAATCGAACTAGACCCTCCGCCCCTGAATTGAACTTTTAACTTTAATCTAAACAAAACTAACATTCAAAACTAAACTACACCATATTCAACAGAGTCAAACTATTTACTATCACATCCAAATCTGAGGTGATTAGACATTCCACTGGCAAGTTGAAGGTGGTTATTTAAGTAGCTTCATAATGCTTTATTTAAATTTAATAGTTAAAAAATATAAATAATTATTTTATGTTTGTTTATTAAAATTTAGTTTTGATTAATAAGTAGGAGGTATTGCTGTAGTCTGTCAAGTTATGATATTAATATAGAAAATTTGTGTGTACAGTTTTTGAGTCAAACTCATTGACCTAGATGCAATGAGTGTTAAGTGTACGGTACATTCTCATATAAGAGTCATAAGAGATGGGTTCATGTGAACCACTATTTGTTATATGGATCAAAGAGTTTGACTCAAAAATTATGGAGTTGAATTCGGATATTGACGTCATTACTTTTACTTATGACACTTCACCCTTGTGAGCATCACCTAGATGCAATGATGGTTACATGTCATTCATTTTCATGAGAGATGGATTCGTGTGAACCACTACTCATCAAATATGGATCAATAAGTTTAACTCAAAAACTATATACTTAAATTCTAATATTAATATCACCTAGATGCAGTAATGGTTACATATCATTCATTTTCATGAGAAATAGATTCGTGTGAGCTACTACTCATCAAATATGAATCGATAAGTTTGAATCAAAACTATACACTTGAATCATACTATAAATATCATTACTTTTGATTGTTATATTGCTTGAAACACTTATAAACTGAAATAAAAAAATTAAAAACAAACATTTATAAACTAAAATAAAAGATGAAACACAAATTATATTGTTTTAGAACTAGTATGAATTTGTGACCTGAACAATACTGGGATGGTCTCGTGAAGTCATCCCCGGATTCCATTCCTTGAAGCCATCATACTCTTTGCATTTCTGTGTTGGAACAGCGCCTTTCTCCACAATGCTATTTATACAATATTTCATTTCCTCGTACATTTTCTAAACAAAACAAAGAGTATTTATAAACCATGTTAAAAGGCGTCTAAGTGAGATTAGCAAGCATGTCTAATTTTTAGAGAGAAATGTTACACCTATAATAGCGAACATATCTAATTTCTGGAAAGAAGTTACACCTAGAATAATTTAATGATTTTTAAATATTATTTAAAATAGTTTGTGTGATTACAGCCAGGTTACTTAACTTTGTTATCTTCTATAGATTTTTTATATATAATGGGCAATCTTAAAACATCTCTTTTCATAATATTCTTCCAGATCTTTCAAGTTGTCTTCTATATATTTCTCATCACCAGCAATCCTAATTACATTAAGAAGTCATCTTCTACACAGTGTTTTGCTTATCAACTTCTCTCAAATTTTATCGACTGTAAAAACTCTATATATTCTCAAAACAAACATGTTATATTAACAACGTTGAGAGCGTTAGTTGCTTCATTCATTCGAGAGAGTATAGATTTAAGCAACACACACCTTGACAGATTTCCATTCTGTACCGAAGGACAAGTTATCATTTTCAGTGACATAACATTCAGAAAAATATGCTTCTGGGCATCTCTGCTGAATGGAGTGCTTGTGGCAAAAAGGAACCCAACTCTTTGCAAAACGTGAAGCTTCCAACAGAGCATAAAAGGTGAGTGGGGATCCTCCATCATCCGATACATAACATGTCAATTTTTCTACTGGATAATTAAAAGCCAGAGTAGACAATACAGTGTTTGAAACATCCAATGGAGGTTCTTTAACAGGGTCAGCTGTGCATATAAAGACATCAACGGGAGGTAACTTCCTTTCATACCTGTTCATCAACAAGCATAATCTTATAAGAAACATGTATCTATATCTTATAGGAAAGCCAGCACATCTTTATATTTTTTTGAGTGTTTACCTTTCAGAAAGTCTCTCTAGGTACGTAACTCGATCCACAAGCCACCACCTGCAGCTCGACTCTATTACCCACATGAAGGCGAAGCCTAGCTCTGCACAAAACATCAAAATCCATGGCACATGTCCTTCACTTGGCATATACTGGATACGATAATATACAAGCCCCAGAATCGCACCAAAGTATACACATCCATAAGCTCTGTTTATCTTTGCAACTGGCTTTGCTACTGTGGTGTACAGAGGAGGGTCTGTGGATTCCATTCTCGTCTTCACTCAATTCAATTATTGAATCCGTATAAACCAATTTATAACATTGCGTAGCGAGCTGTCTGTAAAGACTTTAGTGACTAGTGTGTGGTTAGTAAAGAGTGCCACGTGTACAGATAATAGGTTGGAAGATACGGGTCTTTGGTTTTTTGGTGAGGTTTAAAGATTCTAAATGAGTCCACCAGGGTCAAGTTTTGCTAAGTCAGGGATAAGATTCTAAACAGATTTTGATGGAATGGATACCCCTCAGACCTTGACTCTAAGCTAAAAGAGACCCCTCAAAAATATCTAAAAATAAATAAAAATCATACCTTCCCATAGATACGATAATATACAAGCACCAAAATCGCACCAAAGTATACACATCCATAAGCTCTGTTTATCTTTGCAACTGGCTTTGCTACTGTGGTGTACAGAGGGGGGTCTGTGGATTCCATCCTCGTCTTCACTCAATTCAATTATTGAATCCGTATAAACCAATTTATAACATTGCGTAGCGAGCTGTCTGTACAGACTTTAGTGACTAGTGTGTGGTTAGTAAAGAGTGCCACGTGTACAGATAATAGGATGAAAGATACGAGTCTTTGGTTTTTTGGTGAAGTTGAAAGGCTCTAAATGAGCCCACCAGGGTCAAGTTTTGCTAAGTCAGGAATAAGGCTCTAAGCAGATTTTGATGGAATGGATACCCCTCAAACCTTGACTCTAAGCTAAAAAAGACCCCTCGAAAATATCTTAAAAAAAAAGAAAATCATACCTTCCCATGAGTTAGACTAAGAGATCAGATTTCTGTGGAAACATTTATATGGTGTAAAGACTGCTTAAGAAATTGAATAGTAGTTGAAATTGAATAGTAGTTTAGGAATGTTTGAAGAGTAGTTTTGAATGTGACTTATACTTTTGAAGCTGTTAAAATGATGAGATTTGAAACTGTGATGTGCACGAAAGCTTGTAAATTTCATTACTCATCTCCTGCATAAATATTAATGCAATTATTAGGTTCTATTGGTAACAAATGAATCGACAAGAGGATTAACTAATTTTTTTTAGTGTATATTTTTTTCAAAATATGAAAATTATTTTATTAACGATTTAGTTGGACAAGAGTTATAAATAATGTTATTAGGGTGATGTAAAGTATTAGACTGACAATACATTTTACTATTGATAGATGGTTTCATTATTTATTTTGATTATAAAATAGATAATAGTGGAGTCAATTGTTTTGACATTACTTTTTATTCCATTCATTAAAAGACTTCATTTTATTTAGTTGGTATTAAATGAATCAATGGTAGAGGATAATTAAAATAGGTTAACTACATTTTATAATCTAATTTTTTTCTCCAATGTGTTCAATTTTTTTTTTTAAATTTTTTTATCTATGGTTATATTGGATAATGAATTAAAAAACATATTTGTTGGCTTATGGATTTATTGAGATTTATCCCATTGTCCATTTCCTCCATTTGTTCTTCCATACACATACTCTACTTTAATATGAAGTGACATTAAAGGAGACTTAAAGTTATGTTTAGATTTCAAATAGATTTGTTATGATCTATTTATTTTGACTATTGGAGGAGCCATAATGTACATGAGTGAGTGAGATCACAATCATCATAATTTATAGAATTTTGATTAGATAAAATAAATAAATGAGATGGTTTGTGTATGTCATTATTGTGAGTGATTAAAAAGAAAATAGTATTTAGTAGCATAATTTATAAATCGTGTATGCTCAAACTAGCATGAGTTGCAATACACGAGGAGTATAAAATAATTTATTTACAAAGGTGCATACAATTTCTTATGTATCATTTATTTTTTCTAAGGGTGAAATGAGATTTTGAAAGGGACCATACCCTTGTACAAGAAGGAAGATAAGACAATGACGCTTAATAGAGCAACAAAGAACAACAACCAGACCCTATGTATCATTTGTTGAAACACCACATGTAACCTAAATAAAATATCGTTTGATGCAAAACTATGATTTTTTTAATATTTAAATTATATTATTTACAATCCATGCTAGAATAATAACATCTAGAAATAACTAATGATACAATTAATATTTTCTAACTATTGATACAATTAATATTTTTTTAATTTGTTGTGTTGAATATATCTCAAAAAGAATATTTTCTTCAAGAAACTTTTATTTTTTCTTTTCCTTTTTCTAGCCATTTTGGTCCCATACTCTATTTTTCTCAAACATGTGCTTTTTCTTTAGCTTGACAATCATTTATCTTCTATCTTTTTCAAGTCCAATTTTCTTTTTGAAACCTTAGTGTATAGATAGGTTGAATCTTATTAAAATGATTTTTTTTTTTAATAAAAACATTATGTTTGAACTCTAGGGATTGTATGACTTGAAGTTGATATTGTTTGGTTTGTTGAAATGGGTATATCAATTTGTAAATAAATTTGATTAAAAATTGGGTTTTGATCATTCTTCCTTACACCTTTTTTGAGTTAAGAAATGCATCCCAAACAATTGATCATTCAATCTTGGAATTACTATCATGCTAAGACTATCTAGGCCCTCCTTTCTCAATAGTTGTACTAGAGAAATTGGGTTGATAGAAATTATCACAATGAACATAATCCAAAGTCCTAAACATAGAATGGAATTGAGTAGATCATACCTTCCATTAAATAGATCAATCCCCCAATAAAGTTCAAAATTCTCCTCTATTTTGAACCTAAACTTGGAAGAGGACTATCCACAACAACAATATTTTGATGATGCATAAACATTGTAGATATCTATATATCCTACGTACTAATTCCCCAATCATTAGGATTCCTTGGTTACCAAAAAAATGTCACATGTGATCCCTTAAATAATTTTAAAGTATCCTCATCATAAGTGGCCACTAATATTTCCTTATCCAACAACCCATTAGAGGTTCTATCATCCCAAGCTAGTATAAGAACCCTAACCCTTCCTCAATATTCCTCTTAATAGCCTAGCCAAGGATCTCATCACTGCTAGGCTTAGGTATCCTAGAGTCCTAATGAGAATAATATGTGTATAAATAGACCACTCAATTATGTAAATCGGCGATTGCATTGAATACACCATCCCAACACTTATGGGGTTGATAAATCTAGCCTCCAAATAAGAGTATCTTAGGAAGAAATTTATCAGACATGTGAACATCTTGACACATAGTAACTTTACAACATGTGAGCATTTTGACACATAGTCACATAGTAACTTTTACAGCTATTTATATATGAATAAATGATATAATATACCCCAAAAAAAACTTCTTTATCCAAATAACCTTACCTTAGTTATAATTATTTGAGACATTAAAATACTACGATTTGGCATGAATCCTATCCCCTCTTCTAACTAGCTCTCCATCTTCTTGCAACATATTTAACCACTGATCAAATTCATCCCCATTCAATAGATCCTTCATAAGCACATGAACTCTTCCCATCAAAATTTCTCGTATTTGGTTATCATCTTTAATACTAAAAATAACTTTGGTTGCTTAGTGCGTATAATAAACGTGAAAGAAATCACTCCATCTTGGATTCATAGGCTCATTTTAGACGATCCAGGTCTGATCCATGTGAGCTTTCTCTAGATCTATAATGACATAGAATCTATTTTCTCATTTTCTAATTCCCATCATTTCTTTGATTCCTTCGATGACCCACATAACAGTAGTATGATCTAAGAATTCAAATCCATAAGTAATGCTCAAAAAATACTTGAGATTTAATCGCATGACCTCTCATTCATAAATAAATCATTTTTATTTTCAATTCTTAGTATGCAGATGATCTAAACTACCAATCTCCATCTAGCCACGAGGCTCTAAACATCATAGAAATATTGTTTTACTATTTATGGTTCAAGAAGGTGAGTATTTAGACCACTCCATACCAAGGTTCTCAAAGTAGCTGAAACGCTCATCGTTTGGATAAAAAAAAATGAAACAATATTTCATTGATTGTTTAGCACTGTTGTAATCTTATCGCTAAATCAATATAGGTAGTAATTTCGAGTTATTTTAGGAAAATGATTTGAAAATGAATTAGAGAAAATATTTTCTTGGTTATGAATAGAGGGTTATTAATGAAAATTCCCAGACATTACTACATGTTATAGAAGAAAATTGTATTTTTTCTTTATTATGGCACTTGTCTACGTCTTGATTGCCCTTGTTTATAATCTCTAGTACCTTTTGCTTGGAGAAATTTATTTAGACATGCTCAATTTCATTTTAAATTCTCATGATTTTTGCTTTTTGAAAGTTCTATATTTTTGAAAATTAAGATATTTTTTAAAACTATTTTTACACTATTACTAGTGCCTTTCCATTATATAGTGGTCTTCTTCCTTTCCTTTTATAGATGTTAGTGGACTCTTTCTTTTAATTTATTTGAATTCATAGTAAATAGGGTTGCATTAATATGAAATTCTTGTATTTAAGGTCTTATGTTGTAAATCATACTAGCAATGTTCATGATGTATTGAGATATAGATATGTGTATTTTTATTTTAGTAGGTTTTAAATGCATGTGCTTCATTCCTAAGGTATAACAAACATAATTTAGCTGTTAATATTAACCTCCAAAATATATTTAGTTAGTAGTGTACTAGCCTCAAATATTTGTGCTACTTAGTGTATCTCGCTTCTATGTAAGGTGGTAGAATTTTTATGCAATTGTTTGACCATAAAATTTATATGTGTAACTACCTTCACTTTTAAGTTTCAGTTTACATCTTATGTTTATGTTTAAAATAAATCCAAGTAACCAAGATCTTAATCTCTTGGAATACATATGGTTGTAAACTTGCTATAAATTTCTTGCAATTCATTTCAATATCTCATGTCATTTTTTATTTAGATTTATTTAATATTTTTAATTTATTCCTCATTTAAATGTATTGTTTTGTCTCAAATGACCAATTCCTATTTATTTAAATTAAACTAGGCTAGCTCCCTTAAATATATTTCTATTCATTTCTCAACAAATCAAAGCAACATCACTATAACACATGATAATATTTCTTGAAATCTAACTATCACTGCCTATTTTCCTTTCTAATTAAAATAATTGCATTCTTCATATGGATAAATTCTCTCTATTATGTGATTGTAAATAAAATCACGCTTCATTATTTTGAACTACTATTTTGATTCTATGATTTACAATCACAGATATGAGAAAATAGTTTTTATTTATCTAAATATTTCAATATAAATTAGTGGCATTAGGAAACATCATTAGGATTACGCTTAATAGCCTAATCAATATTTTCTTTAATTTTCAATACTTGCTATCAAAAAATTAAAATAATAGCATAAACAATTTATGGTTCATTAAAGAGTAAGACTGAGAGACATCATAGGTACTTTTTATTTATAATATTTGTAGAGTGGCACACATATTTGATAATTTTTTTTATCAACATTATAACCATTATTGTAAGTCTAGTTCTAGTTTTCTTAAAACATTTAAACCATTAACTATGCATGTTTTAAATGTATTCGTGTGATCTTGCTCTAAAAATCATTAAGCTTATCTCATCTTGAGTGCATTTGTAAAATACATTTGATTTAGCTAATAATCTCAATTCTACATTAATAATTGCAAAGGCATCCTAGTCATAGGACATGCCTATTATTAAATTAATACACTTAAAACCAACATCATTTAAAACTATTATTAAATGATTGATAATCATAAATATTTATAATTCTTTTGAATAAATATTACCCAAAATAATATAAATATAAAACAATTGATCATTAAACTATACATATTTATACTACCAACCATTCAATAATACCTATTAATATTATTATATAATCTTAAACTCAAACTACATGTATATAAATATGCATAACAACCAGCCATAAGCCTGGTCTGGTAAGGCAAGACATGTAGGTAAATGCCATATTCAAGCCGTTCCTTGAAGAACAAGAACAGGCGATCACGTTGCCATCGAATGTTAGACAACTTGAGTAAAGTGAGACAAATTCCATTAATTGTTTTCCAATCGATTTACTCCTAAGTGGGCTAGATTCGTTGATACTTTCCATGATTTAAAATTGACAAGGCTAATTAGAACACGGCATTATTCACTGAAACTTAAAAAGCATTAAATGTGAAAAAACACAAATTCTTATATAAAATAGGATGGATATATATATATATATATAGAGAGAGAGAGAGAGATTAAAAAGATAATTATAAAACAATTTTTGATTGTACAATTTATAATAAATGTATGATTGTGATATAGAATGTTATCACTGTTGCAATAAATCTATATTTGTGACATATGAAAGGATCTTGAGCTTACAATTTTTACTTTTTTTAAAAAGGTTATTTTTTTGATGTATGAAAATATTTATACTTGTGATGTATAAAAATATTCATACTTGTGCTAGATAGAAATACAAATGCATCTATTGCATTTAATTTATTTTATTAATTTAGCCAATAATGAGCATATAAAATTAAATAATTAAAGTACCAATCTTATAGTCTATAATTGTTTTTATTTTATTTTAAATAATTCTAAAAATGTCATAAATCTTTCTTCCTCTTGATTCATATTGGAAATGTAAAATTTAAATTTTTATTTATCATTTTTTTCCCCTATAAATTACATGTCCAATGCATTTACTACATTGAACCAAAGATTAA
This sequence comes from Sequoia sempervirens, assembly GCA_007258455.2. Lineage (NCBI taxonomy): Eukaryota > Viridiplantae > Streptophyta > Pinopsida > Cupressales > Cupressaceae > Sequoia > Sequoia sempervirens. The sequence continues at coordinate 376,746,141 of VDFB02047230.1, read as the reverse complement.
CTCAATTAATGACTTGAATGACTTAAGCACTATTCTAGATATATTATAATCATCATTTTCTATTATGAGGTGGTAGGGAAAATTAATATGAAAATGGATTTTGGCTTTAACAAAATTACATTGTTGACTTTAAATTATTTTGTCTCTTTGAATGACATTTCTAAGGTCACTAAATCTATACATCAACATATGCATAAATAAAATTTAATATTCAGTTTTAGTTGACAACTATATTTTGTAACAACTTTCCATTGAAAAATTTCTCTCATGTTGGAATTGTATTGCCCCTTCTAATACCCATAACTATATATGATCCTTTCTAGTTTGTTTTGTAAAGCAAAACAAAAAAATCAATTGCAATAACAATATACTAAAAATAAAGCTAACAACAAGTTACAAAACAAATTAACACTATCTAACCAAATTCACTAAATCCTAGACACAAATCAAACACAACGTGTCTCTTATTTATATATTCATAAATTATGGGGAATTTATAAGTGTTATTGGGCTTACATTTATTTCTCTATTCAATTTAAATTAAGAGATCTCTTTATTTTTCACATAAATAAAAACATTTTGTTTAAGCCAGTTTGATGCATTTTATCATCATTGAGAAAATATGCGAATTAAGTGCAATTGTGACTTTTGTGTTAGTAGATGACATCAAAACATATTAGTGTTTACACTATATGATAATTTCTAAACTTATTCATGATTATCAAATTTAGAATAAATACATAATAAATGAGATAAATCATTTAAATGAACATAATTTTTTACATAATTTTTGTATTTAAGATTTTATTTCATAGATATGTTGTTGGGTGAATTCATGATTGTTTGATATTATGATGTTTGAAATATGTTTGAATCAAAAGATATTGAATTTACATTTATTATATTTTCTAAAATAATCCTATTTAAATAGCCATAAATAATGGGGAACTAATAAAATTTTGAGCTTACATTTACTTGTCTATTCAATAAATTTTCATTAGATGGAGATAAGAACTATATTTTATCTTCACCACAACTAACATGTTTCATTTAGCTTTTTTTTTTTTGTATTTTGTCATTATTGAACAAATATGCTAATTAAGTGTAATTATTACAGGTTAATGCAGGATCATGGTGTTGGCCCCATGGCTGCCATTGCACCAAAAGGTCAACCTATTAATGCCCGATACAATTTCTAGAGTTAATGAATCCATAGGAGGTGGTTAAGCCATGCCACAAATCCTGAGGGAAGTGCTAACCATCTGCCAACAATCTCCCCCTCAACATTACCTGAGGGGATTCAAACCCAAAATTTGGCTCTGATACCAATTGTTGGCCTCACGATTGTATTTGTACCAAAAGGTTGACCTATTAATGCTTGATAGAACCGTCAAAGTTAACAGATCCACGAGAGTCAGCTAAGCCATGTCACGGATCGCAAGGGGAGTACTGACCATCTGCCAACACATGGGGGTACAAACTAGGCCCTTAAGTGACAATGGAAATATAAATAAATAGGTTTAAGGAACTTCACATAAGAATTTGAATAGGCTATTAACATAATTTCAAAAATATAAAGGAATAGAATTTGTAGAAAGTTGAATGTAGTTTGTAAGCTACTAGCCTTTTTTTGGAAAAAAGGTAATTGATTTGGTTTAAATTTAAAATTTCAATGCAATAGTACATTAAAATTTGAAAAAAAAGCAAGTGTTTATCTAGCCACCCTAATGAGGAGAAAAAATAGTTTTTTTTTGTCAAACTTTTCAATAAAGTAGAGGACACATGTTTAGAGCTAAGGTTTATGATCAAAGGAATTCAAGAGAAGATATATCAAAGATTTATTGCAGCATTCCAGATCTATTCATCATGTCAAAGTATTCTTGCATCATGCATGTTTTTGGAGCTAACATGGTGATATAGGTTTCGAGATCAAGTTCAAGCATTTCAAGGCATCAATTTAAAGTATCAAGATACACATCCAATTCAACCATTTCATGCAAGTTGTAGATCTCCTAAGAACTCTATTATCAAGGTTTCATTCAAGGGTTTGTTAAGTGGTAACATAACTTTTTTCATTGTTTGTTCCCTATTGGGTGAAAATTCTGTAATCCCTTTATAGATTATAGAATTGGAATTTCAGCCACAATTATTGTGAGATAAAATCTCTCCTCTCAAAAAAGGGAGGCACCCTTCTTATTGCTTACCATAACTAAAAGTAAAATACTCTAAAATTTACAATATGTACACTACACTATTCATATGAGGGTGTGTCACATTCATGATTCTCTCTTATTTTAGAGAATATGTTAAAAATGTTCCACGGTTTTAATTTATTTATGCTCTACAAATTTAAATAAAAACTAAGTACTAATTCCCAATACTTCTAACTTTTCAAAGGATAGTCTAAGAGTACCAGTATAACCAAATATACGTAACCAGAAAACCAACAAAAGCACAAATTCCTTCCATAGTCTTCAATGATGAATTCTATAATAAAGTAAACAGCAATGTAAATGAAGCACAAAGTCTTCAATCTACTTCAGGAATAGATCAATGAATAGAATAAAAAATTTCAAGAACAAAGTCTTGAAGATCATTCACGAATATTATAAAAAATTACACAATTTCTAGAAAAAGGTGTAGCACAAAGTCTATACAAATCAACTTCAAAGCCCTCCAATCTTAATTAATAAAAACACTACTAATCCAATCGAAGAATAAGATAAACTAATGTGAAAGACATAAGAACATTCACTTCCATTGAAATTGATCCAACAAAAAGTTTGGTATGCAATTTGGAATTCTTTATTGATTGAAAACTGTTACACAATATGAACTCAAAGTCTCAAAATTGCTTTACAAATGAGCAACACTTCATTGCATTGGATCAAAAGGTAAATAATAAAATACAACTCTCATATATTTATAGGTGAGAGCTATGAGCTATTCTAGGAGAAACCCTAACTAACCTTAACTTATTCAAACGTGATGTCCATGATTGTAGGAGGACATCTCTGTTTTTACATGTAATTGCATGAGACATGTAAAAATGTCAACACCTATTTACTTAAAGCATGAAATCTAACAATCTCTGGAAATTCAAAGAGATTTATGGCTGCTTGCTTTGTGATTGGAATTATTCATTATTTTTTAAGATTCCCTTTATTACTCTCTCATCCGGTCTAGAAGTGTAATCAATAATAGCGTGAACCTCATGATAGAAGTCTTTGCAGAAAAGAAAACTTTCTTATACCTATCCAGATGTGTTTTGCGATTGTCCAAGGTCAACTATAGATCACACAAAGTATCCATTGAATCCAATGAGAATGCTTCATCTGCCACTTATTTCTAAATAGCTTCCTTGAAAACTTGGATAATCTCACTTACCAAAAGAGATGTGTGATCGTCATCAAGAAGTCTCCCTGGAAACTCTTCAATTCTATTCACCATAACAACACGATGTCCTTCAAGATCCTCTTGCACTTGTTGAGCATCCTTGATTAGAATCTTGATGACTTGTATGTGGTTTTTGAAAGATTCTTTAATTTCCACATACTTTTCCTTGTCAAGAATAATCCCAACTTTCACTAACTTGCTTAGCTTCTTTCTCTTCAAGTGAATCCATGACCCCAGATTTCACTCCATTTCCTTCTACTTAGTAGAAAGTGTGCACACTATTTTTTCTAGCTCTAGATTTATCTTGGATATTTGGGCAATCCTCTCCACTACATCAGTCATGTATTGTGAACCTTGTTCAATTATTCTATCAACAAAGTCATATATAATTTTTCCTTTAGAGTAATATTTTTCAAATTTTTGAGCCATGGGTTCCTCAATTCTCATTGCAATAGGTTGCACATTCTCTGAAGATTATGTGATTCTCCTCAACACAGAAGCATAATGCTTAGCTTTTTCCTTATACATGTCTTTGGTTTCTTTTAGTTTATCAAAATTTTCCATTAAAGAAATCAAAGATGCTTGAGCATCATCCTTAGAACTTCCATGTGTGATCTTTCCAAGCTCAACCCTTATGATGGTGTAGTCCTCCATGCCAATTTTTTCATGGCTTCTACCTTGAGGTGGTGTTGTTATGTCCACATACTTGTACCCTAATTTTTCCATATGCAACCTTGAGTGAACTTTTGGCTTCTTTTTCCCCTTTGGGTTTTGTGGAGCCAACTCCTCAAGATCCAACTCATCAAGAGAGACCAATTTCTTTTTCCATTTAGATGCATGTGAAGCCAACCATGGAGGAAGGAAATAAATATTACCTTTGGGCTCTATTGTTAATTCTTGAGTCATACAAGTATTAGTGGGAAAAAATGTGGTAGTTACAATATGTGCTGTCGTAGTCATTACTCTACCTAGAAGCTACAAATTTGATGTATCTGGAAGTGATTCATTCATGAATCGATCAAATTCAGCTTGCAATGATATGTAAAATGATGGAGATGAAAAAATTGGAATAGATGACAGAGAACTAGAGGCAACATCATTATTCTACAAAATTGACCCTATGGAAGGATTAGAATGAATGGAATGTACCATAGGGGTATTGTTACATTAAGTGCATGTAGAATTGTGGAAGGTGGAGGTAAAGTGGGAGGATTGTTAGAGTAATAGGTTGTTTACTTGATTAATTTAATCATATTGATTAATTTAGTCACCTTTACTTTATTTCACTTAAGCTAAACTTAGGAATCTTTATTTTGCATTATTAAATTAGTCATGTCGTCTTGTTCATTATGATCTTGACGCTTGTCACATGCTAATTTAATCCTCATCCTAGGGTTCTCACCTTTAGGGTTTTTATCTCCTTTCACAAGGATAGATCTCTTTGTGATTATTCACTTCTCGAGTAATGCATTTTTGCTTCATGTTTGCAGGGAAACATTATCATGTCTCTTGATCTCCTTTGGTGACATGTTATTTACTTGGAGGTGTTCATTGGGATCTATGAGGTTGGATTATCAACTTCTAGATGGTATGAGAGCATTAGATCTATTTCTTACTATTCATTTTTTGAGGGATCCTATTATGAAAGCAACTTTTTTGTGCATTTTGAGTCAATTTGGACCTCACCATTGCATTTGGAACATTCAAATTAGTCAAGGTTGACCGTTGTTTCATCAAATTTGGCTTCACGGCATCAGATTTGCAAGGGTTTGAAGATACGATAGTTTTTTGTCAGATCTAGAGTTGGGCAAAAAATATGGGTACTTCAGTCGAAATGGACACCACCATTGCATTTGAGACGGCCAAAAACCCATAAATTTCCTCTCCAATCATGGAAATCAGTGTTGGGCAAGCTCAGCAAGGCAAAATGTTTTTAGCCATATGGATCCATATGGATCTGTACAACATTTATTGCAAGTTTGGCCCAAAAAAATCAGATGTAGGCATTCAAAAAAATGCCAACGGGCTTAGCCGCCAATGGTCCCAGGAGATTACGATTGTGGTCACATAGAAAATCGACCCTAGCCGCTAGCAGCTTTTTCACCACCACCCAACTTTTTCAACCTCCACCCTCCTTTGCCATAGTGCTTTCGGGTCACCACCAGCCATTTTCCTAGTTTCCGGCAAGTTGAGCGGTGCCACCATCTCCCAAGAGTCACCAGGGCTCATTTGATGCCTTTTTTTACCCATTTTTACGAAATTAGGTGCCATTTTCGCATATGATATTAGATTTACACAAAAAAATAGGCATTGGAAAGCTATTTCCAAGCACACTCCAGTGGTGTAGGTTTCATTTCCTGATGTTTCTATCTTTCTACCTTTATTTCAAGCCAAAGTAAAAATTTGTTTTTGCACTCTTGGGGGTGTAACTTTTGCATACAAACTCTAAGTTTCGAAAGAGCATAGGTGTCAAAAAGGTGTTTGAATGATATTTTCATATATGTAGTTTATTTTATCAAAAAATTTACCAAGTACATAGAGAATTGTCTAAAGTGAATTTTAATTTGACACCTTTCCAACTTTCAAATTTGTACTAGGGTTTGGTTTTTTGTGTTGTTGGGGTTTTTTTCTCTTGCTTTTTCTATATACACATCAGAAAATAGAAACCTCTATCATTAAACACATTTCAAAACCATAAACATCATGGAGAACCACTCATTGGTTGACCATCTTTCCCCACACAATTATCATATCTAGAAGTCACTTATGTCAAGACTTCTCATGTCAAAGGGGTTATGGTCCTGTTTGGATGAGAATCAACCTCATTTGACACATCCATTTGAGATTCTATAGTATAGAAAAAATGGATGAGGCTATGGGTTTGCTATCATTACATGTTACAAATAGTCTTTTATTTCACTTGGAGGGTTGCACAAATCCTTGGGCTATGTGGACTAAGTTTCATGATCTTTTTGGCACCATTAATCAGTTCAAAGCACTTTAGATTGAGGCAAAATTGACAACCTTGGTACTCGATTATTTTCCATCTATTGAGGATTTGTTGATGAAACTCAAATCACTCAGATCATTGTTACAAGGTTATGGTAAGAAAAAATAGACACTGAGTGTATATACCCGATTCTATCTAAGCTTCAAGGTTCATTTCAGATATCTCTTCTACATTCCATTTCACCATGGATGCTTTGGGTCCACAATTTACCATGCCTACCATTGAAGTATTCTACAATCGGTGGACACATGAGTGGGACAAGCTAACATATTTGGATTCTCTTCTAGGATCAAAGAACCAAGCATTGGTAGCTCAGTCATCTTAGGGGAAGTAGAAGTAGAAATAGAGGCCAAAGATAGATTCAATAGGTAGTGAGAGTTCCTCCAAGGCACTACCTAAGTCTAATTCCAAACCACAATCCAACCCTAAGCAGGGTAAATCTTCTAAGTCTGGTGAGTCTTCCTCCAAGACTAAGAAGAAATTAGGTGATCCTTACAGTTTCTATGGAAAGGAAGGTCATCCAGTTTCCAGGTGTTGGAAGCAATTAGAGGCTTTAGAGGAGGCCATGCAAAAACATCATATCACCTCACCTCATTCACCTTCCCGAAGCATAGGGAAAGGTCATGCTCTTTTTGCACAAGCATTACCTTTAGGATCCACTTGGATTCAAGATTATGGTGCTTCTCACCATATGACACACACTAAGGAGTCTGACACCACACTTTCCCATTGTGGCACTTCATAGATTGTAGTTGGTGACTCTACATAGCTTATAGTTATGGGTTTAGGTTCTGTTTCATTGCATGGTGGTTGTCTTCGAGATGTACTTCTTGTTCCTGACATTTTGACAAACCTCCTTTCTATTTATTAGATTTTCCATTCTGGCACTGGTAAGATAGTTGAGTTCTCACCACATGATGTGGCTATTTGAGATCTACATGATCCTAATTTGTTTGTGGCTATTGGGAGTGTTGATTCTACATCCCTCTTATACAAATTTGATGGCTTTGAGAGTACAAATTTATGGTTCATGTTCATATCTTCTAGCACATGCAGACATAGTGAGTAGGATTTTCCATGAGTGTTTTGGGCATGTCAATTACATATATTTATAATAGATGAGTACATGGGAACTTGTGATTGGGCTCCCAAAAATTTCTTGTACTGATGGTGTTTGTCAAGGTTGTGTACTTGGAAAAAATCACTGGAATTCTTTTCCTATGGGTAGAGCCATAGGTGCTAAGGCACACTTGGAGTTGGTACATAGTGACCTCATGTCCTTTCTGACTTTTTCATTTTTAGGAGTCAAATATGTGCTCACATTTATTGATGACTTCTCCAAACATAGATGGGTGTAATTTCTTAAGTACAAGTATGGTGTCTTTGATTCATTCAGGATCTTTAAAACATTTGTGGAGTAGTCTGGTCTTTCTATCAGGAGGATACACATAGATAATGGGGGGAGTTTGTTAATCAGGATTTCAGGGACTTTTACACTAAGCATGGTTTGCAACATCATTTTATAGTACCGTACACCCCTCAATAGAATGGTGTTGCTGAGAGAAAGAACAAGACTTTACAAGAGATGGAAAATTGTAAGATACAACCATGGTCTATGGATTCTTCATTTTTGGCTTAGGCAGTTAATTGTGCCAATTATATTCTAAATTGGATGCCTCATAAGGCATTACAACACATGACTCCTGAGGAGGCTTGGACCCATGTCAAGCTCGATGCTTCTACATTCTGAGTTTTTGGTAGTGAGGCTTGGGTATTTATTCTTGATGCTCAATAGAAAGATATGGAGAGAAAAATTTTACCACTCATATTTTTTGGCTACTGTGAGGATGTTAAGGCATACAATTTGTTTGATCCTAATTCTAGAGAGGTCTTGTTTCAGCAAGATGTCAAGTTTGATGAGCACATTTCTCTAATGGATTCTTCATCACCAAATTCTCCTTGACTACCTACTCTTCCATCTTCATCTCTTGAGGATGATGCAGATGATGATCCACCATCCCCACCACCACTAGATACACAAAATTTTCCTGAGTGGGCCCACTTTACTATAGAGGCAGTTGTGTCTTTGGTAAGTGATCCTTTAGATTCCCGTCATACACGTGCACATACATCAGGTGCTAGTCTTTTGAGTCGTGACATTTCTGATGATCCTCAGAGGTTTTCAGAGGTGACAAGTCACCTTGAGTGGGATGAGGCTATGGAGGAGGAATATTCTTCTTTGATGAAGAATAATACTTGGGATCTTTGTCATCTTCCTAAGGGAAGAAAGTTGGTTTGGTGCAAGTGGGTGTACCGTACCAAGTTTGTTGTAGATGGTTCAATAGACAAGTACAAAGAATGTCTTGTTGTGAAGGGGTTTTCTCAGGTTGAGGGTATTGATTACTATGAGACCTTTGCTTCTGTTGCCAAGATGAATTCTATTCATTTTGTACTATCACTAGCAGCTTCATAGGGATGGACACTTTTTTAGATGGATGTGAAGAGTGCCTTCTTACATGGGGACCTACATGAGGAAATCTATATGGAGCAGCCTCAGGGTTTTGTATAGGACACTTCTTTTATTTTTAGACTTTGAAATTCATTATATGGTCTCAAACAAGCCCCCTGGGCTTGGTATGAGAAGATGGACTCTTTTTTCTTTCCTCTCACTTGACACACTATCATTCTGATCCCACAATGAACATTCAATGTTAGGAGGGTGATATTTTGATCCTTGTGCTATATGTTGATGATACCATTCTTATAGGTAGCTCACCCTCTATGATTCAGAGTGTTCAAAGAGCTTTGATGGACCAGTTTGAGATGATAGATCTCAGTTTTCTGCATTATTTTCTTGGTCTATAGGTTATTCAGCCTTTGGATGGGATTTCCATATATCAGCAGAAGTATGCTCTTGATATGCTCTAGAGATTTGGCATGCTTGATTGCAAGCTTGCCCCCACACCATTTCAATTAGGTTTTGTTATGTCTTCCACTTTCCCTACTCCTTTAGTAGACTCTAAATTATATAGGAAGTTGGTTGGTAGTTTGTTGTACCTAATGTATTCACATCCCGATCTTTCCTTTGCAGTTGGTCTTGTCTCTAGGTTCTCCCATGATCCTCATGAGAGGCATTGGAAAGTAGCCAAATGTATCTTGAGGTACATTCAGGGCACCACAAAAGTATGGAATTCACTGTACATTAGGAGCCCCTCACATTGTTGGCTTGACTGACTCAGATTGGGCTAGTGATGTCAATGATCAGAAGTCCACTTTCAGATTTTTTTTTTGCCTTAGTTCTAGTCCTATCATATGGTCTTGCAAGAAGCAATCTGCTATTGCATTATCATCTACAGAGGCTGAGTACTAAGGAGTGGTGTTAGCTAGTCAGAAGATTTTATGGATTTGACAGTTGATGACAAAGTTTGGGTTTCCTCTTGATAGTCCCACTATTCTTTGGTGTGATAATAAGAGTGCTATACACATTTCCCACAATCCAGTGGAGCATTAGCGGATGAAGCACATTGAGATCCACATGCACTTCATCAGGAAATTGATTGGGGATGGTTCTCTCATCTTGGAGTACATTCCTACTAAGGTGTAGGTTGCAGAAATCTTCACAAAACCTTTGGCATCACCGCACTATCTTCAGTTGTGATCGATGCTTGAGGTGAAGGAAGTTACCCTTGGGAGGTCTTTGAGACACCTTCATGTTTTTTTTAAGAATGCTTTCATCTCTTTTTGGAGTATTTTTTTCCCATTGGATTTTCTCCTTTTATTTACTTTACAGAGATTTGGTTGTATTTGGGTACCTCATTTGGCCTTATTGCCAGGACCCATCTTTGCTTTCATGCATTTTTTCCTTAGTTTTTTAACTTCTCCCTAAGTTCATCTTAAGGGGGGGTGTTAGAGTAATAGGTTAATTACTTAATTAATTTAATCATGTTGATTAATTAATTAAGTCACCTTTACTTTATTTTTCACTTAAGATAAACTTAGGTGGGCTATTAGTAATTAATTAATTATTAATTACTCACCTTTAGGGTTTTGATCTCCTTTCATAAGGATTAATCTTATTGTAATTAATTTAATTCTTGTTTTATGTATTTTTTTACTTCATGGCAAGCAAAGAACTATTCTTGTGTTTTTCGTTATCTCTTCTACATGACAGGTTATTTTCTTGCAGGTGTTCACTAGGTTCTATGAGGTTGTATTTCTCAACTTCAACAAAGAGGAGGTGGAGGGGAGGTAAGAATAGTTGGATTATGATGTGTTGTAGTAGTATTAGGTGATGATGCATGAGGAGGATCTTGAATGAAATTTTCCTATGGAGATGTCTGCATTCCTTCATCTTGCCTATCTTCTTCCTGTTCATCTTCCTCATCTTCTTGTTCTCCCTTTGATATCTCATCCTCTTCAGCTTCTTCATTCAATTCTTCATCTTCATGTTTCTCTTCCCTTTCAGGTTGTTCTTCTTTAATTGTTGGGACTCTACCCTTCCCAAAAGTGATTTAATCTTAGGCCCTTTGCATGAGGAAGAAGGAGCAATACTCACCTTATTCTTGATCTCGAGCTCTTACTGCCTACTAGCTTCTCCTTCAGATACTTCACTCTTAGAATCCATCTTGAAAGGATTTAATTAGATTCATTTCCTTTGCAACTATTCACTTGTATTACTCAAAATGGAAGTAATCATTTTCCAGGTGGAAGCATTCTCTTTTTGTGACCATTGAATACGAGGAAAGGATTTTCTTGCTATCTCCTTTTCATCATACTTAGCAATTAGAACATCACCAGGATCTTCAAAGTTCTTCAAAAGGTCCACAAAGAAAATATCTAGAATCTATTCTACAGTAAGCCTGTAATAATCCATTTTTCTAATATCCTCTTCATCCTTGCAATCTTCCCAAATATATTCAAAATGATACACATGCCTATGACTCTTTTTTATTTTTCTCTTCATTCCTTTGTAATCAAAATCATTTCTATATCTATGTATAAGAGTGATTTTGCACCCCATGTGCAAATCCCCATTTTTTCTTTATCCACCTTAGAAAACCACATTTGAAGGCTTAATTCGTAAGCCCGCTACTTGCATCCCACTTGGTGCCTATTTTGTGTGTTAGTTGGGGTGTTATAGTCAGGGACACCCGGGTGATGCACTTATGTCCCTGGTAGATTCCTTGTTCTGAACCTATAGAGGCATTACACTTGTCATTGGCAATCAAGTTGTAATGCCCTCTTTGGCCAACCAACTCGAATATGACCATTTTTCTCCATCTCTCCTTCATGTCCACTCCTTCAACAAGCATTTCATCTTCTTCAAAACTCCTTCACTTCATTCACAAGCTCACTCTCATACTCTTGCACTCACTCCAAGCATTTCAAGAACTCCATTGCATCAATAACTTCACTCCACCACTTCAGTAGATCAAGTTGGGGAAAAACACCATTGTGGAAGAGGATCGAGTACTCTCATTTTCTTCCCCAAGTAGCCTTGAGTGCTCTTGGTGGACATGGTAAGCTTCCCTTTCCTCTCCTCTATTACTTGGTTGAGTTAGCACACTTACTATTTTGTAGCATTTTTGGTGCTCTTTATTATATTGCTTTCTTTTTCTTTCTTTATTGGTTGTCTATGGAGGTGGAAACACCTAAACAAGGGTCTGACTGAGGCAGGCCCCTATACAGCCACCCAACATTTTCCTCTCCTTTTTATGTGTAGGTGGACGTGCTTTTGAGGAGCTAGCTGATGAACGAGTTTCTTTATGAGATCCTTCTTGCCATCTTAACTCTCAT
>VDFB02047230.1:376505441-376733839 GCA_007258455.2 Sequoia sempervirens | reverse complement strand
GTGTCTTCATATAGTCTTGATGACTATCCTCACATTTTTTCACTTGCCATAGAATCAAAAAAAAAATGAGTGGTAGTGATATGGCCTATGTAATTTTGTTTCCATGTGACGGTAAATAAAAACAAGGAGCAGGTTCTCACTTGTTCAATGGAAGCCTGACACTTGTGTTTGCAGGAGTATAGTCACTCACATTGTTATGGTGTGATAGAGGCAAGTGTGGATTAAAAGAGATCAGCTCTTTTAACAGATTGGTGTTTGATAGGGGTAAGAATTATCTTTCCTTTTTCATTTGGTGGCCTAGGGCCACCAAGGGAGGTTAAAAACTTGAATAAAGACTCTGTCACCCAAGGATTTTGGTATTTGGTCTGCTCTTCCAAACATCTAGAATCTTTCCATGACCACAAGGGGCATGCATCCCTAGTCAGAGCCACTAATGGCACCTTCAAAATTTTCAAAATTTTGAGTGCCCATGATGAAAAAGTTGATTTGCACACTTAGAAATGCACCTGCAAAATCTACCCCAATGACCTACTTTGGAGGGTCATAAATCAAAGCCAATTGATTTTCATGCCAAATCCCCTAGTGAGTGTATTCATCTAACATATGTGAACATGTATGTCAAATTTCAGCCTCCTATGATGAGTTTTTGGTAATGTTTTGAAGAGCAAGTTGGAGGGTTTTGGGATTGTTTTGTTGTTTGCAAACTCTCAGTCCTGCATGGTGGCCTCTTGTTCAGATTGATATTTCTCAATTGGATGATCATCATGACAAAAAAATTGATTCCATCCATTCCCCTTATAGTCATATACTCCCTAGTCTAGTTTCAGAGTCTCAGGATCTGGTTTAATATTTTTACCAAGTTAAAAGTAAATGCAGTTTGTTTTGTTTTTACACATGCATTTCCAAAATGTTTCAAGGAGGTCAACTTTGACCTTTAATATCTTGTGAAGAATGTGGATTTAATAAAATCCCTCTTACACACCTACTAAATGGACCTAAATGATCTAGTTTTTTCAGTGGCAATTTCCTAGGAGAAGATTTGGTATTTTTTTCGAAGTGGTGACTTGGTGAGCCCTAATTGGTTTTGGATAGTTGCAATTGCAGAAAATCTGAGTGAGCCACTTTGGCATTGAATATATTGCACCTCGAGATGAATTTTTTCAAGCTGTTTGGTGCATTGATTTTTTGGTTCAAATGGTAACATGTTTGCTCAGTCTTAGGTCCCTAGGATGAATTTTGATGGGTTATTTAATTGATTTATGATAACGACAAGGCTAAAATTGGTGTTCTAGAAAGTTTCAAATTTGGTAATTATAAGGGAAACCTATTTCTCATTTTGGTATAAAACATCTTTAGCTCCATTTTCATCAAAAATGGAGGTCATTTGATGCATTATTTTAATGCATTTTAGTTGTGGCAAAGGCATCTGGCAAGCCAATTTACAAAGGTCCTAGAAATCTTTCAGTGATGCAAGTTTTTAGGAAATGTGTTTTCTCTAAATAATTGATAATGTCCCTATGCAATTTTTTGCGGATCCAAGTGTCCCGATTTTCTCACAATGAATTTTCCCTATTTGAGCCACAACTGAAATTAAATTTTCACTATTTCCTAATGTTCAAATTGCACATATTTAAAATATTATAAGTATTTTAAATAATTGTAAAGAAAATGCACATGAAATATGGGAAAATTAGGGAAAACTAAATATTATTTAAGTTTTATAAAGTTCAACTTTATAAAATTATTTTTCTGAGTGCTTCCCCACTAGCCCATGGAAGCTCTTGCTGATGGTAACACAAAATCATGGGGAAGCGGGGATTGGTGAGAAATCTTGGAGGGAGTAATAATATTTAATGCAAAATGTCTTCATTTCTACTGTTGAAGGAAGATTTATATTTTAAATTCTTTCTAAATTTTGAGCTTTATAAAATATCTCTCCCCTCTAGCCCGCAGTTGCATTTGCTCACGACAAAGGAGAGTCATAGGAAAGCGGGGAAGTGTGTTGGAAGCATTGTTTGGGGCATATTTTGGTCTGTGATCTATTTTTTTGAGAAGATTGATGTCTTTCCTTCCCTTTGGAGGTCTCTCTGAGATGTTTTGATGCAGATTGAGACATGTTGTTGTGAATGGACTACTAATCACGTTTTTTGTCTTCCAGCTAATTTTTAGAGGCTCTATTTGGTCCAAATTTTCTACCCTATGCTTTAAATCCATCCCCTCACCATTCTTAATGATTGGAAGGAGTTTTTAATCATGCTTGCAATGAATTTTGGGTGCCTATAGCCATAAAAACGCCAAAAAATAACCCAACGATGATAAAAATTTGAAGAGGAAGCTGAAATTTGTTCTCTGTGATATTAAAAACATGGGAGCAATCAAGGAAGAGCTTGAGAAGAGGATAAGGTTGAAGGTTGACTATTGTGAATATTTGTTTAATTCCAATTCAAACAAAAGCAAAGGGTATGTGTAAGATCACGATGGGCCAAAAAATGGCGATATGATGGGTATGTGTAGGGTATGTGGCTAACGACTTTTTCTTTACTCAAAATTGATGAAACGAAAAGGGTTTTAAAGGAGATTCTCAACTTTCCACCAATATAAATTATGCTTTACTTTGAATTTAATAAATAATTATTATTCATTTTCTATTTCAATTATGACTAAAGTCCCGATTGATAGGCTGATTGAAAACATTTATAGCTTTCCAACGGTATCACATTTTTTGAATCTGGAAATATGTGTCACATTCTATGCTTTGCATACTATAGGATTAAAAAAATTGAATTTCATGAAGTTTTGACCAAGTTAAGGTGGTTAGACATACGAAGTTTTTTATATTTTTAAAATTTGTAATAAAAATTCATAATTAATTATTTACTTGGAAAAAATTAAGGTAAATATGCATCACATTGGGACATGAGTCCTCTACTTATATGTAAAATCTTATAAAAATTAATATCATTTTATTGTGGTTATGGTGGTCGAAAAGACACCTACTTCTTATTTTTCCCCTCGGAATTTAAGTACTATCGCATTGAAATTTCAAAATTTCACCAAATAGATTTTTATTTTTTTTAAATAAACCTAGTATTTTAGAAACTACATTCAATTTTCTACAGATTCTATTCTTACATATTTTTGAAATAATATAGATAATGTATTTAATTTTTTATGTCAAATTTCCTAACTCTGATTTTTCTAAATTTTTCACCACTTTAATCCACCTATTTTTTCCATGATGATCCCCGCACATACCCCAAAGCTTTCCCCACTAGCCTGTGAGAGCAAGTGTTGATGGCAGCATAAGAGGATGAGGAAGCGGGGATTGGTGGGAAGGACTACAATGGTTATAATATTTACATAATAATGTAAATGTTTAAGCATTATAAAATGCTTTGACTGTGAGCCCGGTTGATTTCTTGATGCCATGTGAAAATGTAGTGGGGGTGTGGGGAGGACTTGGTGGGCCCATGAGGGAATTTTATATACATTTCTATAAGATTTTAATAGACCAAGCCTTCATTTTAGGCTAAAGTATTAAAATTTTAAAAAGTATGATTCCCCGATAAAATATTTGGGGCTTTTAAACTTTTTAAATGCAAATTTTGAAAATGAGGTAAAATATTCTCTTTGGTGGAGTGAGATGTAGAGGGAACAAATAAAATACTTTCATTGTGCAATGAATTATTTTAAAATCCTTCAAATATTAAAATAAAACATAAGGTGAAAAGTGAAGGGAACGGGTGAATTTTATGTAGCCCAATACTAAATCAAAGCCTCCATTATAAAAGTAAGAATTTTATTTTCCCAAGTAAAGTGAATTAAATATTCACTGTATAAGACAAAGGTCATTATTTTCTGGAAAATAAAAGTGAAGGGCACGGGTGAATTTTATGCAGCTTGATAATAAATCAAAGCCTCCATTATAAAAGTACGAATTTTATTTTTCCAAGTAAAGTGAATTAAATATTCACTGTATAAGAAAAAGGTCATTATTTGCTGAAAAATAAAAGTGAAGTGCATAGGGTAAAATGGAGAGCATGTTCAAAGGATTTTACGGAGGAACAAAAACACTTGCAGCAAGAAGAGATAATTTTCATTGAAGGGGAAAATGTGGGAGAAGTGAATTTTTTTCACAATGAAGCAATAAGTTTGCAGCCCGGGTAAAATGGAGTGAAGGTTTTCATGGTCAACAAATATTTTCTATGGAATGGCATAATGAAGAAGGTCATCATTGTGGGAAATATTTTCTATCACAGGGAAAGAAAATGCAAGAGGCGTGAATCTGAAAGTAGATTGAAGATTTTTCATGAGCTGGAGGCAGTTACAGATCATTGGAGAAGAATGGATCCAGGTGTCAGCTGTAGATGTAGTTTTAGGGTTTCTCCTTTTTCTATATCTTCTTTATTCTTCTCATTTGTACAGGTTCTAAACTTTTGGTTTAGTGGAGGGAAATAGATAATGCATAGCTGGGAATTAGGGTTTTACTTACAGTAAATGAGTGTACAAACTTTTATGGTAGTGTCAATTAGTTTGAACAAATCAATGAAAATATTACAGAATTTATCTCCATTTTGTGTTCTCAAATTTCATATGGATTAAATATATCAAGGATATGTTGATTTCTCATTGCAATCTCTTTGCACTTGTGTGATTTGTTTATGGGTTTCTTCAATTAAAGAATTAAGTTTTATATACAAATTACTGTGAGTTTGAGGCAATGAAATGGATCTTTAAGTATGATCATGTAGTAATATGAGAGGTTACATTAATGTAAGGCATTAATTGTTAAAGGTCCACTAATTTGAAATAAGTTGTTTAAATTTGCATTCATGATCTTAGATTTGACTCCATGCCTTAGGATTAGGCATTGATCTATGTTATTACCAAAATCATTTTCAAAAATAATATAAATCATTCAAAAGCCTCTTACTTTGATGTTCATTTTCTTGTTGTTTAAGTTATTTTAGTTCCCTATATCTTCATGGTATTGGAAAGAGTATAGAAGCTGAATTTGAGAGAATTTTATATGTTAACCATTTATGTGTTTGAGATGAAGATATCTAAATTATGTGTTCTCAACAATGTTCAATGCAAGTGGGATTATGCTTGAACTTGGTAGAACACAAAATACACATCACTTATATACATGAGAACTATCCACTTTCATATGTCTATAGTTTTTTGTTTCACGTAAGTTTATCATGCATGCAGGCCTACAATTAGGAACACCCTCCTGAGTCTTGCAGAGCTCAAAGTGCAGAAGGATTTTATAGCCTTGTCTGTTGGCTTTTCTTGTCTTGAATCCATTGATAGTGCAGATTCTTTGTCCTAAATATTTAATCACCTAGTTTAGGCATTGTGTTTCTCCTTAGGATTGAAGGTTGCAACAAAAATAACCAACACCTTCTAGGGAAAATCAAACTAATAAAATGTTGATCATTGGATATGAGACATAATGATGAATGGTTCAAATCTACAATAATAAAATATAAATAAAATTTTCCTTTCGGGGCAACTCCCTAGCCGAGGAGATGATCCCCCTGGACCTTTCGTGGGGGGATCCCCCCCACACCCCCCAGGTCTTTGTCGGTTGAACAGTATCTTATGTATCAATAGTACCTGATGTAATTGCAAGGTTGAGATGCATTTTCTCAACAATATTAATTTTATGATATGAAGTTTTATGCCATAATTCAAGCCTTGAAGAAATGGAGACATTGTTTGTTTCCTAAGGATTTTGTGTTTTACACTAATCATCAAGCCTTGAAACATTTGAATAGTTAGGGTAAGTTGAACCAATGACATATGAGGTGGGTTAAGTTCTTGTAGAGTTATACATTTTTGTTGAAGCATATGAGTGGTGAGTCAAATAAATTTGCAGATGCATTAAGCAAGAGAAGGAATTTTTTGACAAGAATGAAGGTAGAAGTATTGGGTTTTGAAGAATTAAAATAAATGTATGAGGATGATCCAAATTTTTCTAAAGCATGGAAAGCATGCAAGGAACTAATAATAACAGATAGGAGATAGTGGTTGGATTAATTCATTTAGAAAGATATATTGTTCAAAAGAAATTAGTTGTGTATTCCAAGGAGTTCAATGAGGGAGAATATGATTAAGGAGAAGCATAGTGGAGGAATAGTAGAACATTTTATGATAGATAAGATAGTAGCTTCGGTGAGTGAACACTAATTTTGGCCATATATATATAAGGATGTCAAGAAGTATGTTCAAAATTGTAGAATTTGTCAAGTAGCAAAGGGGAGTATTCAAAATACTAGACTATATAAACCTTTGACAATGCCAAAGATACTTGGGAAGATATAAGCATGCATTTCATATTGGGATTACCAAGAATACAGAGAGGATATGATTATATAATGGTAGTATTGAACATATTTTCTGAAATGTAGAAAAATAGTGTTTATGGAGGTTTATCAAATATGATGTGATGAGAGACCTATTTTCCTTTATTTCATTAGGAAATGAAATCCCCACAAAGAATTGAATAAAAATCCTTAGGTGAATCAAGTCAATGTGAGAATATTTAGATTTCCTTATGACTGAAGGATGGGGTCAAGGTCAAACAACACTTTGGGGAGAAAAACTAAAAACAACAAATCAACTCCAAAATGCAATCTAACACTTGAAACAACAATATTAAACTTAATATTTGAAAAACCATAAAATAGAATGCAGATATGAGAAGGGAAGAAACATGTGTACCAGTCACCAAAAGTGATTTCTAGAAGCTAATATGAGACTCATTCACCATGGATGAATGTGTCCAAGTACAAGGATTTCAACATTTTTTTTGGGGCCTCCGGTGTTGACCTTTAGCTTTTGATTTTTCTAGGTTTAAATGTTAGAAAGTCATAAATTTGATTTGTAGCTTAGATTTTGTGATTTGATAACAACTTTGTAAATCTTGCACTTCAAAAGGTCTTTAGTCCTTCTTCAACCTAAATCTTCAATCACACACATAAGAGAGAAAAAAATGTTTATTTTTTGGTGAATGGGGGTTCTCCTTGGTCAAATCCAATTTTGGTAATCAAACTTTAAAATGAAATATGAAATGAAAGAGGGAATGTTATCCTTGAATCTAGCTGATCTTGATTCATGGGACAACCTCCTATGAAACTTGTCTATTTCATAGTCCCATGCACTCTAAGCATGAAAAATGAGGCGAATTTTAATTTTCCTTTACACATGGTCTTGAGCCTCAAATTGTCCCCTCGAATGCTCATCTCTTGTCATTTCTCAAAAAAATTTAAAATGGATATTTTGTTAATTTTCACTTTCCTAGAGTTAGAAAAATTCCCATGTAAGGGCCCACCATTTTTTAGTGCCCCTACATAAGATGTGTAGTAATGGAAAAAGTATCCTTTTCCGTGATTGCTAGATAATTGACATTAAAGCTGAATTAATGGTGTCTTGGAGTGGTGTTGTAATGTATTGTACGCATTTAGGACCTTTATTTAACTAAATCATGCCTTAATTTGTCCTTTGCAAAGGTTTTGTAAAGTGTTGTAACACACTTTCACACTTTTCTAGGACTTATTTGCTTAATTAAGCCTAATGGGCCCCTTTCTAAATAAAAATGTACATAATTTGTACCTTGTTTAGGTGTTGTAAAGTGTTTTAAAGCACTATCACACTTATCTAGGTGGTCTTAATTCATTGGAGTAATTAACCCTCTTTTGATTCAGATTTAGGCCTTAATTTTGACACCTCCCAAGGATCTTTCCCAACAATCATAAATTAAATATCAAACTATTTCATTGGGAAAAAATTGGTCATGGCAAGTTGACCCGAGGCCCATTTTCCCTGAGTGGTGAATGGGTCCTCCCTTAACAAGACCCTCATTTTCCAGTTGATCTGGAATGGGTTTTTGGCCTTCTTTCAACTCCCTCAAGCTCAATCCTAGAAACTTAGCTAGGACCCATTTTCCTTTGGTGGCGAATGGGTCCTCCCTTAATGAGACTCTAATTTTTGAATTTTATTCTAGGGGGAATTTAATTATCTTTCTTTTCCAACTGTGTCACTTTAGTTTTGAATTTTTTTGTTAATCTCCTAATTTAGTATAAATAAGGGGTTAATTCACATTGTTTCTCCTAACACAAGCTAGCAAGTTTATCAAGATTTCAAGCATTCAAGTGATCAAGCATTAGAGAATTCAAAAGGAATTTGCAAGGACTTTCAATCCATATTTCAAGTGATTATTGTAGCAATTCAAGGTCTTATCATCATGTCAATGGTTTAATGCATTCATGTGTGTTGAGCTAAGAAGCTAATGTTGCACTGAGGATCCATTTACAAGAATCATCCTACATCCAAGATTCATTCTTCATGGCCACTTCATGATTGTTTGTAGATTTGATTCACAAGATATAATCCAAGGTGATATCATTTACATTATTGCACTTTCATGCTTCATTTACTTCATTTCATCATTTGGTTTAATTACCTACAAGGGGTTTGAATGAGGCAAACCCCCATTCACTAACAAGCAACAAGTTTTTCTTTCCCTTCAATGTGTCATTATAGATTTATAGGTTGAAGATCAAGTTGAGCGAGATTTGGAGCAAAGTTTTCAGAGTTGAAAATCCTGCAAAGTTGTCATTCAAAGTGCAAGATCACAGAAATGTTTGGAATAGGGTGCCATTTAATTGCAATCCTCAACATATTTCATGTCTCTCCTAAGTCCTTGGAAAGTGTTCCCCAACACTAGGATTAGAAAGAGATTAAATTCGAATGAAATAAACATGTAAATTGGCATTTGTGATTATTCCTAAAAGATAGGAACATGTGGGAATTTCCAAGAAGAGCTCCTACAAGATAGGAGCCATGTTCACATGGAAGGTGGAACCCCCTTTGCTTTAGTTAACTGATTGGAGGATTGATAACACTTCAGTAATGCATGTAAATATCCTACAAATTAGGGATTGATGTTTACGTGAGTGGAGAGTGGCACTATCAGTTTAGTATCAATTCAATATTAGTTCAATTCAGTTTAGTTCAACAGCTTTTGTTTTTTTTGTTATGTTTTTGTTCTATTCAAGCTATGGTTCAATTATCTCTTGAATGTAGTTATTTTGAATTGAATGCTAGTTGACCCGAGTTGACTTGAGTTGCATGACTAATGACGAGTTGCATGATAGATAATAGGTGGATACTTTCACACAGCATGATCAATCATGCATAATGTTTGCATGAATTGGTGGAGAGATATACTTCAGTTAACTAAGATTGACTTGGGTCCACCTTGGGCACCTAAGTTGGCATCTTTCAATTAACACCTTTTGCATGAGAAGATATTTACAAGGCTCATTCAAGTGGGCCCATTCTTGGGTGCCAACTTTGAGGTAAATTTTGCATGATATCTTCTTGACCAAAGTTCAGTTAAGTGTTCAATTTGGGGTGCCTAAATTAAGGAAGACTTTGGTTTGACTTCATATTACATTGTGGAACTCTACTTTCCTAATATAGCCATAGATTTTGTGAGGAGATTTATTCTTGTATTGAAAAACTCTTATGAGTTTATATGCCTGCTATTATTGGTTCATTAATTGTTGAAGTGTATGAGAGTTCAATGTATATTTATTGTAGGTTGTGAAGAAGGATTGTTGAAGGAAGGTCACGTCAATCAAGGATTGATACAATGGTTATTGTAATCTTGTTCTAAGGTTAAATAATACAAGAGCTATTGATTCTGGTGGAGTTTTTTCTTGAAAGGGTTTCTCCAAGTATATGTTGTGTCACTTTTATCTCCTTGTCTCATTCTTCTACAAGCTTCTATCTCTTTCTACAATTGGTAAAATTGATCTAAAAAAATTAATCATACACAAAGAATTGTGACAAAGAACACTTAATTAGATCTATAGTCGCATAGTTTTACAAATTTTAAGCTACAATATTACCTTCATTTTAAACATTTGGTATCAAATCTAATGGTTGGTTAGGGTTTGGGATACCTTTCTCTTAAAAGTTTGAAGTTTTTTTGGATGTAGTGGGAGCTTTTACTATTGTGTTATTGCAGATTTGTAAAATAATTTTGTTATGATGAGTTCTACTTCTTGTCTAGATATTGAAATATTCAATGGATCTAGTTATGAGATGTGGAATCTAAAAATAGAGGATCTCCTTGAAGAGAGACATCAGTGATCAGCTATTTGTAATGAGACAAAGCCATCTACAACAATGTCAAATGAGGATTAGGATAAGCTTGATAAGAAGGAAAGAGGGTCCATAAGGTTATGTCTTGTTGATTTTTTTCTCTTGAATGTTTCAAATGAAGCTACCACATGTAAATTGTGGAAGAGGATAGGTGATATCTATGAAACCAAAAGTCTTACTAATAAGTTGTATTTGAAAAGACAATTGAATTTTTTAAAGATGAAAGATGGTGATTATGTTGCACATCATTTAAATGATTTCAATTTTATTATAAGTGAGTTAGCATATGTATATGTAAAGCTAGAAGATGAAGATAAATGCATTTGGTTACTTTGTTCTTTACCAAAGTCTTGGGAAAATCTAAATGTTTCTATTAGTGGTAGTGGTGTAGATCTTGAGATGGACAATCTAATTCCTACTCTCCTATCAGAGGAGATGAGGAGGAAGTCTAAAACGAGATCCCAAGATGTCTTTTTTGTAAGAGGTATGCCTAAGGAAAAGGCACCTAAGTGATACAAGAAAGGAAAGGGTAATTCCAAAGGATTATATAAAACCCCTGGTAAGAGTAAGGTAAAGTGTTGGAACTGTGGGAAATATGGACATGTAAAGAAGGATTGTAAGAACAAGAAAAAGAGTTTTGATGCTTCTACAAAGAAATCCTCGGATGACGATAATGATGCATTAATCATTTCATGTAAAACTATTAGTGATGACTCTTGGCTTATTGATTCAAGTTGCTCCTATCATATGACTCCTAACAAGGAGTGGTTCACTAAGTATACTACATATGATGGAGGGAATTTCTTCTTTGGAGATAATAGCACAACAAAGATTATGGGCAAATGAGAGGTATTTAAAGTTGTGTTTTAGTGATGGTAGGGTTAAGACCCTTAATAATGTTTTACATATTTCAGTACTTGCTAGAAATCTAATTCTTGTATCTAAGATCAATGATTCTAGAATGCATGTGACTTTGACAAAGGTGGTTGTAGATTGGTGAAAGGGAATATGGTGGTTGCTAAAGGATCTCATATTGGAACTTTATTTAAGCTTGATACCTCCAATTTGAATAAATCAGCCAATGTAACTAAAGCTGAAAATACATGTATGTTGCGGCACCATAGATTGGGCCACATTGGTGAAAATTTTCTTAGAACCATTCTTAATAAGAAATTGGTTGATGGTATTCCTTATTATAATATTGGAAAAAATGATTTTTGTGAGCATTGTGTTTTTGGAAATCAATCTAGATATTCATTTCCTAATGGAACAAATAAAGCTAAAGGAGTATTAGAGATTATTCATTTAGATGTTATAGGTCATGTGGATATTGACTTTATTGGAAACTATAGATATTATGTAACATTTATTGATGATGTCTCAAGATACACTTGGATCTATTTTATGCATAAAAAATCTGATGTATTCAATAAGTTTAAAGAATTTAAGGGTTTAGTTGAGAAACAATCAGATCATAAGATAAAAGTGTTGAGATCAGATAATGGTGGTGAATAAGATAAAAGTGTTGAGATCAGATAATGGTGGTGAATATTTTTCTAAGGAATTTGATTATTATTGTAAGCATGCAGGAATTGTGAGACAAAAAACTACTCCATATATAGGTATCAACAAAATGGAGTAGCAGAAAGGATGAACCAAACCTTAATGGAAAGAGGTAGGAGTATGTTAAGTAATGCTAAGCTAGATCAGTGCCTTTGGGTTGAGGCTATAAGTACTTCTTGTTATTTAATCAATAGATCTCCTAGTTCATTTATTGAAGATAAAACCCCTTATGAAATGCAGTTAGGTAGGAAAATTAGTGTTGCACATTTAAGGATCTTTGGTTGTGAGGCTTTTGTTTATATGCCTAAAGAAAATCGGTCTAAGTTGGATCCAAAAGCATGGAAATGTATAATCATAGGTTATGGTGAATATGTAAAAGGTTACAAGCTTTGGAATCCTCTAACAAAAAAATTACTTTATCTAGAGATTTTATTTTTAGGGAATTTAGATCTTATATAGGAGAAGAACAACCAAAGGAGAAGGATACTTCTCGAATAGTAAATTTTGAGATAAATACTGAGAAGCATGGAGATGCACATGTTGAAGAACAATTGGATGGATTGGATGAGGAGAGTTCACAGAGTTTTGAGATAGATGCTCATGATGAGCATATTGACTTGAACAAGAAGAACCTTCTTTGAGAAGATCCACATGACAACAGAATCATGTTGATAGGTATATCCCACCTTATTTCCATTGTATATTTGGTTCGATGAGTACTAATGATGAACCTAGATCTTATAGGGAAGCTTTGGTCACAAGACATGCATGAGGAAATGGTTTCCTTGGATACTTGTGACACTTGGGATCTTGAGAGTTTTCCCAAAGGATTAAAGGCCATTGGTTGTAAATGGATCTTTAAAAGAGAATTGGAGTAGATGGTAATCTCAAAAGTTACAAGACTAGATTAGTAGCCAAGGGCTACTCCCAAAGAGAGGGAGATGACTTTAATAAAATCTTCTCGCAAGTTGCTAAATTAACTTCTATTAGATTCTTTTTATCTATTATTGTTGTTTATGATTTTGAGATAGAGCAAATGGATGTGAAAACTAATTTCTTACATGGGGATCTTGATGAGGAGATTTATATGAGGCAACCTGATGGTTTTGTTGTAAAAGGAAAATAATTGTTGGTTTATAGGTTAAACATATCTTTATATGGATTGAAATAGTCACCTAAAATGTGGTACCAGAAGTTCGATGCTTTTGCATTGAAAATTGGTTATGTTAGGAGTGAGGAAGATCATTGCGTTTACATAAAATTTATTGATGGTCAACTTTTAATTATTATCTTGTATGTTGATAACATGTTTTTTTATTGGTAACAACAAGGTAATGATCAAAGAATTGAAAGCAAAGATCTAGGGGCTGCCAAATATATCCTTGGTATGGAGATTAGAAGAGATAGAGGTAATAGAAAGCTTTGCTTAAGTCAAAGCAACTATGTTGATACTATTTTGAAATAGTTTAGCATGCATGATAGTAAACCAATTAATATTCCTTTATCAGTTGGAATGAAGTTAAGTTTAGACATGGGTCCTAAATCTAATTTTTATCAAGAGGAAATGTCTGAAATTCCATATGCTAGTGCAGTTGGTAGTTTGATGTATGAATTGGTATGTAAGAGACTAGATATAGCCCAAGCAGTGGGAGTTATAAGTAGGTTTATGTCTAACCCTTGTAAAGAACATCAGACTTATGTTAAGAGGGTGTTTTAGATATTTACAAGGTACTTCTGATTACTGTTCAGTTTATCATGGTTCTAATGATATTGATATTATGCACAAATCATTGGACATACAATGTTTTGTTGATTCGGATTGGGCAAGGGAATTGGATAGTCATAGGTTGACAAGTGGCTATGTGTTTACTTTATTTGGAGCTATGGTTAGTTGGATGGATAAAAGGAAGCCTATGATTTCTTTTTCCACCACAAAAGAAAAGTACATGGCTGCTACGCATGCCTCTAAAGAGTCAATTTGGTTATAGAGACTTGGGAAAGGTATTGGTTTTAATTGTAAGAAAATTAGACTTGAATGTGATAGGAAGAGTGCTATTTGTTTAGTCAAAAATCCTATGTATCATGCTCATACTAAGCATGTTTATGTTCAATATCACTTTGTGTGAGAAATGGTTGAGAGTGGGAAGGTATTAATAGAGAAAGTTGACACTTTGATCAATGTTGTAGATTATCTTACAAAACCAGTTCCTATAGATAAGTTCTCTTGGTGCAAGAAGGCCATTGGCCTTGAGTCTTGTACTTGATTTATAATAATGATTCCTTTTTTAGAATAATTACAATGTATAATTTCAAGTGGGATAATGTTGGGAATAGGATGCCATTTAATTACAATCCTAAACATATTTCATGTATCTCCTAAGTCTTTGGAAAGTGTTCCCCAACACTAGGATTAGAAAGAGATTAAATTCAAATGAAATGAACATGTAAATTGACATTTGTGATTATTCCAAATGATAGGAACATGTGGGGATGTCCAAGAAGAGATCCTACAAGATAGGAGCACATGGGGCACCCACATGGAAGGTGGAACCCCCCTTGCTTTAGTTAACTATTTGGAGGATTAATAACACTTCAGTAATGCATGTTTTGATCCTACAAATTAGGGATTGATATTTATATGAGTGGAGTGGCACTATCAGTTTAGTATCAGTTCAATATTAGTTTGGTTCAGTTCAATTTAGTTTAGTTTAGTTCAATTCAGTTCAGTTTAGTTATGGTTTCGTTATATTTAGTTGCATGTAGTTATTTTGAGTTGAATGCTAGTTGACTTGAGTTGCATGACTAATGACTTCAGTTGCATAAAAAATAATAGGTGGATACTTTCAATTAAGTTGGGATCATCAATCATGCATAATGTTTTCATGAATTGGTGGAGAGATATATTTCAGTTAACTAAGATTGACTTGGGTCCACCTTGGGCTCCCGAGTTGGAAGTCTACTTACCGATCTAGGCATAGATTTTTGTGAGGAGATTTATGCTCTTGTATTGAAAAACTCTTATGAGTTTATATTCTCATATTATTGTCTATTAATTGTAGCAAGTGTATGAGAGTTCCACGAGAGTTTATTGTAGGTTGTAAAGAAGGATTGTTGAAGGCAAGGAAGCATATCAATCAAGGATTGATACAATATTATTGTAATCTTGTTCTAAGGTTAAATAATACAAGCACTATTGATTCTTGTTGAGTTTTTTCCCAAAAGGGTTTCTCCACATATATTTTGTGACACTTCTATCTCCTTGTCTCATTCTTCTAAAATCTTCAATCTCTTTCTACAATTGGTAAATTTGATCTAAATAGATTAATCATACACAAATAATTGTTAAAAAGAACACTTAAGTTTTAAGCTACAATATTACCTTCATTTTCAATAGGAAAGCGCTCTATAGAATTAACTACAAGCTTCTAGAACTTGATAACTGGGATTTCAAAAGTGTATACATCAAGGTATAGGATCCTAAAATCAGTTTTTTGAAACCCTAAAAGGACCCATTCACCACTAAAGGTGAATGAGTCCCCCATCTAGCTCAAAAACAACAACTTTCTAGATAGGTACACAAATTTTTATGCTCTAAAAACATTCCTCATAGTTTCTATGACAACTAGGTTGTATTTTTGTTTGTTATTAGCATCATATTTTGCATAATTTGAGATTTTTAGGGCCTTGAAAAATAAGTGATCCATCTCTTTTTACCACACATTAGGGTGGATCCTATTTTCAACCTATACATTATTTGGTGAACCTGACATTTTCAACATTACAATATTCTGATTTTTGGAGTCTCTCATTGCATATTAATTTAAAACCTTGCATTCATTGCATTTAGATTTGCATTCAATTAAGGTTTCTTCTTTTGCATTGAAATCTTGCATATCATTTAGGGTTTAGATTTGCGTTGTTTTTCACTTCCTAAATCTGAAAATTACAAAAATAAATAGGTCATTTTGCATATCATTTAAATCTCATTGAATTGCATTTCAACCTAGGTCTTGCATTTCATCTTTCCATTACATTTTTGTATTGAATTTCTAGAAAAAATTGAAGCTGCATTTCATTGTTTATAAACTAGAACTAAAAGATACATTCAAGAACTTGCAAATCATTAAAAAAAAAATTAAAAGACCTAACCATGACCCATTCGCCTTTACTAGTGAATAATTCCCTAATAAGGTCTAATCTACATACCTTCTGGCATATGAAAAGACATCACAATTGACTTTGAATTCCACAAAAAAATCCCAGAAAGACTTAGGACCCATTCACCCTTACTAGTGAATGAGTCTCTATTAGCTATAGATCTATAATTTTAGAACATTAAAATATCAATTTTTAGCTTTTGTTTTGTGCATTCATCTTGTTGTTTCAGTTTTCTAATTTGATGTTTCATCAATTTCTTTGCATTGTTAAAAATTCAAAATTGCATCAAAACATTTCATTTTCAGCTTATTGCATTGTGTAATCAGTAAATTACCATGATTAGGTCTGATATTCTAAAAATGGAGAACTATTTCAGCAATGTATGGAAGTCCTTGTTCTCTTTGGTTGATGTTTAATATTGTGTTTTTGGCAATGACCCTAAAGACATTGAACTCAAACTCATAATGCATGTCCTCATCATGATGTTGACATCATTGGAGAAGATGATGCTAGCATCAATGAATTCATAAATTATTTCCTTAACAACCTTGAGTCCAATGCATCCATTTATCCTTCAATGAAACAACCAACACAACTTGAGATGTTTGATCCTTTACATCCTAAAAATGACTCAAAATTTTAATCTAAGTTCCCTACCATAGGTGAACCTAGCACCTCTAAACAAGAAAACATTCAACCATCCTATGTCATCAAAGTAACCAACACATCAATCAATCTTGAAGAGACATATGGCAAAGGATTCATGATCTTATGCAAACAAGGATGTGAAACAACAAGTGAACATACAATTCATCAACTCCTAGAATGAATACCAACTAAAGAAATCAAATGAATAGGATGTCACTTGATCCCCCTCTCAACATAAGTGCTCCTAAAGAATACCTAAGGCTTCGTAGTGATGGAATTGTAGTCTTAGATCCTCCTCCTAATATAAATTTCCTCCTTCCTAAAGAGAAACATGTACCTCCTAAGGATAAGGATAACAAAGACAAGATCATCTTCGGACCTAATATACTAATCCCATCTGGAGAAGTTGGTGAATCTAGCAAGCACAAGAGACCCTAGACAAACTAAAGTTCCCCTGTCCACCACCTGAAAGTAAGGAAACCACAAATACTTCTAAACAAAGAACTCATAACCTTACCACCAATGAAAGATAGGCTCATACTATATCCTAAAGATGAAAATGTTCCACATTGTCGATACCACAGAACTCTTGGACATAGTACTCATGAGTTTCATGTATTCAAATTAGTATTGAGCAACTTTCACTTTGATGGAAATGATTGACATTGAGTGATTTCATAACATACCCTCCCCACTTCTTGTAATGTAATAGTTGTAGAAACTTAAAACAATCTCACTATTATATGTTTTACACTTATTACAAATCATTCTCTCTAATGCAAGGAGCTCATTTTCATCACCTACCTTGGCTCATTCTTATCTTGCACAAAGTGGGGGAAATAATTTGATAGCCTTGTCCTAATAATGAATTGTCATTGTCCCTTTGGCTAGTTTCCCACCTTCCATTTATACCGACTATGATTGGGAGGCAGATGGCCTACTTTAGATTGACTCGTTTATGCCTTACTAGTATTTTTCTTTGTGATTGCATGTGTGTAATGTGATCCCTCATCATGTTTCATTTGATGTTCCTCTCTCTTTTGTACATTCTTCTATATGTACCTTCATTCTTCTTTATGTTGTAATCATTTTTCATTTGTCTTGTGTTTTCCTTTTTGGGATGATGGAAGGCATCGAGACATATATGTCTCTTCCATGTTGACCCAAAATATTTTTCCTCTATCTATTTTATTTTTCTTGTGTTTTCCTTTTGGGGATGATGCAGGGAATTGAGACATTCATGTTTCTTCAATGTTGACCTAAAAGGTTTTCATTTGTTTTCACTCTCTTTGTGTCATTCTTCCAGTTTTATGAGTATTTGGGGAATGATGATAGTTCCATACTCTATGAAAACATTTTAGCATAGACATGTTGAACCCAAATACATAGATCCCTTATGTGTTTGTGGGGGATATGGATGTTTTTTCTGCACTTGCTTAAAAACAAACAAACATTAGTATTGTTAGTCAAATTAAGAAAACCAAATAGAGCATCCCTATGAAATGCATAATCATGCTAGATATGCAAACAAGATAAATAGAACCAAAGAAACTAAATGTAAGAATATTAAAGAAAGATCAAACTCTATCCCATAGTGGGAGTGGTTCTCCTTTGATGTGCAAAGGATTCCCTTTCCCACCCCCTTGATAAGCTTCCAATGTGACGAAGATGCAAAGATGAGTGATGAAGTGCAAGATGTATGTACCTATAGTGGAAATGCTTAAGATTGTGGATGAATATTTTGAAGATAATTCTTCTATTTATAGGGTTGAATGGTTGAAGAATGAAGAGATTGGAGGAATGTGGGACTAAAGGAGAGCCAATGAGAATGTGACACTTATCACAAGGCTAATGGATAAAGTTGGAGAAAATTTTGGGAAATGTGTGAGTAAAGAGGATGTAAGAGGAATAAATGCATATGGTTGAGAGTGTAAGAGGATTTGGGTGAGGATGGAAGAGAGATTAATGAATATGGTTGAGAGTGTAAGAGGAGTTAATGTTTGGGTAAGAAAGTCAAATAAGTAGAGTTATTGGAGGAATATTCCCAACGCATATGCTTTTGTGAGGGAAAATATGGTAATTAGTTAATTAAAAGAATTATTTTCATGTGCAGGTGGGTTGGTTAATCAAGGGTTGGGTTTGACCAAGGTTGAGTCAAAATCTAGAGAATAGGTAAATAGGATTAGGAGTTAGATAATCTAGAATTAGTTAACTTGAAGGGATTAGGAGATTTAACATTTGATTTAAAAAATTTGATTTATTAAATCAAATGAGAGGACTTTAGGGGGACTTAATTAAATAAATTGATTTATGTAATTAAACATCATGAAATTAGTGAATTAATCCAATAAATTACTTTATTTGATTAATAGAAAATTTGATGTTAATTGATCAGATTTAGATGCATAATGTTGATTAGGATTTTTGCATGTCTACATTTTTCCCCTCTTTGAAGTAGTGTACTGGTTGCATTGGTTCAAAGACTAATGTTGCCAAGATCGAAATACAAAAAATTCTTGATTTTTTGGATGCCCCATTGTTGCCCCAATGGAAAGAATTATGCTGGTACACTGCCCTCTAGAGATCGAGTAAAAATTATGATTTAAGGTTGAGCTCACGACAAAGAGGTGAAAGGAGAGGGTTAGACTAACAGATCCATATTATGATGATGATGCAAATGAGATGGTTTCAAGATGATTAGAATAACAAATCTATATTATCCTAAATGACTTAAATGATGATGCAATGCATGTGAGATGGATGTGGTTTCTTATTATGATGATATGTATGATTATGCAGGATTAGTATGTTGATGTTTTGGTGAATGTCATGATAGCATGTTAGCATGAAAGAGGATAGAAGAATGATAGGGATGAACCCTTGATTCCAAAAAGATGCAAAAGTCCAACAAGTCTATGAGTTGTCAAGACTTTATTAGACATGATGATGAATGATGATTGTGTATTGCTTATCCAAGGATTGGGGACATAAAGAGCATAAATTTCCTTATCTTTGATAACACACATAGATATGTTGCATCAAGGTATAAACAACCAAGATGGTGTGGTATCTAGTGTGATGGACTTTGAATCAACAAAGAGATAGGAGTATTCTTGTTCACACCTGACATATGGAAACCTCACTAGGATGTACTTCAAAAGTTTCAAACATCTTGGACCAAAACATAGAAAGGCATAACCTATCAATGAAATAGTAAACAAGTTGTCCAAAACTCCCTCCATACACACCTACCAAAGTAAGTATCACCATGTTATATTACACTTGAATAGCAAACAAAATACAATGATACCCATTCCTTTATCCCTAAATCATTTTGATTAGGCGTCCTTGATAGGTCATTGGAATAGGTGCAATAAGAAAAATCATAAGAAGAGATATGGTAAACAAACAAGCTAATGTTCTTCATACCTCTAGCCAAGATTAAACTACAATGATGTCTGATGTTGATGTCCATTATAGGAAAGAAGTATCCTAGGACATGATGTTATCAGATGATATTGGGATTAATAGGATGATAGGATATTGATACCAAGAGTTGACCAACTTGTTTACATAATGACCTAGACTTAAGATTCTGACATTTGAGTTCACACTTTTAAATTTGTTATACTTGTTTCCGATTGTTTTGCCAAAGGTTGAAGGTGACAATCATTTATTGTGAGTGGATGTTTATTGTAGGTGAAAGTGAAATGGGATGGATGATTTTGGGTATTTTGAATTTTTTTGGTATTTTTGAAATGTTTTGAGGTTGTTTTGGGATTTTTTGAGATGTTTTACAAATGTTTTTATTTTCAAATTTTCTAATGTTTTTGTGTTTTCTGACATTTTGACCAAGAACTGTATCATAGGGGCCTCGAGGGCTGATCAAAGATTATCCTTGCCTATATTATACACACAAAAGCCTTGTAGTTTGGTGTGAAGACTCCTTTTTAATTTTTTTTTGTTTTCAACCTATTTTTGGATTTTTGATATGTTTTGGATGTTTTTGGATTTTTTTGGTTTTATAAATGTTTTTGGATTTTCTAATTTTATGATTTTTTTTGGATTTTCTAGTGTGTTAAAAAATTTCATGAATTTGATTCGATGCGGGTATAAGAACATGCCCCTAGTGTGATGTGATAGATTACCTCGATATAGGCAAGAAAAACTTACCTTAGGAATGTGCCAAGTAGTTCTAATCTATGGGACATGATATCGACACAAAATCCAGCCATGATGCAAACACGTATGATATGGAATGCAATGAATGTGATGGAAAGTGATGCAAAACAAGCCAAAGAATTGATGGTGGATGGAAAGTTTCTATTTAGAAAAAAGGTGCTTGATTGACAGGTTTTCACCAAGGTACATGCCCAAAGCACCACTGAAGTGGTTTTCACTAGAGGACGATTTTTTTTCTTTACTATTTTCAATCCTTTTTCTAGTTTTTTTGGATTTTTAATATTTTTTAATTTTTTTCTATTTTTGGGTTTATATCTTGCAAGCTTAGGTATAATTTTTTTTGAGATGGTAGCTATTGATTTTCTCTTGTAGAGGCTCACCTTTGAGTGTGGATAGCTAATATTCTCTTGATTTGTAACTTACAGTGACAATAAAGGGTCCCAACCAATTGGATTCAAATTTTCCCCTGCTATCTAGATTTGGTGCATTCTTCTAATTTTCTTTCAACACAAGTTGTCTAACTTCAAATGACCAACTCTCGATCTTCTTATTATATCTCCTTTTGAGATTATTTAGATAGACTTGCAAGTGGTTCAAAGCATCCATGCGCCACTCATCCAGTAGTTCCAATTCCTTCAACCGTGACACCCGATACTACTCATCAGTAATAAGATTCTACAATGATATTATCAGGCATGGGAGCTCAACCTCAATGGGCAAGATGGCTTCTTATTTGTAGACTAGGGAGAAAGGGGTTGCACTTGTAGGCATGCAGATACTCATTCAGTAGTCCCATAAGGTGGGATTTAGTTGTAGGTTCCAATGAGGACCAACTTCATTAACTATTTTATTTAGGATTTTCAAGATGGTTTTATTCATAGCCTCAGCTTGGCCATTACCCTGGGGGTAATATGGGGTGGACAAGTGATGTCGGATATTGAATTTTTGGCATAGCTCATGGAAATTCTAGTTTTTGAAGAGTGTTCCACTATCTGAAATAAGGGCTTGTGGAACACCGTAACAAAAAATGAGGTAGTTCAAGATGAATTTGGAAATTTGCTTCCCTATGATATAAGTCATGGGGATGGCTTCTACCCACTTTATGAAGTACTCTGTGGTGCTAATAATGAACTTGTGTCCATTAAATGAGGTAGGGATGATTTTTTCAATGAGGTCAATTCTCCACTGTGAAAAGGGATAAGGTGTTATAATTGGCTGGAGATCCTGAGCTAGTACATGAATGAGGTCCCCATGTTGTTGGAATTGCATACACTTTTGGATGTAGTCATGAGCTTCTTTCTCCATTGTAAGCAAGTAGTACCTAGTCCTTAATAGTTTCTTGGCCAAGGTCATAACACTAGAATGAAAACCATAAATATGCTCATGTACCTCAGTTAAAGTAGCCAAAGCTTCCTTGAGGTTAAGGCATCGCAAGAGGGGTCCTTCAATACTCCTACGGAAAATGGTGTCTCCTAATATGATGAGATCATATGACTTCTTAATAAAGGTTCTTTTCATATTTGGCATGATGTCAGTGGGGAGGGCTCCTATTTTTAGGAAGGTGAATATGTCATGGTATTGAAAGGATCACTGGGACCAATGATTTCACACAAGAACTTAGATTTTTGTACCTCGAAAGCTCGTATGAGAAGCTGCTCTATAAGGAATTCATGTTTGTGGACTTTTTTGGGATATCTAACAATGATCCAATTATAGCCATAGTGTTAGCTACTCTATTGTTTACCTGTTTACCATTGGTATTTGCTCAAATTTTATGTCAATGAAGAAATCCTTGATATCCTCCACCAGTTTCTTGTACGGGTTAATTTTTCATCCTTCATTTGATATTCATCATTGACCTAGTTGATAATTAGCTGCAAGTCCCCATAAACCTTGAGTGCCATAATTTTCCATTGTACTACAATCTAAAGTCCTATTACAAGAGATTTATACTCGACAATGTTGTTGGTGCATAGGAAAGACAACCTATATGATTTTGGGATACAATCCTCTTGCGGTGTCATGGATAGGACTCTTGCTCCTGATCCATGTGTTTTGTATGATCTGCCAAAATATACCTTCCAATGCTCTATTGCGCTAAGGTTGAAAATGAACTCATCCAAAAATTCTGATACTAGTGGATTCTCTAAATATATAGGTGCCTTTGCCAATTGATCTATAATTACCTTTCCCTTGATGGCTTTTCATTCTACATAGTCAATGTTGTATCTATCAAGATCATGACCCATTTATCCATTCGTCATGTGATTGTTGCTTTAGAAAGTAGATACTTGAGGGGGTCTATCTTAGCAATGAGCTTTATTTGATGAGCCAACATATAGTGCCTAAATTTTTGTGAGGCAAACACTACTGCTAGACAATATTTCTCGATGAATGTGTAGTTTAGCTTGTGTCCCACCAAGGTCCTACTAATATAGTAAATGGCTCTCTCTTTCCCTATTTTTTCATCATGCTTAGCTAAGTGCACCAAGGGCTTCCATCGTATCTGATATGTAGAGGATGAGTGGCTTGTTCTGGATCAGTGAAATGAGGACTAGCAGTGTTAGCAAGTATTCTTTGAATTTATTCAATGCCTGATCACATTTCTCATCCCACTTGTATGCTACCACCTTGTGGAGTAGATGATAATATGGGATGGTTTTTTCTACCATATATGTGGGTATGTGCAGGATCATCGTGCAAAAAACAGGCCCTTAAGTGGCAAAAAATTCAGAAAAATCAGTGTTAGGCAACTTGACGTAAATATTTGAATAAGTTATCTATATTATTCCAAAAATATGTAATAATAGAATTTGTAGAAAATTGAGTGTAGTTTCTAAAATACTAGGTTTATTTAAAAATAAATAAAATCTATTTGGTGAAAATTTGAAATTTCAATGCAGAGTACTTAAATTTCAGGGAAAAAATAAGAATTAGGTGTCTATCTAACCACCCTAACCATAATAAAATGATAAAAATTGTAACATTTTTATATATAAGTAGGGACTCATGTCCGGATGTGATGCATATTTTTTGTAATTTTTTCCAAGTAAATAATTAATTATGAATTTTTTACAACTTTTAGAAAATATAAAACTCGCTTATACCACCTTAACTTGGTCAAAACTTCATGAAATTTAAGTTTTCTTTTTTAATCCTATAGTATGTGAAGCATAGAATGTGACACATGTTTTGGATTCAAAAAATATGAATCGTTTGAAAGTTATAGATGTTTTTCAATCAGCCTATCGTCGACTTTAGTCATAATTCTAATAGAAAATGAATAATAATTATTTATTAAATTAAAATTAAATCATAATTTATATTTTTGGAAAGCTAAGAATCTCCTCTAAAAACCCTTTTCGTTTCATTAATTTTGGGTGAAAAAAAAGTCGTCAGCCACATACCCTACAAATATTGCCACTTTTTGGCGCACCATGATCCTGCACATACCCATGTTAGGAATCTACGGATTGGTTGAAGCCTTCCTTACAAACCTCTAAACTATTTCAATGTTCATGGTGCTTCCATGTTGAGGATTTCTTTTACTTTTTTAGGGTCTATCTCAATTCCCCTCATTGATACAATATACCCTAGGAGCTTTCCTTATGTGGCACCAAAGACACACTTCTTAGGATTGAGTCTTACCTTGTATTCTTCCAGTCTATCCAAGATTGGGCCTAGCATTGATATGTGGTCTTGAAACTTTCTTGATTTGGCTAGTATGTCATCCACATAGTCTTCAATAGATTTGTGGATCATGTAATAGAAAATAAGAGTCATATCCCTTTGGTATGTAGCTCCAACATTCTTTAACCCAAATGGCATCATGTTCCAATAGTAAGTTCCCCATGGATAGGTGAAGGTTGTCTTTTTTTTATCATCATTTTCTATCATAATATGATTCTATCTTGAAAACCCATCCATCAATGATAACATCTCATGTCCTACTATTAGATCTACAATCATGTCTATGTTAGGAAGAGGGAAATCATCCTTAGGGAATTCTTTTTTCAAGTCCTTGAAGTTAGTGTAGATCTAGATGCCCCTAGTGGGATTAGAAATAGGAACAAGGTTGGAAACCCATTTGAGATAGTCAATAGGTCATATGAATCCACTGTCAATGAGTTTTTGTAGCTCAAGTTTGACCAATAATGTGATCTATGGATGCATCTTTCTCAATTTTTGTCTTACTAGTTTTTCCTCTAGATAGATGGCTAGATGATGGACTATTGCCTATGGATCAAGGCTTGGCATGTTAGCATAGTTCCACACAAAATTTACTTTCCTTTCTTTCATAAATACCCCTGCATTTCCTTGTTCCTTGGTTAAAAGTGACTCAACATAGAAAGTGATGTGTGGTATCTCTTTAGTTCCCAAATTGACAAGGTTGCATTTTTCTGCCAAGACTATTAATTTTTCTTGATGAATGGAACTAAGGAGAATATTGAATCCCTCATCCTTTGGCACCTTAAAGATGTTTTCACCATTGGATACGTCCTTTCTTTTTACTATTTTTGGTTTAGAAAGTGCTACAGTGTGGTTTTCAATTAGAGACCTAGACTTTACTCTTAGATTTTCTATTTTACGACTAAGAGATTCAATCATTTCCCCATAGTATGCATGTTTGTATAGCTCAATATAAAACCCTAATTTGTGGTCTCCATATGGTAGAGTATCCCTTAGTCCCATGAATTCTGAGAGAGCCTCGTCATTTTTGAATGTGTCTAAGATTGGTGGTCCTCGTTGGTCATAGTCTATTAGTTGGGGGTAAACAAGCTTTAGTTCAATGGTTTGGTTACTTGACTTGAAATACATGGTGGTGATCATAAATAGGGAGGAATCCTCAAATAACATGGGAAAGTTGGATAGGGGATCCTCAAAAGGATAACTAATTGATATGGGTACCGATGGGGAAGCTTTGACTATTTTAACTATAGCACCCTTTCCAAGTATGGTTAGCTTCGTAGGGGTGCATCCTACGCCAAAATTCTTATGATGCTTTTAAGGAAGATGGGTTCAAACAAACCATTGTCATTTTCCTAAGCTTCTCATTTTTTTTATAGCCCCAACCAAACATTAATTGAATACCTTTGTTGTTTTCCTCCATGGGGAGATTTGGTACGAGTCTTTCATCTTGATATAGCAAGCTTGATACATCTTTCTTGTCTACCACCTCTTTGATTACGTCTCCCCACTTTTTGAAGCTGGTGGTTTTTTCTTTGAATTTTTGAGATGTGTCAATTGGTTATGGTTTTCGATGAGATCTAGGAGATTTAGGTAACTCTCCTACCACAAAGGTGCTCTTTTTCATTTTATAGTCTGCACACCCATTATCTTGGATTACAACTTTGAGAACTGGGATGTCTAAATGGTAGGTGTCTTTTTCTTAGAAGTGGAGGCTAGACTGGATGGGTCAATATATAGAGATGTGGGTCCTTCATCATTTTTTAGAACTTAAGGGATATTATAATACTTGGCCTCCATATTTTTGTAATAGTAGAATGGTTTAGGATCACCATGGATAGTGATTTCTTGATTCTGGTAAGGGAATTTGACACATTGATGGAACATGAATTCGACAGCTTGCATCCCATGGATCCATGGGCACCCCAGGAGGATATTGTATGGGAGTTCAAGGTTGAGGACTTGGCAAGTAGTCTCCATGATTGTTGGACCTACTTGCATAGGGAGTTTAATGGTGCCTTGAGACACCCTTTCTTGATCATCATAAGCCCTGATGGTGATACCTTTGCCATTTTCAATGACATCTTCTGAGAGTCCTAGATTCTTTATTAGTTGGAGGGTACAAATATTCAAACCTACACCTCCATCCACCAAGACTCATTTGAATTTGTTCTTGTGGACTAAGACTTCAAGATGGAGTGCATGATTATGAGATGATTGGGTTGGGATATCATGCTTAGAGAATGTGAGGAGATGTGGTGTAGTGATATGTCTGACCATAGCTTGAAATTGGTCAGCATCAAGGTTGGTGGGAATGGAAGATGTAGCCAATGTCTTCTCTAGGATGTCCCTATATGTGGGTGAGATTTTTAGCAACTCCATGATGGAGATTTGGATAGGGGTTTTTTTAGTTTCTCTAAGACATTTTAACCATTAGGGATTTATTTTTTATTGATAGTGGGTGCCTTGGGTGGTGGTGAAGGTCCAAGGATGGAAACTCTACCGCTACATGTGGTGACTCCACACTTGGCTCTAGGTCCTTTGATATTGAAAACTGTTACCCATTCTTCCAAGGATGCAACACCATGGTCATAAATATGGTTCACATTGTGGTAACTTTTTCCTGTACCATTTTTGTTTCCTTTATTGTGATCTAGTACCTAATTCATGTATATTTTGAGGTCTTGATTCCCTACTAGTTGTTCAATGTTTATAACATTATCACCAATGAGATCTTGGATCAAGTTATTGAGTCTCATACAACTGAATGTCATGTGTCCCTTTATTTTTGGAAATTCACAAAGGTGCTTCTCATTATACCAAGGTGGTTTAACTTGAGGCTCTTGGTAATTTTTGTAAACAAGGAGTTTGATGAGATTCACTTGTACCAATAGTTGCATTACAAATTCAATTAGTTACCCAAGTGGTGTATATTTTATTTTAGGGGGATATATGTTCTTTTGGGGTGATCCCCCTTGAGCATTTATGTTAACATTTTGATTGTTGGGTTGTTGTTGTGATGGGGTGTTTTGATGAATGGGTTGTTGCATGTTGATTTGATGAGTGTTTTGTGGGTATGTTTGTGTGTTTTTCCTTGGGGAATTGATAACAACTTTGGCATCAATGACACCATCATTGGTAACATTTTTATTCTTGGTCCACATGCAAGGTTTGTAATTGTAACTTGTCAATGGTCAATTGTCTTGATACACAAGTGTACCCCCTTGTGTTATAATGGCTCTTTCGATGTTGAGAACTTTGGGTATCAGTTGGTCGTATGTTGTAATACATTGCATTTTCAAGTGGAAGGACAAGCTCCCCTCAAGATTGGATATAATGGTCTCGATTTGTTATTCCTCAGGCATGGACCATTTTCTCTTGTTATCTCTAGATCTCCATCATTGTAAGAAGGTTGTGAATGTCTCTCCTTTGGCTTGTTTGAGGCCAGATAGTTCTTCTAGACTTACCTCCATGTCTAGATTGAAGGATTAATTTTCAATGAATAAATCCATGATTTCATGGAACTTTTTTATTCCAAGAGGTAAGCAAGAAAACCATTCCATGGTGGGTCCAACCAACCTTTGAGGGAAAATTTACATAATATAAGAATCATTGTAGGCTACCTCCATGCAATGTATGTGAAACTCCCTAATATGGTCCTCAGGATTTCCCTTCCCTTGGTATTTATCAAATTTTAGTATCTCGAAACCTTGTGGAAATGGAACCATTTCAATGCTTTTGTCAAATGGATAGGGGCACAAATTCCCTTGTGTGTTTTATTTTTTTTCTTTCTTGATTGTATTTCCTAAATTTGTTGCACGAGCAACTTAACTTGTGCAGACAAATCAATTTTTGGATTAGGTGGTGGAATGTATGTGTTTTGGGATGGTATGGTTGTTTGGGTGACGGATGGGATGTCTTGTGTGTTAATATTTTGTTGTGTGTTTGTGAAAGGTTGTTGGAAGCCTTGTTGTGCAATCAACACTTTTTGGTATGCCTGTTGTTGTTGTTGGGCTTGTTGATGTTGTTGTTGTTGTTGTTGGGCCAATAATACATGTTGTTTGGCTTCATGTTGTGCAGTTTGATATAATTGTGCTATCAATGCTTGTTGTTGTGAGTGTTGTTGTAAGTCTTGTTGATAGGATTTTTGTTATAACAAGGCTTGCACTTGTGCTTGTTGTTCTTGTTATTGACCTTGCGCAACTTTTTGTGCTTGAGCTTGTTGTGTGGCTTGTTGTGCAGCTTGTGTGGCTTGTGCGACTTGTTGCGATTGTAGTAAAGCTTGTGCTTGTGTTTGTGCTTGGGAAGCTTGCTATACTTGAGCTTGTTGTGCTACCTACTATGCTTGTTGTGTGGCTTTTTTTTCATCGAATTGTTGAAGTTCCTTTTGGTACGCTTGTTGGGTTGCTTGCAATGTGATACTATATTGATTTTTTGCATTTAGATTCAGAGGTGGAGGTGGTGGATTTTGTGGGATGGTGTGAGATGATGTGATAGGCAGTTTTTGATGTTTTTGTTGTGGTATTTTTGAGTGATGATGAGGGGTTGAGTGGTAGATCGTAGGTTCAAATTGATAGTTGATATGCTTAGTCCTTGTGAGACTAGATTTTGAGATGTATGGAGTGTTGTAGATGATGTGATGATTTGTATTGCTGCCACCTAGTGTTGTGATATCAGTGGCATTGTTAGAGGACTTGGTATGATAGTTGTGTTGATTTGATTTGTGATTGGTTTGATTAGTTTTGGATCAATGTGTTGGATGAAGGGATTGTCCCTATACTTTGAATGGGTATGGATGATGATTTCAAGATAGGGAATGGTGGGAATATTTGAGATGGATTCCCTTATGAAAATGAGGATGAAGCATTGAAATTTCCCGCTTGTCCAAATAAATCTACTTGTCCTTGTGATACATTGGGGAGAGAGCTTTGTGTATCAAGAGGGTATGTCATTACTACAGAAAAGATGGAGGGATTATTTGTATCATAGAAAATGAGTGGTACATACAGATGTTTAGGGTCTTGTGGGATGGTGCTAGGCATACCCAAGATCGTGTTTTCTTCCAAATTTTGGTTGTTGACAAGTGGATTCCCTTGAAGAGCTTGGAGTAATGAGCTTACCTTAGTGATCATGGGTTGACTTGGGGCATGTGATGATTATGGTTGTATTATGGGTTGGATGATTCTTGGGAATGAAGGTATGAATGATGTTGGTGGCATGTTCCCAATAGGTTGCTCAACAATAGTGCTCACATCAAAATTCGAAGGGAGTTTAGCCTAGGTTCTTTTGCTAATACCAACATGTATTGTGTTGGATTGAGCCTCATGACCGTGTTGAAAATCTTGTGTGTTTCAAGATTATGGGCTAGTTCAATTATTTCATCTTGGGTCATCCCTTGGAAGTTTTTGGTGACATCCTCCACTTGGAAACCTCCCTCTTGACGATTTTGAGGCATTTGCGGGGGATCAAGTGGAAGGTTGATGGATATCCTAAGGTTGAATTATAATGTTGTTTGACTTAAATCACTTGAGGTTGATGTTTCTTTGTTTTTCTTCATGATCTTCTTGTGTTGTGATCTTGTTTGGACCATAAAATTAGGATCAACTTTTGGGAATATGGGAGGTAAACCTCTAACTCCTTTGGTTGATCTAAACTTTAGGTACAAAAATAAAATCTAGGATGTTAAGGATCAAATGATGGTGATGTGATAAATGGGGGACGAATGATATGGATGTTTGAACTTTTGAGAACTTTGGAGGAATACTAGACTTTAGGATTTTTTGGATTTTGATTTGGATTTGGTTTGATTTGGATAATGAACTTTTAGATCCCAAGATGTTAGATGTTATATCTTGGGGTAAACTTGTCCAAACAGGGTGATAATTTAACTAAATGTGTGAGAAAGGATTCATTCCCACACACTTAGCCAAACAAAGTGATTTTGATTTTGATTAAAGGATTTACCAAAAGTCTAGTATAAATGATTTTTTCAAGGTTCTAAAATTTTTTTGTGAGATGGGATTTGATGGATGATGTGACAAATGGAAGGGGTTGATTTTGATCCTAGATGAACCTAGAAAGACTTTGTTTACAAGACCAAGGTGCTGAAGAATATACTATACCTCTAAAGCTTTCAACTCCTAAAGACTTAATGATTATGTGAGAGATTCAAAACATTGGAAAAGACTAGGACTATGATAGTAATAGAAGGAATACAAGTTTGGATTATTCCTTGAAGCACGTTTGTAGAAATTGTATGCAAACCTATCTATGGTTTTGTGAAGTGCCAAAAGATGATTCTTGAGAGCCTTTGGACTAAGATGTTAAGCTTGGAGTGACAATAAGTGGACCTTGGTTTTGGAATTTTGAATTTGCAGGAAATCATGAGGACAAACACATATGTGGGTTTCAATTTTATTTTATCTTGATTAAATGGATTATTTTTACCACATCAACACCTCTTGCTTAATTTCCAAACTAAATGTCTATGTCTTAACTCCTTTTCATTCCACAAGGTCCATTATGTGAAATAAAAGAATCAAGGCCATAGTTTTCCTAGGTTGACTTTCTAGAGAACAAATTGAGATATGGGCACAAATATTTAGAAGCCTCTAAGGATAAAATCCCAAGGGACAAGTAGTAATATTTGGATGTTTCAAGGATATTTTCTCTTTCCAAAGGGTTTGAAATTTTGATGACTTGTTTAATGTTTGTTTCAAAGTTTGAGATCCAAGCAATGTATTTGACTGACTTACAGATTGCACAACCCTAGGTTATAAATGGCTATACTTGTTGAGTCCCCACTAAAATTTCTCCAAGCACTAAGACAAAGTGAACAATTAGAGATTTGGCAACATTGGCTCCCCTCCACGGCACACACTTCTCGGGACCACCAAATCTCAAAATCCTAAAGATTTGGAGACCTTAAGGTTTTTTTTGTTTCTACTTTGAATAGTACAAATGTGGGGCAGCTTTAGAACAAACATTCTTGCACAAAGGTGCATTTAATTATTTTGGTCTTTAAACAAATGGGTTGTTGTAAGGACATCTGGTTCAAGGGATACTATGATAAACTCCCTCAAGAGGTCTCCCAACCCTTAGAACAAGGGCTTGTCACATCCTAAAGATACTAGGGGAGAGCTATCACATACCACTTCCCATTGATCACGATTTTTTGTCGTAACCACACATTTATATAGCGGTTTAGAAGAGCTTTTCTTTATCCCAATACCACTTGGGTCATTCCCTCCTTTTGAAGTGGGGAGGAAGGCCCTCTAAAGATAAAAAAAATTTGAATAAGTACATTTATAATTCACCGCCTAGATTACGTAAAGCACTAGGAGGGAACACACACAATGCCTTTCCATGACACTAGAATGAGGGTTCAATTTTAGATCCAAATCAAAATGTGTAGGTTACATTAGACAACCAATTTCAATGGAATTCTTTTGATTCTCAAGATCGCTAAGTGGCATGAGAGAAGTGCATACGCATTCAAGTGACAAGGATTGTAAAAAATCACAAAACAATGAAGGCACAAGTTCTTTTTAAGCCCAAAGTAAATATGGACTCATTTTAAAGCACCAAGCTAAATGTGAGTTTGTCTTGTTCAATTTTAACCCAAAAATCAATGTCTAGTGAGTTTCTAATGTTCAATTTTAGCTGAACTTTGAAAAGATCAAATCAATGGTTAATTTTAAACCCAAAAAAGAAGTGAGTTGTCATAAAGCAGAAAACAAAAACAACAATGCATGCTATAGGCTATTAAAATAAGCATTATAAAATTATTTTCTAACTTCAAATGCCCAATTCTTGAACTCAAATATGTCAATATGTATCTACCTTGATGAGAAGTAGACCAAATTTCTAGTTAAACATGAAGAACTAATCAATAGAGTCCACCTTAGAAATCTGCACCCAACAACTTTAAGTTAGAAAAACAAAATCAATCATAGATCAAAAAATTTATTTAAATTTAAATAGAAAATTACTTTTCCCTTTTCTAGATGTAAATTACGGTGGTCAAATTGCAACATCAAAATCCCATCATATCAAGCTTGGATCCCATTTTCATAAATAGAAAACACCGTAAGTGTAATCAGATTAAATGCAAGTAGTAGTTTCTTTCCACAACAACGTTAATCTACATAGATAAGATTTTTAGATCTACAAAATCCTACTAGATTTGTCTTTTTTCATTAAATATCTGCAC
Source organism: Sequoia sempervirens (assembly GCA_007258455.2). Lineage (NCBI taxonomy): Eukaryota > Viridiplantae > Streptophyta > Pinopsida > Cupressales > Cupressaceae > Sequoia > Sequoia sempervirens. The sequence continues at coordinate 376,701,210 of VDFB02047230.1, read as the reverse complement.
AACACTAGATTTTTCTTTAAACTGGTGCTCACTAAAACACCATTAAGACAACATCAATATTGAGAAATTAGATGGACACTTGACTAAGACAGTAAAACATCTAGATAAGAAATATTTTCTCTAAAGATCCAGTTACTCAAGCTTATCATAGATTTGAAGAATGTAGCTTTAATGCCAAGTAAAGTAGCTAATCACCAAACCAAGAAGCAATTTTGAACAACAATATTAAATTTAGAGAACTACAAGTTGCATTATTCATTAGGTGCCATAATTAGCTTAGTAAAATGACACCATTAATTCACGAATTGACCTCTATGTAGTGGGATCTTGATTGATTGCTTGTAAATGCAATCAAATAAGCAATCAAATATTTGATTCGCTCCTTTTTTTTAAATTGGAGTGATAGAAAGATCTCGAGACAATGCTAATTCCTACAAATCTTTAATTAAATCAAACCGAGAAGTAGATCTACTACAAATCGCACGGCTTCAATCAAATAAGTTTGATCATGGCAAGCTATCACAAGAAATATCTTAGCAAGGCAACTAGGAAAGCAAAACTAACTTTGAAGTAGATCTACTGCAAATCGCATGGCTTCAATCAAATAAGTTTGATCATGGCAAGCTATCACAAGAAATATCTTAGCAAGGCAACTAGGAAAGCAAAACTAACTTTGAAATTACGTAGAAATAGGTGAAAAATCTGCTTTAAGGGAAGAGAGTAAGTGACTTGCTAAGTAAGTACTCATGTTTTATGTAAGAATCACCAAAATTTAGGCCCACTCTAAGAGTAGCTCAGGCAAGACAAAGGGATGCTATCAAACCTTCAAAGTGTAGAATTCAGAAATTAGAATATAAAATCAGATAAACATGTTTTGAAATCAAGTTATATCATATGTATTTGATCATGTTTTCATTGTTTTGCAGGTGAAGGAAAGATGATGGAACTTCATAGCTTCAACTTAGCAACGACAACAATCTAATGCTTGAGTCCATATGTAAAGATGAAACATAGATTTCAATTCCTGTGAGTTATTACAGATTTGAAATAGTAGAAAGAAATGCACAGCTCTGAAGCAGATTTAGGTGAATAATAGAAGTTGAGTTTTCTCTACAGCGCCTCTAATATAAACATCTCTCTTGACCAATAATCTTGATAAAATATCCACGAGTATTCCTCCAATAGATCCAACCGCCAATGTAAAACAAAATTCCCACTAAACATGCCAAATAATGGGGGTGCATAGACAAGGCACATGAACCATTTGACAAAAATTCTCTAAGATATGCGTTCTCAAGTAATGAATGGAAACAAATAGAGACTTTACAACATTCATGGGTGGGAAACCACAAATATTTCCAATGTTACTTTCATACTTTCAAGATACAACATAAATCGCGCCTTCATATGTGAATATCTAGCATTTATAAACTAAGCAAAAAACAAATGCAACATTGATTCACACAATAGATTATAATTTGACCATGATTGAGGGAAATAAAATTCATATTTTTAGATGCTCTAGAGGTTAAATGCAAACTTGTATCATTGTAAAGTGTCGAAGAACAACATAGAATATGGAAAAAAACATTTCAAAATATTATATTACCAAGTTAGATGGCTACCATACACAAGATGTCTATGAAAAGAACTAAAAGAACTAGGAGGTTAAAATCAAAGAAAGGAAAAATATTTATTACTTTAAAGATTTTTCAATGCAAATAATAGTGAAAGGCACCAGTTAATACAGATAATAGTGAAAGGCATTAGTAAATACATTCATGGAAATTCTGTGATGAAAAGGAAAACAAAACGGGTGATAAATTCATCAAATGATTCAATTTTTTGTAAACTACTTCCTCACAGTGGGAACCAAAATGTGAACACTAACCTACAATCTAGTTTAATCAAAGACAAGTGTTAGCATTAGTCAATTTAAACAAGGCAAATGAAGGGTTGAAGAATGAAGAGATTGGAGGAATGTGGGACTAAAGGAAAGCCAATAAGAATGTGACACTTGTCACAAGACTAATGGATGAAGTTGGAACACATTTTGAGAAATGTGTGAGTAAAGAGGATGTAAGAGGAATAAATGCATATGGTTGAGAGTGTAAGAGGATGTAGGTGTGGATGTAAGAGAGATTAATGCATATGGTTGAGAGTGTAAGAGGAGTTAATGTTTGGGTAAGAAAGTCAAATAAGTAGAGTTATTGGAGGAAAGTTCCCAAAGCATATGCTTTTGTGTGGTAAAATACGGTAATTAGTTAATTAAAATAATTATTTTCATGTGCAAGTGGGTTGGTTAATCAAGGGTTGGGTTTGGCCAAGGTTGAGTCAAAAGCTAGAGAATTGGTAATTAGGATTAGGATTTAAATAATATAGAATTAATTAACTTGAAGGGATCTTAGGAGATTTAAAATTTGATTTAAACAATTTGATTTATTAAATCAGATGAGAGGAATTTAGGGGACTTAATTAAATAAATTGATTTATTTAACTAAACATCATGAAATTAGTGAATTAAACCAATAAATTGCTTTATTTTATTAATAGAAGGATTGATGTTAATTGATAAGATTTAGATACATAATGTTGATTAGGATTATTTGCATGTCTATAGGGGAAACCCTTCCTTCCTATTTAATGATGCAACTTGCTTCAGAAACATATGACTTGGCATAGGGTTTTTTGAGGAAAGCTCTCATTTCTTATGATCAAAATCATTGGCTACCTTAAAGCAATTGCTCACAGTGATGGTGTAGCAACCACTTTAAAGTGGGGGCATACACCGATGACATCTTTTGGAAAATTTCATGGCATGATTTTTATTTTTTCTTGTGATGTGTCCTCTTCTTGGTGGTGTCACTGGGTTTGATGTCATCCAAGAGTGTACAAATCATGATGTGAATGAGGCATCCCATGGGAAGTAATCTAAGACTTTTGCTTGTCCTCTCTTGGAGACATTAGGCATGTAATGCTCCCTAAGAGAAAGATTGTTACACAAACAAAGAAAAATCCTCTTTAACAAAATTTTTACATGACATTCAAAATAATTTACAAAAAAAAATCCATTGTTGTACCTTATCAAAGTTGTCAAGAGAATAAATTTGGTATGGTATGAAAGGCTAATATGATTTTTTCATTTACCACTTTGTCGAGATAACTCACCTAGTGGACAGACTAAGGTTTCACTACCCCAGAGTGAGCATACATATTTTGATAGAACTCACCCAATATATGACTTGAAGTTATGTGGCCCCAGAGTGAGCAGTGTCAGTTATGGACAAACAACCACTACCTCATATCACGTTGAATCGGTTGTGCTTGATCCTTTTGTTGTTGTTTATTTTTCTTGGCCTTTGACAGGGTATGATCATGTATCTTTGTTATTGATGCATACCTAAGTGTCTTGGATGTCTACTTTAGTGTGAGTTTGACATGGGGTCATTCTCTCACTAAAGTGGGGAAAAAATGTAGTAACAAAAAAAGTATCATTTTCCTTGCTTGCTTGATAATTGACATTAAAGCTAAATTAATGGTGTCTTGGAGTGGTGTTGTAATATCTTGTACACATTCACACTATTTTGGGACCTTTATTTAACTAAATCATGCCTAAATTGGTCGTTTGTAAAGGTGTTGTAAAGTTTTATAACACATTTTCACACTTTTCTAGGATTTATTTGCTTAATTAAGCCTAATGGGCCCATTTCTAAATAAAAATGTACATAATTTATACCTTTTTTAGGTGTTGTAAAGTGTTTTACAGATATTTCACACTTATAGATAGGTGGTCTTAACTCACTGTGGTTAATTGGAGTTATTAACTGTTTCTAGGCCTTAATTTTGACACCTCCCAAGAATCTTTCTCGAGAATCATAAATTACATATCAAATTATTTCATTGGGAAAAATTTGGTTGTGGTAAGTTGAGCTAGGACCCATTCACCCTTAGTGGTGAATGGGTCCTCCCTCGATAGGACCCCCCTTTCCTAGTTGATCTAGAATGGGTTTTTGGCCTTCTTTCAGCTCCCTAAAGCTCGGTCCTGGAAACTTAGCCAGGACCCATTCACCTTTGGTGGCAAATGTGTCCTCCCTTAATGAGACCCTAATTTTTAAATTTCATTATGGTAGGAATTAAATTATCTTTCTTTACAGATTTGGCATCGGCCTTAGTTCTTTGAATTTTGAGTTTAATCTCCTAATTCAGTATAAATAAGGGGTTAATTCACATTGTTTCTTATAACACAAGCTATCAATTTTATCAAGCATTCAAGAATTCAAGTGATCAATCATTAGAGAAAATTTATGAGGCATTTTCAAGGAATTTCAAGAAAGATTTCAAGTGATTATTGCAGCAATTCAAGGTCTTATCATCATGTCAAGGGTTTAATGCATTCATGTGTGTTGAGCTAAGAAGTTAATGTTGCATTGAGGATCCATTTACAAGCATCATCCTACATCCAATATCTACATTCTTCATGGCCACTCCATGATTGTTTGTAGATTTTATTCACAAGATATAATCCAAGGTGATATCATTTACACTATTTCACTTCCATGCTTCATTTCCTTAATTTCATCATTTGGTTTAATTACCTACAAGGGGTTTGACTAAGGAAAACCCCCATTCACTCAAAAACAAGTTTTTCTTGCCCTTGAGTGTTTCATTTCATATTTATAGGTTGAAGATCAATTTGAGCAAGATTTGGAGCAAAGTTGTAAAAGTTGCAAAAGTTGTCATTCAAAGTGCAAGATCATGGAAATAGCTATACAAAATTAACTACGGGCTTCTAGAACTTGATAACTAGGATTTCAAGAGTGCAGACATCAAGGTACAAGATCCTAAAATCTATTTTCTAAAACCCTAAAAGGACCCTTTCCCACTGAAGGTGAATGAGTCCTCCATAGCTCAAAAATAGCATCTTTTTGGATAGGTACATAGCTTTTAATGCTCTAAAAACATTCCTCATAATTAAGTTATAATAGTTAGGTTGTATTTCTAGTTGGTATTAGCATCATATTTTGCATAATTTGAGTTGTTTAGGGCCTTGAAAAATAAGTGTTCCATCTCTTTTTCCCACATATTAGGGTGGATCATATTTTCACCCTATACAAGATGATAGAATTTTTTCTTTTTTAAAAATGTGTAGAATCAATTTTTTAGCACCACTACACATCTTAAATTTTTGAAAGTGAAAGGGAAATCTTTTTAAGCACCCCTACATCTATTCCATGTTTTTTAAAATATGCATGAGCATACTTTTTCACCACCCATGCATTTTCCCACCCTTACACGTGTGAAATTAACGAATCTTCAGTTCATTAATGTAATGTTGTTAAAAACTCATAAATAGATTTTTTAGGTCATTTTAATCTTCATTTATGCACACTCGACTTCTTTCCTCCCTCTCCATGTTTGATACTCATGGATTAAGAAGCATTTGAGGATTTTTTTTGGATCTTGTGTCCTTCGTTGCTATGGTTTTTCCCTCTTTGTCTTTTACCTTGTTTAGGTATGTACAATTTTTTCCATCTTTCTTTCTTGTGTTTTCATGATTTCCCTTCCTTTGCATTACTATGATGATTTTTCTTCTTTCTAAGTAATGGTTAGCTAGAAATTATTTTTATCTCTTAGTATTATGGTTATGAATTGAATGTTCATCTATGTTCAAGGTTTATTGTTTTACATAATTTTCTTTTGATATTTGTGTATGTAGAAACCCTAGTTGGAAAATACAAGTTTTAAAGTCCTTGTTTCTTTGCCAAATCAACCAAAACTCCTTAAGTAAAGCATTTTCAGCTTTTTTTTACCCACACAAGGTCGGTAATTTTCTCTAACTCTTTTTTGAGAGAACTTGTTTATTGTCATGCTCTTGCATTAATTTTTACTGCTACCACACATGATACTTTAGTTTCTCAAACATTTAATAGCATAGAGAAAGAGCACCAAAATAGGTCAAACCTACCAAGTGTCATGTATTGGTGCTATTTGTCTTTTCCATTACATTTTGTATCCCACTATTCCTTGAGATGTAGAAGCAGACTTTTTTACCACTCCTACAAACATGAGATCTTCCCCAATGTGCATAGGCATTGAAAGTTTCCACCCTTGCATATAACTTGTGATCTTCCCTAACATGCATAGGCATTGAATTTTAGCACACATACATAAATCCACCTAGTCCTTCAAGAAGATGTCAAGGTGTCAAAATTCATCTCTCGTGCATAAAATCAAACTTCACAAGTTGTAGAAGTCCTAATTTTTAGCACTAGTGCATAAAGTGAACTTCCCCAAGATGTAAGGGCAGTGAATTTCAGCACCCCTACACAAAATCTTGAATTATTTACTAACTCCAAAGAAACCTCCAAAATTGCATTTGAAGCTCCGTTTTTCCTGCATTCACTCAATTTTTCTCACTTTGTTGCTCATATTTTCTTGTTCCAAAGTGATCAATTCACTTTCTTCATTCTCAAAATTCCTAATGCATATTCTCCTAATGTTGCAAAAATATTTTGTTTCCATGTAGTTATACTACATCTCCTATCATGCATTCCTCAAAGGCATTCATTATAAGATATTAGTGGTCTCCCGGTACACTTAATGAAAACTAAAAATTCACCATCATCAATCAAGAAAGACAAAATGAAATATAAGTATCAAGGTGTCCAAGATCGATGACATCAAGGATACAAAAACTGTACATCTTGCTATGAATGACTTTGTTAAAAGAATAGAGAAACAACCATAGGAAAAATATTTGAAGGTCATTGATCATAGCAACCTTCATTGAGTATCCTCATTTCTAGTAGCAGCTCATTTTCCAGAGTTTGTGTTGCAAGTTGCCTCACACTACATCCAAGAAGATAGAAGTGTTAAAGACTCCTTAGGACAGATAATGATGAGGTTGGGTCCTAATTTCTTCGACGTGGTTTTAAAAATCCCAACCATGAAGAAATATATAGACATGACTATTCAACATGCCTAAGAGGCTTACAATAAAAATCAAAATGAAGTGAAGTAGTTGATTAACATGAAATGGTTAAAGACTCAGAGGTCCAGCATTTCAAGATGGCCTAAAAACCTTCCTCGTAGTGATTTCAACGAGGATGTGTTTGATATGATCACTCTTCTAAGTAGAGTAAAAGTATTTCCAACTTCATAAACATTCCAAGAATGGAATTATGAGTACTTCCAAATAATTAGGAAAAAGAAGAGTCATATTGACCGGTGTGCCCAAATCAGTGATGAAATCCATGAACTCATCAATGTGCACTCTACTTTGAGGTCCTATATGACTTCATACCTGGTGTATGTTGCAGTGGAAATGAGGAAATATCTAGGTCTAACAACTAAAGGAGCTAGAAATTATGTACCAGTGCATAAGTGCTACTCCTAGATCACCCTTAGAGGTAACATCAAATATTTTAGAAGACTAAATAATGCTTTCTTCACACCTTTACTATGTAAGTTTGATCTATCCTTGGAGAGGAAAAGGATCTTTGATGAAGCGTGGAAGGTTGTGAATAATTAAAGATATATCTTCTTGCAATTCCCACCTTCACATACCTAAGGGTAGGTTGCTATGCTAGATATCCCTACATGTTACCAAGGTATCCTTCAGACAAGTGGGTGTTGATGGAACTTTTTCATTAGGTTATCTCAGTTCATAATGAATGTCAAGTCATTCATAAGCTAGGTATTAAGTTTCTAATTACCATTGGAAGATATTCGCTTCAAACAATTCCCAAGGCCAAAGTTGTAGCATTAGAGATGCAAATCATGACTCTAAGAACTTACAGATATAGAAATAATTTTGATTATAGAGGAATGAATAGAAAAATAAAAAATATTCATAGGTATGTCTATCATTTTCAAGACATTTGGCTAGATTTCAGGGATGAAGAGGATATTAAAAAAATAGATTATTACAGGCTTACTGTAGAACAAATTTTAGATCTTGGCTTGGGGGACCTTTCGAAGAACTTTGAAGATCCAAGTGATGTTCTAAATGTTGAGTATGATGAAAAGGTGATAGAAATAAAACCATTTCCTCTTATTCAATGGTCACGAAAAAATAATACTTCCATCTAAAAAAGGCTTACTTCTATTTTGAGTAATACAAGTGAATGGTTGCAAAGCCAGGGAATTCAGTTAAATCCAAGATCAAGACAAATTTTGAGAGTGAACTATTTGAAGGATAATCTATCAGGTAGCAAGAGCTCAGGATCAAAATAAGGTGAGTATTTCTCCTTCATCCTCATGCAAATTGCCTAATATTACATTCACTTGTGGGAAGGGAATAGTGCTAACAACTGAAGAATATCAACTAGAAAGAGGAGCAACATGAATATGAAGAATTCAATGAGGAAGAAGAATTGAATGAAGAAGGTAAAGAGAATGGGAAATTAGAGGGATAACAAGAGGATGAGGAAGATGAATAAGAAGAGGATAGGATAGATGAAGGAATGCAGACATCTCCATAAGAAAATATTATTCAAGATCCTCCTTATACATCATCTCCTATTATTGCTAAAACACCTCATATTCCACCTATTCCTATCTATTCTCCACCTCCTCTTCCCACTTCACCTCCACCTCCCATAGTTCTACATGCACTTAGAGTAACAATACCCCCTATGGTTCTTTCAATTCATTCTACTCATTCCATAGGGTCAGTTTTGTAGAGTATTGATGTTACCCCTGGTTATTCAGCATCTATTCCAAGTTTGTCATCTCCATCATTTGAAATATCTTTGCAAGCTGAATTTGATCGATTCATGAATGAATCACTGCTATATACATCAATTTTTTAGCATATAGGTGCAATAATGATTGATCCAACACCTATTGTAACTACCACATTTGTTCCCACTAATACTGGTATGACTCAAGAATTAATAGCAACGACCAAAGGTGGTGTTTCTTTCCTTCCTCCATAGTTAGATTCATAGGAATCTAAATGGAAAAAGAAAGTGGTCTCTCCTAATGATTTGGATCTTGAGGAGTTGGCTCCACAAAATCCAAGGGTATAAAGAAGCCAAAATTTCACTCAAGGTTGCATATGGACAAATCATGGTACAAGTATGTGGACATAGCAACATCACCTCAAGATAGGAGCCATGAAGAAATAAGTGTGGAGGACTACACTATCACAAGGTTTGAGCTTGGAAATATCACACATGCAAGTGCTAAGGATGATGCTCAAGCATCTTTGACTACTTTGGTGGAAAATTTTGATAAACTAAAAGAAACCAAAGACATGTACAAGGAAAAAATTGAGCACTATGCTTTTGTGTTAAGGAAAATCACAAAATATTTAGAGAATGTGCAACCTGTTGCAATGAGAATTGAGGAACCCATGGTTCAAAATGTTGAAAAATATAACTCTAAGGGAAAAATCATATATGAAGTTTTTGATAGAATAATTGAACAATGTTCACAATACATGACTATTGCAGTCGAGAGGATTTCATAGGATATCCAAGATAAATCTAGAGCTGGACAAAATAGTGAGACCACTTTCTACTGAGCAAAAGGAAATGGAGTGAAATCTAGAGTCGTGGATTCAGTTGAAGAGAGAGAAGCTGAGCAAGTTAGTTAAAGTTGGGATTATTCTTGACAACCGAAAAGTATGTGGAAATTAAAGAATCTATCAAAAACTGCATACAAGTCATCAAGACTCTAATCAAGGATGATCAATAGTTGCAAGAGGATGTTGAAGGACATCGTGTTGTTATGGTGAATAGAATTAAATATTTTCCAAGGAAAATTCTTGATGAAAATCATACATTTATTCTGGCAAGTGAGATTATCCAAGTTTTCAAGGAAGCTACTTAGAAAAAAGTGGAAGATGAAGCATTCTCATTGGCTTCAATGGATACTTTATGTGATGTATAGTTGACCTTGGACAATCTTAAAACACATCTAGACAAGTGTAAGAAGGTTTTTTTCTCCTACAAAGAATTTGGTTAGGAAGGTTCACGCTATTATTGATTACACTTCTTGATGGGACGAGATAGTAATTCAGGGAATCTTAAAAAATTATGAAGAATTCCAAGCACAAAGAAAGGAGCCACAAATATTTTTACATTTTCAGAGATAGTTATATTTAATGCTTTTATCATCTTTATGTAAATAGGTGTTGGCATTTTTACATGTAAAAATGGATATGTCCTCCTACAATCATGGACATCACATTTGAATAAGTCAAGGATAGTTAGGGTTTTTCCTAGAATAGCTCATAGCTCTCACCTATAAATATATGAGAGTTATATTGTATTATTTACCTTTTGATCCATTGCAACAAAGTGTTTCTCATCTGTAAAGCAATTTTGAGACTTTGAGTTCTTATTGTGGAACTATTTTCAATCAATAAAGAAGGCCAAATTGCATACCAAACTTTGTGTTGGATCAATTTCAATTGATGTGAATGTTCTTATTTATTTCACATTAGTTTATCTTATTATTCGATTGGATTAGCAGTGTTTTTATTAATTGATATTGGAGGGCTTTCAAGTTGATTTGTGTAGACTTTGTGCTACACCTTTTGCTTGGAATTGTGTAATTGTTGATAATATTGGTGAATGATATTTAAGACATTTTGCTTGAAATTGTTCATTTTTTCATTAATCTATTCATGAAGTATATTGAAGATGTTGTGCTTTATTTACATCACTGGTTACTTTATTATAGAATTCATCATTGAAGAATATAGAACGACTTTGTGTTTTTTTTCAATTTTTTAGTTACGTATATTTGGTTATACTAATAACTCCTAGACTATGCTTTGACAAGTTAGAAGTATTGGTAATTAGTTATTAGGTTTTATTTAAAGTTGTAGAGCATCAAGAAATAAAAATTATGGAATATTGTAAACATATTCTTTGAAATAAGAGAGAATCATGAATGTGAAACACTCCCATATAATTAGTGTAGTGTACATATTGTAAATTTTAGAGTAGTTTAATTTTAGTTCCAGTAAGAAGTAAGAAGGGTTCATCCACTTTCTAAGAAGAGAAATTTTATCTCACAATAACTGTGGCTGAAATTCTAGTTTTGTAATTTGTAAAGGGATTACAGAATTTTCACCCAACAATTTTTTGGTGACTCCACTAGGTATCAAAGCACACAATTGAAGCCTCATAGTTTTGATTGAACTAGATGAGTACTCCAGTGTTTTATTGTGAGCTTATTTATATTTTTTTTGCTAATTTCTCTTTTATTTCAATGTCTACATACTGGCTAATAGAAGTTATACACAAGGTCTAAGGGCGCAAGGTGTGGTGGATCTGTTTTATCCATTGTTACAGCTTCATAACATTATTCTTTCTCCTCCATGAGCAAGGTCACCATTACAATGTAGTGCGAGTTATCCTCTGTGAAGATTAAGATCATCACTTCCAAGTGAATCTTCTATCTTTCTTAGAGTTCCATTTCAAGTACCTATTATTCAAAACATTGTGGCTCAAACTCAACCACTACCTCCTAGTCCTTGGGGTAATGCTTTTGGTCCTCCCAACTTGGTGGCTCCTTTACATGAGCTTCCACATGTTTCATGAAATAACATACTGAAATTCTATGGTGATGGCAAGCAGTAGCCTAATGAACACATCACTACTTTCTATATTATTTGTGGTGTTCTTTGCATTGAACATGAAGATATTGTTGTAAGGTTGTTAATTGAAACCTTACAAGGAGTAGTTGCTAAGTGGTTCTACACTCTTGGTCTTGGTGTTGTTACTAATTGGAATTATCTCAGTGCTAAGCTTGATGAAAGGTTTAAACCTGCTGAAGATACACATGCTTTGTTAGCTCATCTCACAACAATGAGGAAAGAGGAACATGAACCCATGCATGAGTTTGTGGCTAAGTTCAACAAGCTAGTAACAAGGATTCCCACAAAGACTAAATAGGCAACCCATAATCTTAAGTGCTTCTTCATCACTACACGACTTCTAGAAGTAAGCTTCTTATTGTGTAGGGTTGTTATTCTTGATCTTGAAGTTGCTCAACAACTTGCTATAAGTAATGAAGATGATTTGATACTTGTTGAAAAAATAAGAATGAATACAAATATAAAAGGGAAAGCATCAAATTCTTCATCTTTCAATAACAACTACAACTTTGTGGATCCTATGGTTCAAAGGTTGGAAAATGGGATTTTTGCTTTAAAGAAAAAATTTTCTAATAATTCCTACAAGGATGTTCCTAGAAGGACTTACCCCAATTATTCTGAGAATAAAAATCAAAACCATCTCCATGTGTTGCAAGGAATTCTTTTCATAGAAGCTCCACCTACCAATGCAATTGTGGGGTATTATGAGGCCTGGAGCAAGATGAGTATGCACAACTCGAATACCCTATGGAGGAAGATACTAATTTATTCCAAGATGAGGGAGTAGATCCAACTAGAAACTCAAACATTGGTTATTCGCAAGTTGCGAATGAGTCAGATGATGAGGATCTAGTACCTAGTACATATGTTGTTTTCACATGGTCATATAAGAATAAGCTTGATCTAGCTCAAGTTGATGCTCCAAAATAAAAGGACAAGCCATCAATAACAATAGCAAAAAGAGGATCTCCTTTTCCTTGGAAACCAAAAGATACAACAAACAATCAAGTGCTCCTCATCCTCCTACAATTCCTTCAATTCCAAAAGTCAGTATCTAGGTTCCTCAAACCAGTTTTCCTTTCATTAAACCCATCAATGAAGTTACTTCATCTTCTTTGCAAAGCTCCTTCCAATATTTCGACATTATTGACCATGCAAAGAGGAAAAAAATCTAAATGTATAAAGCTAAATACCTCAAGGTTAATCCCGATCACTTTGACAAGCTTGTTAAATTTTTTAGAGACAAAGGAATTACCCCTAGTAGGAATTCCTCTTCATATTTCCCTATTGTTCCAAAACCTAAACCTCCTTAGAATAACTTAGTTACTATTCCTCCAATTACTTTTCGAAGGATTGACCCATTTTATATTTCCTTTCTTTTCAATGGATTTAAGTTGACCAATTGTGTTATAGACTCTTGTGTATCTGACAATGTTATGCCTGCCAAGGTAGCTACTACCTTGGGTTTAAATCTCATGAAAAAAAAAATTCCATTGTTTTTCTATGGAGGACAAGCAAGTACCTCTAATTGGGAAGATCAAGGATGTGTAGTTTGTATTTGTTGCATATCTAGAAAAAAAGATCAAGATGACAGCCTTGGTAGTAGATGTTCTAGCATCCTATCGTATTCTACCTGGACACAATTTTTGTAAAGATGTAGGAGGAGAACTTAAAATGGATATGTCAAACTATAGGATACCTATAAAGGGTGTGATGCAAAAGTTGGTTTCTGAAAGGGAATCCAAATTTTTTTAGTCACTATGTCTGATGACTCGAGAGCTCAAATTTTGTTTGAGTCTTTGGGTATTGGTACTTATTATTTGTAAATAGATGAGGATGTTGAATCTTCATCAAGAAATACAAAGAATGAGTTGGAAAAGTATTGGCTCATCTTCTCCAAAAAATGAATCATATTTTGGATGATTTGTCCTTCACAGATTATGAAGCTTCATCAGATGATGAAGTCATAGATTTTGAAACTACAAGCCTTGGTGATCCAAATGATGTTTGGATAATTGAGTTCAACGACATTTTTTATTCCACTTTTTTAGGAGTCGAAACATTTTTTGTCTCTCCAAAAGGGAAAATATTTCCTTTTTCTTTCAAATTATAGTTTGGAAATACTAATAACATAGCCGACTATGAAGCTTTTTCATTAGGTATACAAGTTGCAAGCAAGAAAGGAATCAAGAACCTCCATGCCCAAGGTGATGTTGAGTTGGTAGTATGCCAAATAAGGAACTTGTACCAAACTAAGAATGAAATACTTAGGCATTACCGCAATCTCATTTGGGATTGCATTGAGGATTTTGATGCCTTTTATATTTTTGTAGTTTTGAGAGAGTATAATGAGAGGGATGATTCCTTAGAAATTTCAGCCATGCTCCTGATACCACACAAGTATTTTCATGGACCTACTTATACCATCGATTTTATTTTTCACCCAAGTGTTCCTGATAACTTAAAAAATTTTGAATGATGGTCATCAAATTGTTTCTTTTTGGAAGAGGTAGAAAATTTTAATGAGTTGTACTTTGAAGGTAGTGATTCTCTACCCCAAGAATTTTTCTCTAAAGTTGATCTGATCATAGGTGAAGAGTTTCTTCCACTAAAAGGAAATAAAATTCCCAAGGGGTTGGTATCCCTTGAAATATTTTTTGACAAACATGACCATTATGTCAAAAAATAATAATCAAATTCTAATTCATCCAAAGAAGTGGAGCAGATCAACTTGGGAACTGAAGCATATCCTAAGATGGTGAATATCAAAAAAAATTGCACTATTGAGGAAAAAGATCAATTTGCTAAATTTTTATGGCAATACATGGATGTGTTGGCATATTCTTATGAATAATTGAAATCTTTCCGTCCAAAATAGTTGCAACATGAGATTCCACTTAAAGCAGGTACATTTCCTTAAAAGCAAAAACAAAGGAAATACAATCCAAATATTTCTAGAACTATCCTTTTAGAAATACAAAAAAAATTGAATGCATGTATCATATTTCCTATCCACTATTAAACGTGGATAGCCAATAGCATTCCTATTTGAAAGAAGAATAATGAAATTCACTTATTTTTGGATTTCAGAAATCTGAATCAGCTATCACTAAAGGACAACTAACCTCTTTCTGTGATGGACCAAGTTCTACAAATGATGATTGGTTCTCAGATTCTTTCTATGTTAGATGGTTTCTCTAGTTATTATCAGATTGAGGTTAGCCCTGATGATCATCACAAGACCACCATTACAACACCATGGGGTACCTTTGTGTATCGTAGAATCTCTTTCGGTCTTATCAATACTGGTGCAACATTCCAATGTATAATGGATTTTTCATTCCAAGACATAATGGGTAATTTCATTGTAGTTTACCTTGATGACCATACAATACTTTTTAAGAAGCGTTAAGAACATTTTTTTCATTTGAGGAAAATCTTGGAAAGGTGTAGACAACACAAAATATCATTGAATCCCAAAAAGTTGATTTTTGGGGTTACAGAAGGAAAGCTTCTTGATCACATTGTGTCCAAAGAAGGTATAAAAATTTATCTTGAAAGGGTGAAAATTATCCAAGCTCTTACCTTGCCATCAAGTAAGATATTTGTTCATTCTTTCTTGGGGCAAGTGAACTTTTTGTAGAGATTTGTACCTAATTTCATAGATAAGACTCATCATATTGTTAATATGATGAAAGAAACTTCCACATTTCATTGAAATACAGAAGGGAAAGTTACATTTGATGATAGCAAAGAAGCTATTGCTCACATGTCAGTGTTAGTTTGTCCAAACTACACAAATAAATTTATTATGTATAGTTATGCTTTCAAACATACACTTTTGACAATCTTGGTGCAGGAGAATAGTAAGGGATTTGAATCCCCAATTGCATTCATGAGTTATCCTTTAAAAGATCATGAACTAAAATATTTCCAAATGTAAAAACATGATTTCATTGTAGTTAAGGTAGTGAAATTTTTTAGGTTTTATATACTTAACATCCATGTGAAAGCATTGGTTCCAGATTCAATGGTCAAGTCTATCTTGACGCAATAGGAATTTGGTACAAAAAGCAGCAATTGGATTGCCAAGATACAGGAATATGATGGATATTAAGCCTACCAAACTGGTGTGTGGGTGAGATTTATGTCAGCTTAATACTGATAATAATCCTAATAAAGAAGTTTCAAATGAGGAGGTGAGTGCTAATGATTTTTCAATGGTTTTTTTTGTCAGTACTACTAATGAATGTTACTCAAATAATGCTCATTTCCTTACATATGGAGAATGTATGAATCACTTGACACCTACGGAGAAAAGAACTATCAAGATTAAATCAAAAATTTACGTCTTTTGGGAAAATGGATTGTATAATCGTAGCTTGGATGGTACTTTCTTCCATTGTGTGTATAAGGCACAACAGGAAAATTTGTTGAATTATTTTCATTACATAGCATGTGGTGGAAAATTCTTCACACTAGTTATAGCCCACAATATTCTAAGGGCTAGGTCTTTTTGAAGATGTGTACTCTTAGGTGCATAAATGAAAACTCTATCAATAGTTTGTAGGTAAACCAAAGTTGGAAGCTCTACCTCTAAAACCAGCTATCATTGAAGAGCCCTTCTAGCATTGGGGCATTGATTTCATTAGTACAGTGAATCCACCCTCAACTGCGAGACACACCTATGTCCTTATTGCTACCAATTACTTCACCAAATGGGTGGAGGAAATACCCATAAAGCATGCTACTTAAGAGGTACTATGTAATTTCTTGAAAGAGAACATTATATCTAGGTTTGGCGTGCCAAACAAGAGTGTTGTAGACAATGCTTCCGCTTTCTCTTCAAGTGAAATCATGGAATTTTGTTTTGAGAGTGAAATTACATTCACATTAATCGGACTATTACCCCCAAGGTAATGGTCAAGATGACTCCAGCAACAAGAATCTAGTGACCATCATCCATAAGCTTGTTGATGAGAATCAATGGTTATGGCACAAAGTGTTGTATGATGCTTTGTGGGCTGATAGGATTACCCCAAAGTGAGTGATAGGCATGTCCCTGTTTTAACTCCTTTATGTGTTGAATGCAAAAATTCCCATGACACTAGAACTACCCACCCTCAAGTTGGCCAAGGTCATTGAAGATGAAACTTTCAACAGTTTGGTTGATAAGCACATCATGTATGTCTCTAAATTGGAACAAAAATGTGTTCAAGTGGTGAATCATATCATGGAACACTATGAACAAGTTAAGAGGTGTCTTAACAAGAAGGTGAAGTCTCAAGATTTCTAGGTTGGAGATCTAGTTCTCTTGTGGGATAAGAGAAGAGAGACAAAAGGTATGCATGGAAAGTTTGATTCGTTATGGATGGGTCCATTCAAGATACATCAACTCCATGGTGAAAATAGATTTCTCCTTGCATACAAGGATGGCACACCATTCGCTCTTCCACATAGCGGGCAGCATCTGACACACTTTTCTCAATGAGGTGGCAGATGTACGATGTAAATATTTATATAATGTTTGCATCTTTTTAGTTTTAAGTCTTTTAAGTTTTTTCTTTATCGCTTGACTCTATGCCCAATGGATGGATGAAGACACTTAGATTCTGGATTTCTTCTCCCTTCGTTCATTTCAAAGAATTATTGAAGGAAGCTCCCCGGCTAGAGCCATTTGTTATCCTTGAATCTAGCTAACCTTGATTCACGGGATAATCCCTACAAAACTTGTTTGTTCCATAGTCTCGTGCAGTCCAAGCACACAAAACAAGGAAAATTTAAATTTTCCTTTATGTGTGGTCTTGAACCTCAAATTGTCCCTTTGAGCACTTGTCTCTTGTTGTTTCTTGAAAAGCTTCAAAATGGGTATTTTGTTGATTTTCTTTCCCAAAGAGATTTTTTTTTCCCATGTAAGGGCACTATTTTTCAGTGCCCCTACATGAGATGATTGATTTTTTTCTTTTTTAAATGTGTAGCGATGCTTTTTCAACACCACTACACATCTTAAATTTTTTAAAGTGCAAGGGTGGTCTTTTTTAGTGCCCCTGCATCTATTCCATGTTTTTGAAAATATTTATGAGTGGAATTTTTCACCGCCCATGCATTTTCTTTCCCTTACATGTGTTAAATTAATGAATCTTCAGTTCATTAATGCAATGTCATTAAAAACTCTTAAATATATTTTTAGGTCATTTTAATCTCCATTTATGCTCACTCAACTTCTTTCCTCCCTATGCATAATTGATACTCGCAAATTAAGAAGCATTTGAGGATTATTTTGCACATCTTGTGTCCATTGCAAGGGATTTTTCCTCTTTCTTCATTTTTTGCCTTGCTCAAGTAAATAAAATATTTTCATTATTTCTTTCTCATGTTTCATTGTTTCTACTCCTCTACATTGCTATGAAGATTTTTCTTCTTTCTGAGTAATGGTTAGGTATAATTTTTTTCTATCCCTTTGTTTTATGGTTACAAATTGAACATTTATCTATGATTAGGGTTTCTATTTTTACATATTTTTATTTTGACATTTGTGTTTGTAGAAACCCTAGTTGGAAAATACTGGTTTTAAAGGCCTTGCTTCTTTTCCAAATTGGCTAGAACTCCTTAGGTAAAGTGTTTTGAGTTTTTTCTCTACCCACATAGGGTCAGTAATTTTCTCTAACTCTATTTTGAGAGAACTTTTTTTTGTCATGCTCTTGCTTTAATTTTTACCACTACCACACATGATACTTTAGTTTCTCAAACATGTAATAGCGTAGAGAAAGAGTGATAGAAGATGTCAAACCTACCAAGTGTCATGTATCGGCACAAATTTTCTTTGCCATTACATTTTGTATCACACTATCGTTTGAGATATAGG
Source organism: Sequoia sempervirens (assembly GCA_007258455.2). Lineage (NCBI taxonomy): Eukaryota > Viridiplantae > Streptophyta > Pinopsida > Cupressales > Cupressaceae > Sequoia > Sequoia sempervirens. The sequence goes on along the minus strand of VDFB02047230.1, from coordinate 376,682,731 downwards.
AGAACTTTTTTACTACTATAAACATAAGATCTTCTCCAATATGCACAGACATTCTAAATTTATACCCTTTCATATAACTAGTGATCTTCCCTAAGATGCATAGATGATGAATTTTAGTGCCCATACAAAAATCCACCTAGTCCTTTAAGAAGATGTGAAGGTGTCAAAATTCACTGCTCGTGCACAAAATCAAACTTCCCAAGATGTAGAAGTGCTAATTTTTAGCGCTAGTGCATAAAATGAACTTCCCCAAGATGTAAGGGTGCTGAATTTTAGTGCCCCGACATAAAATCTTGAATTATTCACTAACTCCAAAGAAACCTCCAAAATTGCATTCTAAGCTCTGTTTCGCCTGCATTCGCTCAAATTTTCTCACTCTATTGCTCATATATTCTCATTCCAAAGTGCTTAGTTGGCTTTTCGCATTCCCACACTTCCATAATGAATAATTTCCTAATGTCAATGGTCTCTTGGTACACTTAATGACAACTAAAGAGTCACCAGATCATCAAGCAAGAAATACAAAATTAAATACAAGTATAAAGGTGTCTATCTACCTACAATAATCACATCCAAGATCAATGAGATCAAGGATACAAAAATCGACATCTTGATATGAATGACTTTGTTAAAAGAATAGAGAAGCAACCCCTAAAAAAAGATTTGGATGCCATTGTTCATAACAACCTTCATCAAGTAGCCTCATTTCCAATAGCAGCTCATTGTCTAAAGTTTGTGTTGCAAGTTTCCTCACACTACATCTGAGATGATAGAAGTATTAGAGACTCCTCAGGAAAGATAATGATAAGGTTGGATGTTGATTTATTTGACACATTTTTCATGTCCCAACCATGGAGAAATATACAGATATTACTATTCAAAATTCCAATGGGCTTATGATAAAAATCAAAATGAATTCAAGAAGTTGATTAACATGAAATGGTTGAAGACACAGAGGCCCAACATATCAAGATGGCCTAAAAACCATCCTCATAGTGATTTCAAAGAGGATGTGTGTGATATGATCACTCTTCTAAGAAGAGTAAAAGGATTTCCAACTTCATCAATATTCCAAGAATAGATGAATCAGTGCATCAAGATAATCAAGAAAAATAAGAGTCATATTGAATGGGGTGCCTAAATCAGTGATGAAATCCATGAACAACTCATCAAATTTTACTCTACTTTTAAGTTCTATATGACTTCATACTTGGTGTACATTGCAATGGAAATGAGGCAATATATAGGTCTAACAACTAAAAGAGACAAAAGGTATGTACCAGTGCATAAGTACTACTCCCATATCACCCTTAAAGGTAGCATCAAACATTTCAGAAGAGTAAATGATGGTTTCTTCGCACCTTCTCTATGTATATTTGATCCATCCTTAGAGAAGAAAAGGATCCCTGTGAGGCATGGAAGGTTGTGAATAAATACGGATGTATCTTCTTGCAATTTCCCATATTCACATACCTAAGGGTACATTGCTATACTAAATATCCCTATGTGTTATAGATGTATTCTTCAGACAAGTGGGTGTTGATGGAACTTTGTCACCAAGTTATCTCAGTGCATAATGAATGTCAAGCCATTCATAAGCTAGGTATTAAGTTTCCAATTACCATTGGAAGATATCCAATTCAAATAGTTCCCAAGGCCAAAGTTGTAGCATCAGATATGCAAATCATGACTCTAAGAATTTACAGATATAGAAATGATTTTTATTATAGAGGAATGAAGACCAAAATTAGAAAGAGTCATAGGCATGCCTATCATTTTAAAGAAATTTGGGGAGATTACAAGGATGAAGACGATATTTGAAAATGGATTATTGTAAGCTTACTGTAGAATAAATTTTATATCTTTTCCTAGAGGACCTTCCAAAGAACTTTGAAGATCCTGGTGATGTTCTAAATGTTGAGTATGATGAAAAGGAGATAGTAAGAAAATCCTTGCCTCTTATTCAATGGTCACAAAAAGAGAATACTTTCATCCAACAAAGGCTTACTTCCATTTTGAGTAATACAAGTGAATGGTTGCAAAGGAAAGGAAGTTAGTTAAAGCCTTTCAAGATAGATTATGAGAGTGAAGTATCTAAAGGAGAAGCTAGTAGGTAGCAAGAGCTTAGGATCAAGAATAAGTTGAGTATTGCTCCTTCTTCCTCATGCAAAGGACCTAACATTATATTCACTTGTGGGAAGGGTATAGTTCCAGCAACTAAAGAAGAACAACTGAAAAGTTAAGAGAAACATGAAGATGAAGAATTGAATGAGGAAGAAGAATTGAATGAAGAAGGTGAAGAGGATGAGAAATTAGAGGGAGAACAAGATGAGGAAGATGAATAGGAAGAAGATAGGAAAGATGAAGGAATGGTGACATCTCCACAGGAAAATTTCATTCAAGATCCTCCTCATACATCATCACCCATTGTTGCTACAACACCTCATACTCCACCTATTCCTACCTCTCCTCCACCTCCTCTTCCTAGTTTAGCTCCACCTTACACAATTCTACATGCACTCAAAGTAACAATAACCCCTATGGTAGATTCAATTCATTCTACTCCTTCCATAGGGTCATTTTTGTCGAGTATTGATGTTACCTCTCGTTATCAGTCATCTATTCCAAGTTTTTCATCACCATCATTTGACATATATTTGCAATCTAAATTCAATTGATTCATGAATGAATTACTACTAGATACAATAAATTTGTATCTTCCAAGTGTAGTAATGACTGAGACAGTACCTATTGTAACTACCACATTTGTTCCCACTAATACTAGAATGACTCAGGAATTAACAATAGGACCTGAAGGTGATGTTTCTTACCTTCCTCCATGGTAGGCTTCATAGGCATCTAAACATAAAAAATCAAGTGGTAGATCTCCTGATAAGTTGGATCTTAAGGAGTTGGCTCCACAAAATCCAAAGGGGAAAAAGAAGCCAAAATTTCACTCAAGGTTGCATATGGACAAATCAGGGTACAAGTATGTGGACATAGCAACACCACCTCATGGTAGAAGACATGAAAAAATCAGTATGGAGGACTACACCATCACAAGGGTTTAGCTTGGAAAGATCACGCATACAAGTGCTAAGGATGATGCTCAAGCATCTTTGACTACCTTGATTGAAAATTTTGATAAACTAAAAGAAACCAAAGACATGTACAAGGAAAATGTTGAGCACTATGCTTCTATGTTGAGGAGAATCAAAGAATCTTACGAGAATGTGCAACCTATTGCAATGATAAAATAGGAACCCATGGATCAAAATGTTGAAAAATGTTACTCTAAATGAAAAATCATATACGAATTTGTTGATATAGTAATTGAACAAGGTTCACAATCATGACTGTTGTAGTGGAGAGGATTGCCCAAATATCCAAGATAAATCTAGATCTAGAAAAAATAGTGATACACTTTTCACTGAGCAGAAGGAAATGGAGCAAATATGGAGTCATGGATTCAAATGAAGAGATCTAGAAACTGAGCAAGTTAGTGGAAGTTGGGATTATTCCTGACAAGGAAAATTATGTGGAAATTAAAGAATCTAACAAAAATTGTGTACAAGTCATCAAGACTCTAATCAAGGATGCTCAAAAATTGTGTTGTTATGGTGAATAAAATTCAAGAGTTGTGGGGGATACTTCTTGATGACAATCACACATTTCATTCGGCAAGTGAGATTATCCTAGTTTTCAAGGAAGCTATTCAAAAACAAGTGGAAGATGAAGCATTCTCATTGGCTTCAATGGATACTTTGTGCAATGTATAGTGAGCATTGGACAATCTCAAAACACATTTGGATAGGTGTAAGAAGGTTTTTTCTAATTCAAAGAAGTTCACCATGAAGGTTCACACTATTATTGATTACATTTCTAGATTAGACAAGATAATAATGCAGAAAATCTTTAAAAATTATGAATAATTCCAAGCACAAAAGAAGGAGCCATAAATATTTTTACATTTACTAAGATAGTTAGATTTCATGCTTTATATAAATAGGTGTTGGAAATTTTACACGTCTCATGCAATTACATGTAAAAATGGAGATGTCCTCATACAATCATGGACATCACATTTGAATAAGTCAAGGTTATTTAGGGTTCTTCCTAGAATAGCTCATAGTTCTCACCTATAAATATATGAGAGATGTATTGTATTATTTACCTTTTGATCCATTACAATGAAGTGTTGCTCATTTTTAAAGCAATTTTGAGACTTTGAGTTCATATTGTGGAACTCTTTTCAATCAATAAAGAAGGCCAAATTGCATACCAAATTTTTTTTTGGATCAATTTCAACGGATGTCAATGTTCTTATGTCTTTCACATTAGTTTATCTAATTATTCAATTGGATTGGTAGTGTTTTTATTAATTGAGATTGGATGGCTTTCAAGTTGATTTTGTAGACTTTGTGCTACGCCTTTTGCTTTGAATTGTGTAATTGGTGATAATATTGGTGAATGATCTTCAAGAATTTGTGCTTGAAATTGTTCATTATGTTCGTTAATCTATTCATGAAGTAGATTGAAGACTTTTTGCTTCATTTGTACATTTTTGGTTACTTTATTGTAGAATTCATCATTGAAGACTACAAAATGAATTTGTGCTTTCATTGTTTTTCTGGTTACATATACTTGGTTATATTGGTAATCCTTTACTATGCTTTGACAAGTTAGAAGTATTTGGAATTACTGCTTAGGTTTCATTTAAATTTGTAGATCATCAAGAATTAAAAACCGTGGAACATTATAAATATATTCTTTGAAATAAGAGAGAATCATGAATGCTACACAGCCCCATATGATTAGTGTAGTGTACATATTGTAAAGTTTGAATTAGTTTAATTTCAGTGCCAGTAAGCAGTAAGAAGGGTGCCTCCCCTTTTTGAGATAAGATATTTTATCTCACAATAACTATGCCTTAAATTCTAGTTTTGTAATCTATAAAAGGATTACAAAATTTTCACCCAACAGTTTTTGGTGACTCCGCTAGGTATCAAAGCACACAATCAAAGCCTCGTGCTTTTCATTGAAGTGGATGAGTACTACAGTGTTTTATTATGAGCTTATGTATATTTTTGTTGCTAATTTCTCTTTTATCTCAAAGTCTACATACTGGCTCATAGAAATTATACATGAGGTCTAAGGGCGCAAGGTGTGGTGGTTCCATTTTATCAATTATTACAACTTCATAACATTCTTCCTTCTCCTCCATGAGCAAGGTCACCATTACAATGTACTACAATTTATCCTCCATTAAGATTAAGATAACCAATTCCAAGTGAATATTTTATCTTTCTTAGTGTTCCAGTTCAAGTACTTATTATTCAAAACATTATGGATCAACCTCAACCACCACCTTGTAGTCCTTGGGGTAATGTTTTTGGTCCTCTCAACTTGTAGGCTCCTTTACATGAGCTTCCATGTGTTTCATGAAAGAAAATCCTAAAATCCTATGGTGATGGCACACAACATCCCGATGAACATGTCATTGCTTTTGGTCCTTTCAACTCGGCGGCTCCTTTACATGATCTTCCATGTGTTTCATGAAAGAACATTCCTAGATTATATGATGATGGAAAGCAACATCTTGATGAACACATCATTTATTTCTTTATTTTTTACAGTTTTCTTGGCATTCAAAATGAAGATGTTGTTGTGAGGTTGTTAATTGAAACCTTACAAGGAGTAGCTACTTAGTGTTTCTACACTCTTGGTCCTCGTGCTGGTATCGATTGGAATTCTCTTTGTGCTAAGTTTGAAAAAAGGATTAAACCTGCTAAAGATACACATGCTTTGTTAGCTCAGGTCACAACAATGAGGAAAGAGAAGCATGAACCCATGCATGAGTTTGTGGTTAAACTCAACAAGCTAGTAACAAGGATTCTTGCAAAGGCTAAACCAACAGCCCATAATATTAAGTGCTTCTTCATCAATACACAACTTCCAAAAGTAAGCTTCATGTTGTGTAGGGTCGTTATTCCTGATCTTGAAGCTTCTCAACGACTAGCTACAAGTGTTGAAGATGATTTGATACTTACTGTCCAGAAAAAAAGAACAAATACAAATATAAAAGGGAAAGCATCAATTCTTCATCTTCCAATAACAACTCCAACTTTGCAGATCCTATGGTTCAAAGGTTGGAAAATGAGATTATGGATTTAAAGAAGCAAGTTTCTAATGATTCCTAAAAGGATTTCCCTAGAAATACTTACCCCAATTATTTTGGAAACAAAAATCAGAATCGTCTTCCTGCGTCACAAGGAAGGCTTGGTTTAGAAGCTCCACCTACCAATGCAGTTGTGGGGTATTACAAGGTAGACCAAGATGAGTATGGACAATTGGAATACCCTATGGAGGAAGATGTTGATTTATTCCAAGATGAGGGAGTAGATCTAGCTAGAAACTCAAACATTGGTTATTTTCAAGTTGCAAAGGAGTCGGATGATGAGGATTTAGTATTTGATACCTATATTATTTTCACACGGTCACAACAGAATCAACTTGATCAAGCTCAAGTTGATGTTCCAAAAGTGAAGGACTAGCTACCAATAACTATTGGAAAAAGAGGATCTCCTTTTCCAATGCAACCAAAACATATAGCAAAAAAACAAGTGCTCCACATCCTCCTGTAGTTCCTTCAATGCTAAAATCCAATATCCAATTCCTAAGACCAGTGTTCATTTTTTCAAACCCATCAATGAAGCTACTTCATCTTGTTTGTAAAGTTGATTCCAAGAATTCAACATTATTGACCATGTAAAGAGGACAAAAATCCAAATGTCTGGAGTTGAATCCCTCAAGGATAATCCTGATCAATTTGACAGGCTTGTTAAATTTGTTAGAGACAAAGAAATTATCCCTAGTAGGGATTCCTCTTTAGATGTCCTTGTTGTTCCAAAACCTAAACCTCCTCAAAATAACTTAGTAACTATTCCTCCAACTACTTTTGGAAGGATTGACCCATTTTATATTTCCTTACCTGTCAATGGCTTTTAGTTGACCAATGGTGTTATAGACTCTAGTGCATCTAAAAATGTTATGTCTGCCAAGGTAGCTACTAACTTGGGTTTGAATCTCACAAAAAAAATTAGCTATTGTTTTTCTATGGAGAACAAGCAAGTACCTCTAATTAGGTAGATCAAGGATGCATGGTTTACATTTGTTGCATATTCAAAAAAATATATTAAGATGATAGTCTTGGTAGCAGATCTTCTAGTGTCCTATGGTATTCTTCTTGGACACAATTTTGATAAATATGTAGGAGGAGATCTTAACATCGATATGTCAGAGCCTAGGATACTTATAAACAGTGTGATGCAAAAGTTGGTTCCTGAAAGGGAATCCAAATTTTTAGTCACTAAGTCCAATGATCTGAGAGCTCAAATTTTATTTGAGTCTTTGGGTATTGTAGTTAGTATTTGCAAACAGATGACGATGTTGAATCTTCATCAAGAAATATAAAGCATGAGTTGGAAAGTGGGCTCATCTTCTCCAAAAAATGAATCATCTTTGGATATTTTTCCTTCACAAATTATGAAGCTTCATCAGATTATGAAGTTATAGATTTTGAAACTGCAAGCCTTAGTGATCCAAATAATATTTGGATAATTGAGTTTGGCAATAGTTGTTCTTCCACTAGTTTAGGAGCCGAAACTTTTTTTTGTCTCTCTAAAAAGGAATTTTTTTTCTTTTTCTTTCAAATTACAATTTGACAATACTAATAAAATGGTCGAATATGAAGCTTTGTTATTAGGTATACAAGTTGCAAGCAAGAAAGGAATCAAGAACCTCCATGCCCAAGGTGATGTTGAGTTGGTAGTCTACCAAATAAGGAATTTGTACCAAACTAAGAATGATATACTTAGACATTACCACAATCTTGTTTGGGATTGCATTGAGGAGTTTGATGCCTTCGATATTTTTGTAGCTTTGATAGAGTATAATGACAAGGTTGATTCCTTAGTAGTTTTAGCCACACTCCTGATACCACACAAGGATTTTCATGGACCTACTTATACCATCAAGTTGTTTTTTCCCAAGTGTTCCTGATAACTCAGAAAATTGGAAAATTTTCAATGAAGATCATCAGATTATTGCCTTTTTGGAAAAGGTAGAAAATTTTGATGAGTTGTAATTTGAAGATAGTGATTCTCCATCCCAAGAATTTGTCTCTAAAGTTGAGTCAATCACAAGTGAAGATTTTATTCATCTTAAAGGTAATAAAATTCCCAAGGGGTTGGTATCCCTTGAAAGAATTTTTGACAAGCATGACCATTATCTCAAAAAAAAAAAAAAAATTATTATTCATCCAAAGAAGTGGAGAAGATCAACTTGCGAACTAAAGCAAATCCTTAGATGGTGAATACCAAAAAATGTTGCACTACTAAGAAAAAAGATCACTTTGTTGAATTGCTGCAGAAATACATGGATGTGTTGGAATATTCTTATGAATATTTGAAATCTTTCATTCCAAAAGAGGTGCAACATGAGATTCCACTTAAATCAAGTGCATTTCCTTACAAGAAGAAACAAAGGAAATGCAATTCAAATATTTCAAGAACTATCCTTTCAGAAATACAAAAAAAATTGAATGTGCATATCATATTTCCTATCCACCATTAAACGTGGATAGCCAATATCATTCCTTTTCGTATGAAGAATAGTGAAATTCACATATGTTTGGATTTTAGATATTTGAATTAGCTATCACTAAAGGACAACTATCCTATTCTAGTGATGGACCAAGTTCTACAAATGGTGACTAGTTCTAAGATGCTTTCTATGTTAGATGGTTTCTCTAGTTATAATTAGATTGAGGTTAGTCCAAATGATCAACACAAGACTTCCTCTACAATGCCATGGGGTACCTTTGTGTATCGTAGAATGCCTTTCAGTCTTATCAATGTTGGTGCCACATTCTAGCGTGCAATGGATTTGGTGTTCTATGACGTAATGGATAAGTTCATTTTAGTTTACCTTGATGGCCTTACAATATTTTATAAGAAGCATCAAGAACATTTCTTCCATTTGAGGAAAATCCTCGAAAGCTATAGACAACACGAAATATCATTGAATACCAAAAAGTTAATTTTTGGGCTTAGAGAAGGCAAGCTTCTTGATCACATTATGTCCAAAGAAGGTATAAAAATTGATCCTGGAAGGTTCAAAAGTATCCAACCTCTTACCTTGCCATCAAGTAAGAAATTTTTTCTTTCTTTCTTCAAGAAGGTGCACTTTCTATAGAGATTTGTACAAAATTTCATAGAGAATACTCATCATATTGTTAATATGATGAAAGAAACTTGCACATTTCATTGGACTATAGAAGGGAAAGTTGTATTTGATGATATCAAAGAATTTATTGCTCATGTATCAATGTTAGTTTGTCCAAACTACACAAAGGAATTTATTATGTTGTATAGTTATACTTGAATCGAGCATACACTTTCAACAATCTTGGTTCAGGAGAATAGAGAGGGATTTCAATCCCTAATTTCATTCATGATTTATCCCTTGAAATATCATGAACTAAAATATTCCCAAATGAAAAAACATGCTTTCATTGTGGTTAAGGAAGTGAAACATTTCAAGTTCTATATCCTTAATAGCCATGTAAAAGCATTGGTTCCAGATTCAATGGTCAAGCCTATCTTGACACAGTAGGAATTTGGTACAAATAGGGGCAATTGGATTTCAAAGATATAGGAATATGAGGGATATTAACCATACCAAACTAGTGCATAGGTAAGGTTTATGTCAGCTTATTGTTGATAATAATCCTAATAAAGAAGTTTCAAATGAGGAGGTGAGTGCTAATGATTTTCCAATGGTTTTGTTTGTCAGTACTACTAATGAATGGTACTCAAATATTTCTCATTTCCTTACATGTCAAGAATGTTTGAATCACTTGACACCAAAGGAGAAAAGAACTATCAATCTTAAATCAAAAAATTACATCTTTGGAATAATGGATTGTATAAGCCTAGCTTCAATGAAACTTTTTTATGTTGTGTCGATAAGGAACAATAGGAAAAGTTGTTGAAGTATTTTCATGACATAGAATGTGGTGGACACTTCTTCACACCAGTTACAACCCACAAGATTTTGAGGGCTAAGTATCATTTTTCTACTATTTTTTCAATATGTGTACTCTTGGGTGCATAAATGGGAACTCTATAAACAATTTGTAGGTAAGCCAAAGTTGGCATCTCTACCCCTAAAAATAATTATCATTGAAGAGCCCTTCCATCAATGGGAGTTCATTTCATTGGTGTAGTGAATCCACCATCAAGTGCAGGACACAACTATGTCCTCACTGCTACTGATTAATTCACCAAATGGGTGGAAGCAATACCGATAAAGCATGATACTTCAGAGGTAGTATATAATTTCTTGAAAGAGAACATTATATCTAGGTTTTTCGTGCCAAACAAGATTGCTCCAGATAATGCTTGTGCTTTCTCTTCAAGTGAAATTATGGAATTTTGTTTTTTGTACAGAATTACATTATCACATTCATCTAACTATTACCTGTAAGGTAATGGTCAAGATAAATTCAGCAACAAGAATATAGTGACCATCATCTGTAAGATTTTTAATGAGAATTAGCAATTATGGCACAAAGCATTGTATGATGCTTTGTAGGCTGATAGGATTACCCCAAAGTGGGTGATAGGCATCTCCCCATTTCAACTCCTTTATGGGTCGAAGGTAGAAATTCCCATCACACTGGAACTACTTGCCCCCAAGTTGACCAAGGCCATTGAGGATAAGACTTTCAATAGTTCAGTTGATAACCATGTCATGTATGTCTCTGAATTGGAGGAGAAATTTTTTCAAGTGGAAAATTGTATCATGGAACAACATGAAGAAGTTAAGAGGCTTTTCGAAAAGAAGGTGAAGTCTAAAGATTTCCAGGTTGTAGATCTATTTCTCTTGTGGGATAGGAGAAGTGAGCCAAAAGGTATGCATGGCAAGTTTGATTCATTATGGACAAGTCCCTTCAAGATACATCAACTCCATGGTGAAAATATATTTCTCCTTGCATATGAGGATGGCACACCATTCAGGTTTCCACATAGCGGGTAGCATCTGAAAACAATTTCTCAATGAGGTGATAGATGTACAATGTAAATATTTATATAATCTTTACGTTTTTTAATTTTTAAGTCTTTTAAGTCTTTTTGTTTTTGTCACTTGACTCTATGACCAATGGATGCATGCAGACACTTAGAGTCTGGAGTTCTTCTATCTTTGATCATTTCAAAGAATGACCAAAGGAAGCTCCCTAACTAGAGCCAGCTATTATCCTTGAATCCAGTTGATCTTGATTCATAGGATAACCTCCTACAAAACTTGTTTGTTTCATACTCCTGTGCACTCTAAGAATGCAAAATGAGGTGAATTTCATTTTTCCTTTATGCATGGTCTTGGGCCTCTAATTATCACCTTGAGCTCTCATCTCTCATCATTTCTTGAAATGCTTCAAAATGAGTATTTTGTTAAAGTTCACTTTCCCAGAGTTAGAAAAAATTGTGTCCATATAAGGGCACTATTTTTTAGCACCCCTACATGAGATGATGGAAAAAAAATTAAATGTGTAGCAACACCTTTTTCAGTGCCAATGCACATCTTAACTTTTTGAAAGTGCACTTGGGCAGTCTTTTTTAGTGCCCCTACATCTGTTCCATATTTTTGAAAATATGCATGAGCATAATTTTTCACCGCCCATGCATTTTCCCACCCTTCAACAGGTGAAATTAATGAATCTTTGGGTATGTGCAGGATCATGATGGGCCAAAAAGTGGCGATATGATGGGTATTTGTAGGGTATGTGGCTGACGACTTTTTTTTTACCCAAAATTGATGAAATGAAAAGGGTTTTTAGAGGAGATTCTTAGCTTTCCACCAATATAAATTATGCTTTACTTTGAATTTAATAAATTATTATTACTCATTTTCTATTTGAATTGCGATGAAAGTCCTAATTGATAGGTTGATTGAAAAACATCTATAGCTTTCAAACAATATCACATTTTTGGAATCCAAAACATGCACAACATTATATGCTTCACATACTATAGGATTAAAAAAAGAAAGATTGAATTTCATGAAGTTTTGACCAAGTTAAGGTGGTCATACATACTCATGAATTATTTTTGATAAATATGACATGAGACATAATTTTATCACCAGGACACCTACTTCTTATTTTTTCCCACTATTGCATTGAAATTTCAAATTTTCACCAAATAGATTTTCTTAAGAAAAATAAACCTAGTAGTTTAGAAACTACATTAAATTTTCTATAGATTCTATTTTTATATATTTTTTAAATAATATAGATAACTTATTCAATTTTTTATGTCAAGTTGCCTAACTCTGATTTTTCTAAATTTTTTGCCACTTAAGGACCTGTTTTTTCCATGATGATCATGTACATACCGCTTTAGTTCATTAATACAATGTCATTAAAAACTCTTAAATACCTTTTTAGGTCATTTTAATCTTTATTTATGCTTTCTCAACTTCTTTCCTCCCTCTGCATGGTTGATACTCGCAGATTAAAAAGCCTTTGAGGATCATTTTGTGGATCTTGTGTCCTTCATTGCTAGGGCTTTTTCCTCTTTCTTCATTTTTTTCCTTGTTCAAGTATGTACAATGTGTTCCATATTTCTTTCTCATGTTTTCATCATTTCTCTTCCTCTGCATTGCTATGATTATTGTTCTTCTTTCTGAGTAATGGTTAGCTAGAAATTCTTTTTATCTCTTAGGTTTATGGTTATGGATTGAACGTTCATCTATGATCAAGTTTTATTGTTTTACACATTTTTCTTTTGACATTTGTTTTTGTAGAAACCCTAGTTGGAAAATGTGGGTTTTAAAGTCCTTTATTATTTTCCAAATCGACTAGAACTCCTTGAGTGTTTAGATTTTTTTTTCTACCCACACAAGGTCGATAATTTTATCTGACTCTTTTTTGAGAGAACTTGTTTATTGTCATGATCTTCCATTAATTTTTAATGCTACCACACATGATAATTTAGTTTCTTAGACATGTAATAACGTAGAGAAATATTTCCAAAATATGTCAAACCTACCAAGTGTCATGTATCGGCACTTTCTTTTCCATTACATTTTGTATCCCACTGTCCTTTGAGATGGAGGAGCAGACTTTGTTACTACTCCTAAAAACATGAGATCTTCCCCAATATGCACAAGCATTCAAAATTTCCACCCTTGCATATAGCTTGTGATCTTCCCTAAGATGCATAGGTGGTGAATTTGAGCGCTCAGACACAAATCTGCCTAGTTCTTCAAGAAGATGTTGAGGCATCAAAATCCATTGCTAGTGCATAAAGTGAACTTCCCCAAGATGTAAGGGCATTAAATTTAAGTGCCCCTACACAAAATCCTGAATTATTCACTAAATCCAAAGAAACCTCCAAAATTGCATTTGAATATATGTTTCTACTACATTCACTCGATTTTTATTGCTCCATTGCTCATATCTTCTCGTTCCAAAGTACTTAGTTGGCTTTCTGCATTTGCACACTTCCATAATGCATATTCTCCTTATGTTCAAAGAATATTTTATTTCCATGCACTTATACTCCATCTCCTATCAGGAATTCCTCAAAGGCATTCATTGTAAGATATCAGTGGTCTCTTGGTACACTTAATGACAACTAAAGAGTCACCATCATCAAGAAAGAAAGACAAAATGAAATACAAGCATCAAGGTGTATATCCCCTACAATAGTCACATCCAACATCGATGTGATCAAGGATACATAAATTGTACATCTTGATATGAATGACTTTGTTAAAAGAATAGAGAAGCATCCCCTAGAAAAATATTTGGAGGCCATTATTCAAAGTAACCTTCATCGAGTATCCTCATTTCCAGTAGCAGCTCATTATCCAAAGTTTGTGTTGCAAGCTTCCTCCCAATATATCTGAGATGATAGAAGTGTTAGCTCAACTCCTCATGACAAATAATGATGAAGTTGGATGCTAATTTCTTTGACGTGGTTTTAAAAATCCAAACCATGAAGAAATATACACATGAATATTCAACATGCCCAGGAGGCTTATAATAAAAATCAAAATGAACCCAAGCAATTGATTAACATGAAATGGTTGAAGACTCAGAGGTCCAACATTTCAAGATAACCTAAAAACCTTCCTCGTAGTGATTTCAAAGAGGATGTGTGTGATATGATCACTCTTCTCAGTAGAGTAAAAGGATTTCCAACTTCATCAACATTCCAACATTGGATGTATGAGTACATCAAGATAATTAGAAAAAAGAAGAGTCATATTGACTAGGGTACCCAAATCAATGATGAAATCCATGAGCAACTCATCAACATGCACTCTACTTTGAAGTTATATATGACTTCATACCTAGTGTACATTGCAACAGCAATGAGGCAATATATAGGTATAACAACTAAAGGAGATAGAAGGTATGTACCAATGCATAAGTACTACTCCCAGATCACCCTCAGAGGTAGCGTCAAACATTTCAGCAGTGTAAATGATGCTTTCTTCGCACCTTTGCTATGTATGTTTGATCCATCCTTGGAGAAGAAAAGGATCTCTAATGAAGTGTGGGAGGTTGTGAATAAATATAGATGTATCTTCTTGCAATTTTACAGCTTCACATACCTAAGGGTAGGTTGCTATACTGGATATCCCTACATGTTACTAAGGTATCCTTCAGACAAGTGGGTGTTGATGGAACTTTGTCGCTAGGTTATCTAAGTGCATATTGAACATTAATCCATTAATAAGCTAGGTATTAAGTTTCCAATTACCATTGGAAGATATTCAATTCAAATAGTGTCCAAGGCCAAATTTGTATCATCAGAGATGCAAATCATGACTCTAAGAAATTACAAATATAGAAAAAAATTTGATTATAAAGGAATGAAGAGAAAAATAAAAAAGATTCATAGGCATCTCTATCATTTTTAAGTCATTTGGGTAGATTGCATGGATGAAGAGGATATTGGAAAAATGGATTATTATAGGTTTACTGTAGAATAGATTTTAGATCTTAGCTTGATAGACCTTCCGAAGAACTTTGAAAATATTTGTGATGTTCTAAATGTTGAGTATGACGAAAAGGAGATAGAAAGAAAACCCTTGCCTCTTATTCAATGGTCACAAAAAAGAAAATACTTCCATATGGAAAAGCTTACTTCCATTTTGAGTAATACAAGTGAATGGTTGCAAAGGAAAGGAATTTAGTTAAAGCCTTTCAAGATGAATTCTAAGAGTGAAGTATATGAAGGAGAAGCTAGCAGGAAGCAAAAGCTCAAGATCAAGAATAAGGTGAGTATTGTTCCTTCTTCCTCATTCAATGTGCCTAAGATTAGATTCACTTTTGAGAAGGGTATAATGCAAGCAACTAAAGAAGAAGAACCAGAAAGAGAAGAGCAACATGAAGATGGAGAATTGAATGAAGAAGGTGAAGAGGATGAGCAATCAGAGGGAGAACAAGAAGATGAGGAAGATGAACAGGAAGAAGATACACAAGATGAAGGAATGCAGACATCTCCATAGGAAAATGTTATTCAAGATCCTCCTCATACATCATCGCCTATTGTTGCTACAACACCTCATACTCCACCTATTCCTACCTCTCCTCCACCTGCTCTTCCCACTTCACCTCCACCTTCCATAGTTATACATACACTTTGTAATGCCCCTCCAAAGAACCCTACAGGACAACACATTCAACAACAATAATGACACAATTTTTTTTAAACTGCAACAACAATAAATGTAAAAACATATCTAAACATAGCATGTGAGTTAAGATATGTCCTCTAATGTTCAAATACTATAGTACTTAACAAGATCTAAACATACATCATAAATTACTAACAATGAGCTCATTTAAACCCATAGCGTAAGTGAATAAACACATACATCTCCATATAATAACATCAGATACATCATCATTAAGATCATATAATAAGAATCAATGAGTATATATACATTCTCCAATACATAAGAGTACATCATTACATTGTTACAAGCTTACATCACTGCTTCCCTAAATACAATAGGAAGATTACATTAAGTTTACATTGCATGATACAAATGAGATACAAGTATAATAAATAACATAAGCACTATCTCACGAACTGGTACAAGATCCAAAATCTTCTACAAAAGGTACATCTTCCATGCTCACGAGCAATAGCTGAAAAACCCAATGGAATAAAAATCACAAACCACCCGACCATGTGGAACCCTAAGTTCCACCCTCGTTCTAGGAGACAACAATAAGGTCCCACCACAAAATAGTCAAGAAGATAGAAGGCCAACACAAGGGTACCAAGCATGGCTCCAAAAATGACTCAGTAAAACATGAGCATCACATAATAGAGACACGACTTCTAGAGGCACGCAAACAACAAAGGGGAAAAAAATCAAAGGGAATGTTAGGTTGCAGTAGGGAAGAGTGTCATTGTATGGTCCTAGCATGGGTTATCCTAACAATATTTCACTAGATGTCGACCCCCATCTATGGTTATCCTGGCAGTCTGTCACTAAACGCCAGCCCCATAGGGTGACACATGAGGAACCAACTTTCCTTTCATGAAGACAAGGAAGTTGATCTTTCCAACCAAGCCTTCTCAACCCATCCTTAGCCTAAACAAGCACTACAAGCATGGTTGAGGCATCTAATTATCTTAATTAGAGTGAAATTCTACCCAACCCCCTAGTTTATTAATTAGGTTATCACTGGGTTAAGAAACTCCCACATGGGTTATCCTAGATGCCACTTTGTTTGTCAGCCCCCATTGAGAGCCACTCCCCCTACTAGCAACTATAAGACCCAAAACACCAAACGGGGTAAATCCATCTTGCACAAATCACAAAACCACACAAACACACACATAGAGCAAGGCATGAACCATCCCACACACAATCCCAACCATAATAGAGAATAAGCAGTGCATGGCTAAAGACCCTCATGTATACATCTTAAGTATATTATCAACCATTTTCAAGAGAACAATCATAAAATCTTCATACAAGATTCTTCAAAATGAAACAATCATAAAATCCACATATATGATACTTTTTCCCAAGCCTCTAGAAGACTACCAATAACCACTTTACACAAATGACTTCTACTTTTGAACAATAATCCAAAATCACCTTAATTTCACTAATCAACGCATTATTAAAACAAGAACACATTAACCCATACAACCATAGAATCAGCACATATTAACAAATTATCCATTAGCTGAGTATGAAACAAGTATGCACTTAAAAGAGATAATCTAATTTAAATTCATATAAATAATCTTTCAATTACCCAAATGTAATTAATCAATTTCTTTTCTTTTCTATTTAATTTTTCCTAATCATTTCACTAAAATCGTCAATTAACCACCAGGTAGAATTATTCTTTTATTTTAATCATACTATATATACATATACAAAGATATTCTTTTACCATAACCACAATGTATATATATAATTAAATTTATATTATTCAGAGAATACAATTTCTAATACAATATTTCAAGCTATAACATGACAAGCACAAATATATTTCCTAATATTTTGACTGTAATTTACAGATTCGATTAATAACACTAATGAGATTACAAGACTCCATCGAATTAATACAAGAAATGGATTTAGTTACCTCCTAAAGGCAATCTATTCTCAGAAACTAATGATAAATTTCAAGGAAGGCAAGACTCGATAAATTTAAAACGAAGGGAACTCTATCGAATTCCTCCAATTATCTTGTCGATCAAGCAAGCTAATATAGTTCAAATTTTCTGATTTGGGGAAATGACTGCCTACGTCTTGTAGCCACATGGAAACAAATGGACTATTACAATTTCTAACTAGGAAAACTTCTGAAAAGGATTAGCTACAAGTAAGTAGGCAGATTCATTTACCAGGAAACAGGAGACCACTACACAATGAATTTCAACTATAGACTACATATTTATATAAAAAACCTAAACACGTTTTATTGGATCAACCTATATATATTTATAAATCATTAAACTAGAAGCATGCCACATATTTCTCAAGAGACACGCACAGACAAGGAATATACATTCAGACGCATGAGCTTATAGAATTTAGTGATTGACTTAACTGAGATAGCAATACACACCTTATGACCAACCGGATACTCACAGGTGTCAAATAATTTAGTGCCTAAACTCTAGGATTTATTTCATCACTAAGAAAGAATTAGGCCCTCACTTCAAGCTGCTCCCTCAATTTAATTTTAGTCACAATGAAATTGAGTACAGAGCTTATTTAAAATTTCACTTTCTAAGGATTTTTATTCTTATTTGTGACCCTTGACAAATTTCTATAAGGTTATTAGAAATGTGTAGAGCATGCATCCCTATGCAATCCTTTAAAAGCATACACAAGGTCGCCCAACTGTTGTATGTGCAAATCATCCCAAATGGAGTTGTACAACACAAAATGTGGACAAATTTATGTTACAGAGTATCAACGGAGAGTGAACAAAAGAAGAAACAAACATGCCTTTGTTGTCATGAATATTGTGTCAAGCACCATCCACACAAGAGACTTGTATCGGCCCCCTAATCAATGGCATTTTATACAGCCTACAACTCATTTCTTTTACTAGTAAATTAAAATCTGTTGGAAAGACAAAGAATCATTCCCCAAAATGGATCAACGAAAAGTGATAAGAATGCAAAAATAGAATGGTAACTTAACTGACGCAGGAGAGAAACGCTTCAATGAAGAACAAGAACAGTTGTGAACATCTCAAGGGTACAGTGATATCAGGATGGCGCAAAAATTGAAAAGGCTTAAGAAACTTTCAAGCAAAAGTAAATGGCTGAGTAGATTTCGCATGGAAGCTCTCAAAAACATTGAATTAATGAAGCACTCTAAAAATGTCCTAACATTGTAAGCTTTGTTGTGTTCAAGGTGCACGCAGTCGCGCAGATTTAGTGGGAGAGGGTTGTGCACCACACAAATCAATAATACTTGTTGCATTACATATATGTTCTATCATTACGAGTGCGTGGTTGACTTTCATGCTCGCACTGGCAAGTTTGGGGGACCCTAAACCTCATTGCTAAGATGCCCGCAAGTCTGAGGTGCCTAGGGGTTATATATAAATATAGGCTGAGTATTTCCAGCTATGATGCTTTATGGCTGCAACTTATGTTCTTCTCTAAACAAGATAAGGATGTGATCATGGAGGACGAATAGGGTCAAAATATGTGTTGACCCCTGCAACTCTTTTTGGCATAGCGTTTGTTATGAAACTTTACTACTACTATTGGAAAGATAACTAACCTATAATGCTCGCATAATATTGACAATTGGTGTGTCTCATTTCGAACTAAGTTATAACCATATGACTACATTATAATTATTGTAATAAGAGGAGATAAGAAGCTCAACCTATGTAGATATAATTGGTCTTATGCTATCGCCTAACCAGGATATTACCAATGCAAATGACTATTTGATTATAAAGTCATAATCATATGTTAACTCCATCGAGCGTGGATTTAACTATATAAGTTTATATTTATTGTAGGAAGGCCTCTTTCTACTGGATGCTAAAGACAAAGAATTCCATTAGACATCTTACAATAAACAATTCTTCTATTTTTCTGCTTATCATGTAATCCATAATTCTTTTACCAGTTTTCTCATTCATGGATATCAATAACTGAAATTAAATTGGAATACCTGTACTATGATAGTATACCTAGAAATCACTGAATCTAACGCTCAAGTTTTTTTCTTCCAACTCTCACAAGATGGCTCTAGAAGGTTGTTGCTAATTTCCCCGAGGACGTTGTAGACTCATTAGCTTTATTAGCACCCAAACTCATTGACAGAATGTCTCAAGTAGATTTCAAACTGTGGAACGCAACCGTTGCGAGATATACACAGCTAGATTCTTGAACTTTCAGAAATAAATCGGCTAAGACTGTCAGATATCCCTAAATGAATTTGTTTGAATTTGTTAAAAGGGCTTAAAAACTTTTTTCCTCCAGAACAGAATCCAAAAAATCTCTTAAAATATCCCATAACATCTTTTCTGGACACAAAAGTTGAGATTCCATGCCAAAATCTTCTTTTCTTTTAGAAAACAACTAATTTTAATAACTATTTTTGGTTAAATGGTGTTGCATGCAAAACCTTTCCATTTATTTGCATTTTATAATTAAATTTATAACCAAAATAATTTTCTATTTACTCACCAATTTATTATCATTTATAGCATTATGATTTATTTATTATATTTTTTATCTATTTATTTCATTTTATTTTATTATTAAGTATTATTGTATCCATTTACATTTTTATTTATTTATTTGTCAAATGTATGTCCTTTTTGCTTAGTAATTTACTTTAATGCACAAGCCAACAAACGCATTTAATCTGACAAAACAAACTAGATGCTCAAATAGTTACTTGAGACATAATATGAATCCACAAGCATCTGACATAAACATCATGAAAGGGTAAATCATGGAGGGGCACCACACACTTAAAGTAAGAAACATTCTACTCATTCTACTCCTTCCATAGGGTCAGTTTTGTAGAGTATTATTGTTACCTCTGATTATCCATGATCTATTCCAAGTTTCTCATCTCCATAATTTGGCATATCTTCGCAAGCCAAATTTGATTGATTCATGAATGAATCGTTGCCAGATACATCAAATTTGTAGCTTCTAGGTGTAATAATGACTAAGACAATGCCTTTTGTAAATACTACATTTTTTCTCACTAATACTAGTATGCCTCATGAATTAATAGCAGGGCTTGAAGGTGATGTTTATTTCCTTCCTCCATGGTTGGCTTCATGGGCATCTAAATGGAATAAGCAAGTGGTCTCTCCTGATGAGTTGGATCTTGAGGAGTTGGCTCCAAAAAATCCAAAGGGGAAAAAGAAGCCAAAAGTTCACTCAAGGTTGCATATTGACAAATCAGGGTACAAGTATGTGGACATAGTAGCACTAGCTCAAGGTGGAAGCCATGACGAAATTAGCATGGAGGACTGAGCTTGAAAAGATCACACATGCAAATGCTAAGGATGATGCTCAAGCATCTTTGATTTATTTGATGGAAAATTTTGATAAACTAAAAGAAACAGCAGACATGTACAAGGAAAAAGATGAGCACTATGCTTCTGTGTTGAGGAGAATAACAAAATATTTAGAGAATGTGCAACTTGTTGCAATGAGAATTGATGAACCCATGATTCAAAATGTTGAAATATATTACTCCAAAGGAAAAATCATATATGAAATTGTTGATAGAATAATTGAACAAGGTTCACAATACATGACTGTTGTTGTGGAGAGGATAGCCTAGATATCCAAGATAAATCTAGAGTTGGAAAAAATAATGAGTACACTTTTTGCTGAGTAGAAGGAAATGGAGAAAAATCTAGAGTCATGGATTCAGTTGAAGATAGAGAAGCTGAGCAAGTTAGAGAAAGGTGGGATTATTCCTGACAAGGAAAAGTATGTGGAAATTAAAAAATCTATCAAAAACCACATACAAGTCATCAAGACTCTAACAAGGATGCTCAATAGGTGCAAGAGGATGTTCAAGGACATCATGTTGTTATGGTGAACAAAATTGAAGAGTTTTCGGGCAGACTTCTTGATGACGATCACACGTTTCTTCTAGAAAGTGGGATTATCCAAGTTTTCAAGGAAGCTATTCAAAAACAAGTGGAAGATGAAGCATTCTCATTGGCTTCAATGGATACTTTGGGCAATGTATAGTTGACCTTGGACAATCTCAAAACACATCTAGACAGGTGTAAGAAGGTTTGTTCTATTGAAAAGAAGTCCATTACGAAGGTTCACGCTATTAATGATCACACTTCTGGATCAAACAAGATAGTAATACAGGGAATCTCAAGAAAGCATGAAGAATTCCAAGCACAAAGCAAGGAGCCACAAATATTTTTACATTTCTTGAGATAGTTAGATTTCATGCTTTTATCATGCTTTATGTAAATAGGTGTTGGAATTTTGACATGTCTCATGCAATTACATGTAAAATTAGAGATGTCCTCCTACAATCATGTACATCACATTTGAATAAGTCAAGGTTAGTTGGGGCTTTTCCTAGAATAGCTCATAGCTCTAACCAATAAATATTTGAGATTTTTATTGTATTGTTTACCTTTTGATCCATTGCAATTAAGTGTTGCACATTTGTAAAGCAATTTTGAGACTTTGAGTTCATATTGTGGAACTATTTCCAATCAATAAACAAGGCCAAATTGCATACCAAACTTTGTGTTGGATCAATTTCAATGGATGTCAATGTTCTTATGTCTTTCACATTAGTTTATCTGATTATTCAATTGAATTAGCAGTGTTTTTATTAATTGAGATTGGAGGGCTTTCAAGTTGATTTGTGTAGAATTTGTGCTACACCTTTTACTTTGAATTCTGTAATTGGTGATAATATTGGTGAATGATCTTCAAGACTTTGTGCTTGAAATTGTTCATTATGTTCGTTAATCTATTCGTGAAGTACATTGGAGACTTTATGCTTCATTTGTACATTGTTGGTTACTTTATTTTAGAATTCATCATTGAGGACTATATAATGACTTTTTGGTTTCGTTGGTTTTCCAGTTACATATATTTGGTTATACTGGTACTCCTAGACTATGCTTCGACAAGTTAGAAGTATTGGGAATTACTACTTAGGTTTTATTTAAAGTTGTAGAGCATCAAGAAATAAAAATTGTGGAACATTGTAAACATATTCCTTAAAATAGGAGAGAATCATTAATATGACACCCCCATATGATTAGTGTACTTTACTTTCAGTTCTAGTAAGCAATAAGAAGGGTGCCTCCCCTTTCTGAGAGGAGTAATTTTATCTCACAATAACTATGGCTGAAATTCCAATTTGATAATCTATAAAGGGATTACAAAATTTTCACCCAATAGATTTTTGGCGATTCCACTAGGGATTGAAGCACACAATCAAAGCCACATACATTTTATTGAAGTAGAAAAGTACTCTATTTTTTTATTATGAGCTTATCTGGGATGTACAGGATCATCATGGAAAAAACAAGCCCTCAAGTAGAAAAAATTTAGAAAAATCAAAGTTAGGCAACTTGACTTAAAATTTTGAATAAGTTACCTATATTATTTCAAAAATATGTAAGAATAGAATCTGTATCAAATTGAATATAGTTTCTAAACTATTGGGTTTACTTAAAAAAAAAATCTATTTGGTGAAAATTTGAAATTTCAATGCAATCGTACTTAAATTTTAGGGAAAAAACAAGAAGTAGGTGTTTGTCTAACCATCCTAACAACAATAAAATAATAATATTTTTTTATAAGATTTTATATATAAGTAGAGGACTCGTGTTCCGATGTGATGGATTTTTTTTGTAATTTTTTTCCAAGAAAATAATTAATTATGAATTTTTTATTACAACTTTTAAAAAATATAAAAAACTCCTATGTCTAACCACCATAACTTGGTCAAAAATTCATTAAATTCATTTTTTTTAATCCTATAGTATTCGAAGCATAGAATGTGATGCATGTTTTGAATTCAAAAAATGTGATACTATTTGAAAGCTATAGATGTTTTTCAATCAGCCTATCAATTAGGACTTTAGTCATAATTCAAATAAAAAATGAATAATAATTATTTATTAAATTCAAAGTAAAGCATAATTTATATTGGTGGAAAGTTGAGAATCTCCTTTAAAAACCCTTTTCGTTTCATCAATTATGGGTTAAAAAAAAGTCATCAACCACATACCCTACACATACCCATCATATCCCCACTTTTTGGCCCATCATGATCCTACACATACCCATCTATATTTTTGTTGTTAATTTCTCTTTTATTTCAAATTATACATACTGGCTGATAGAAGTTATACACAAGATATAAGGGCACAAGGTGTGGTGGATCTGTTTTATCAATTATTGCATCATAACATTCTTCCTTCTCCTCCATGAATAAGGTCACTGTTACAATGTATTACAAGTTATCCTCCACAAAGATTAAGATCATCGCTTCCAAGTGAATCTTCTAAGGAGAACAAGCAAGTACCTCTAATTGGGTAGATCGAGGATGCATAGTTTGCATTTGCTCAATATCCAAAAAAAATATATCAAGATGATAGTCTTGGTAGCAGATGTTCCAACGTCCTATGGTATTCCACTTGGATGTGATTTCTACAAAGATGTAGGATGAGAATGTAACATGGATATGTCAAAGGCCAGGATACCTGTAAAGGGTGTTATTCAAAAGTTGGTTCTTGAAAGAGAATCCAAATTTTCAGTCACTATGTCCGATGATCCAAGAGCTCAAATTTTATTTGAGTCTTCGGGTATTGGTACTTATTATTTGAAAATAGATGAGGATGTTGAATCTTCATCAGGAAATACAAAGCATAAGTTAGAAAGTGTTGGCTCATCTTCTCCAAAAAAGGAATCATCTTTGGATGATTTTTCCTTCATAGATTATGAAGCTTCATTAAATGATGAAGGTATAGACTTTGAAACTGTAAACCTTGGTGATCCAAACGATGCTTAGATAATTGAGTTCAATGACATTTGTTCTTCCATCGGTTTAGGAGGGAGAATTGTTTTTGTCTCTCCAAAATGGAGAATATTTCCTTTTACTTTCAAATTATAGTTTGATAATACTAATAACATAGCTGAATATGAATATTTGTTATTAGATATACAATCTACAAGCAAGAAAGGAATCAAGAACCTCCATGCCCAAGGTGATGCAAAATAAGGAATTTTTACCAAACTAAGAATGAGAGACTTACGGATTACCACAATATTGTTTGCGATCACATTGAGGAGTTTGATGCCTCCAATATTTTTGCAGTTCCAAGAGAGTATATTGATAGGGCTGATTCCTTATCAATTTAAGCCATGCTCTTGATACCACACAAGGATTTTCATGGACCTACTTATACCATCAAGTTGGTTTTTCACCCAAGTGTTCCTAATAACTCAGAAAATTGGAAAAATTTCAACGACAATCATCAGATTGTTTCCTTTTTGGAAAAGGAAAAAAAGATTGATGAGTTGTAATTTGAAGGTAGTGATTCTCCACCCCAAGAATCTATCTCTAAAGTTGATCCAATCACAGGTGAAGATTTCTTTAGCTTAAAGGAAATAAAATTCCCAAGGGGTTAGTATCCCTTCAAAGACTTTTTGACAAACATAACCATCTTTTCAAAAACCAACAATCAAATTTTGATTCATCCAAAGAAGTGGACTAGATCAACTTAAGAACTAAAGTGAACCCTAAGATGGTGAATATCAAAAAATGTTGTTTTTGAGGAAAAAGATCAATTGTTGAATTGCTACAGCGATACATGGATGTGTTGGCATATTCTTATGAATATTTGAAATCTTTCCATCAAAAAGAGGTGCAACATGATATTCCACTTAAAGCAGGTGCATTACCTTACAAACAAAAACAAAGGCAATATAATCCAAATATTTTTGGAATTATCCTTTTAGAAATACAGAAAATGTTGAATGCACGTATCATATTTCTTTTACACCATTCAATGTGGATAGCTAATATCATTCATGTTCGCAAGAAGAATGGTGAAATTCACATATGTGTCAATTTCTTAAATCTAAATCAGTTATCACTAAAGCACAACTACCCTCTTCTACTGATGGACCAAGTTCTACAAACGTTGACAGGGTCTAAAATGCTTTCTACGTTAGATAGTTTCTCTAGTTATAATCAGATTGAGGTTAGTCCAAATGATCAGCACAATAATTCCTTTACAACGCCATGGGGTACCTTTGTGTATCACAGAATTCCTTTCAGACTTATCAATGTTGGTTCCACATTCCAACGTACAATAGATTTGGCATTCTATGACGTAATGGGTAAGTTCATTATAGTTTACCTTGATGACCTTACAATCTTTTATAAGAAGCGTCAAGAACATTTCTTCCATTTGAGTCAAATCTTGGAAAGGTGTAGACAACACAGAATATCATTGAATCCTAAAAAGTCAATTTTTAGGGTTATAGAAAGCAAGGAAAGGTGTAGACAACACAGAATATCATTGAATCCCAAAAAGTCAATTTTTAGGGTTATAGATTTGGCATTCTGTGACTTAATGGGTAAGTTCATTTTAGTTTACCTTGATGACCTTAAAATATTTTCTAAGAAGCATCAAGAACATTTCTTCTATTTGAGACAAATCTTGGAAAGGTGTAGACAACATGAAATATCATTGAATCCTAAAAAGTCAATTTTTAGGGTTATAGAAGGAAAGCTTTTTTATCACATTGTGTCCAAAGAAAGTATAAAAATTGATCCCAAAAGGGTCAAAAGTATCTAATCTCTTACCTTTCCATCAAGTAAGAAAGATATTCATTCTTTCTTCGGGAAGGTGAACTTTCTACAGAGATTCGTACTTGATTTCATAGAGAAGAATTGTCATATTGTTAATATGATGAAAGCAACTTCCACATTTCATTGGACTATAGAAGGGAAAGCTACATTTTATGATATCAAACAATCTATTGCTCACACGTTGGTGTTAGTTTTTTCAAACTACATAAAGGAATTTATTATGTACAGTTATACTTCTAAGCATACACTTTCGGCAATCTTGATGGAGGAGAATAGCAAGGAATTTGAATCCTCAATTGTATTCATGAGTTATCCCTTGAAAGCTCATGAACTAAAATATTCCTAAATGGACAAACATGCTTTCATTGTGGTTAAGGCAGTGAAACATTTCAAGTTCTATATCCTTAACATCCATGTCAAAGCCTTGGTTCAAGATTCAATGGTCAAGTCTATCTTGACGCAGCAAGAATCTGGTATAAAAAGGGGCAATTGGCTTGCCAAGATATAGGAATATGATGAATATTAAGCCTTCCAAACTAATGTGTAGGAAAGGTTTATGTCAGCTTATTATTAATAATAATCCTAATGAAGAATTTTCATATGAGGAGGTGAGTGCTATTGATTTCCAATGGTTTCTTTTGTTAGTACTACTGATGAATGGAAATCAAATATTGCTCATTTCCTTACACTTGAAGAATTTCTGAATCACTTAAAACCCAAGCAGAAAAGAACTATCAAGCTTAAATTAGAAAATTATATTTGATGGGATAATGGATTGTATAAGCATAGCTTGGATGGTACTTTCTTCTATTGTGTTGATAAGGCACAACAAGAAAATTTTCTAGTCTTTTCATGACTTAGCATGTGGTGGACACTTCTCCACACTAGTTACAGCCCAGAATATTCTAAGGGCTAAGTATTATGGGCCTACTATTTAAATCAATATGCATACTCTTAGGTGCGTAAATGTGAACTCTATCAATAGTTCATAGGTAAGCCAAAGTTGGCAGCTCTACCCCTAAAACCAGTTATCATTGAAGAGCCCTTCTAGCAATGGGGCATTGATTTCATTGGTGTAGTGAATCCACCCTCAAGTGTAGGACACACCTATGCCCTCATTGCTACCAATTACTTCACCAAATGGGTGGAGGAAATACTAGTAAAGCATGCTACTTCAGAAGTATTATGTAATTTCTTGAAAGAGAACATTATATCCAGGTTTGACGTGCCAAACAAGATTGTTATAGACAGTGCTTCCACTTTCTATTCAAGTGAAATCACAGAATTTGGTTTTGAGCACATAATTACATTACCACATTCATCTGACTATTACCCACAAGGTAATGGTCAAGCTAAATCTAGAAACAAGAATTTGGTGACCATCATCTGTAAGCTTGTTGATGAAAATCAATGGTTATGGGACAAAGTGTTGTATGATGCTTTGTGGGCTGATATGATTACCCCAAATCAGGCGATGGGCATGTCTACATTTTAACTCCTTTATGGGTTGAATTCAAAAATTCCCATCACACTAGAACTACCCACCCTCAAGTTGGCCAAGGCCATTGAGGATGAGGCTTCCAAAATTTCAGTTGATAAGCACATCATGTATCTCTCTAAATTGGAAGAGAAATGTGTTCAAGTGGTGAAACCTATCACGAAACACCAAGAACAAGTTAATGGGATTTTTGACAAGAAGATGAAGTCTCAAGGTTTCCAGGTTGGAGATCTAGTTCTCTTGTGGGATAAGAGAAGAGAACCAAAAGGAATGTATGGAAAGTCTAATTCATTATGGATAGGTTTGTTCGAGATACATGAGCTTCGTGGTGAAAATAGCTTTCTCGGACTTACATACAAAGATGGCATGCCATTCACACTTCCACACAATAGGTAGCATTTGAAACACTTTTCTCAATGAGGTGACAGATGTATGATGTAAATATTTATATATAATATTTGCATCTTTTTATTTTTAAGTATTTTAAGTCTTTTTATTTTTGTCACTTGACACTACGCCCAATGGATGGATGAAAACACTTAAATTTTGGAGTTCTCCCTTCGATCATTTCAAAGAATGATTGAAGGAAGCTACCCAGCTAGAGCTAGCTATTATCCTTGAATCCAGCTGAGCTTCATTCATAGGATAACCCCCTACGAAACTTGTCTGTTTCATATTCTCATGCACTCTAAGCATGCAAAATGAGGAAAATTTCAATTTTCATTTATGTGTGGTCTTGAGCCTCAAATTTTTCCCTCAAGTGCTTGTCTCTCGTCGTTTCTCGAAAAGCTTTAAAATGGGTATTTTGTTGATTTTCACTTTCCCAAAGCTAGAAAAAAAAATTCCCATGTAAGGGCATTGTTTTTCAATGCCCCTACATGAGATGATGGAATTTTGTTTTAAATGTGTAGCGGTGCTTTTTTCAGCACCACTACACATCTTAACTTTTTAAAAGTCTAAGGGCAGTCTCTTTTAGCGCCCCTATATCTATTCCATTTTTTTGAAAATATGCATGAGCGAACTTTTTCACCGCCCATGCATTTTCCCACCCTTACACACATGAAACTAATGAATCTTCATTTCATTAATGCAATGTCATTAAAAAATATTAAATAGATTTTTACGTCATTTTAATCTTCATTTATGCTTGCTCAACTTCTTCCATCCCTTTGCATGGTTGATACTCATAGATTAAGAAGTATTTGAGGATTATTTTATAGATCTTGCATCCTCTGTTGCTAGGGGCTTTTCCTCTTTATTCTTTTTTTCCTTGTTCAGGTATGTACAATTTTTTCCATCTTTCTTTCTCATGTTTTCATCATTTCTCTTCCTCTACATTCCTATGATGATTATTCTTCTTTCTGAGTAATGGTTAGTGAGAAATTCTTTTTATCTCTTAGTTTTATGGTTATGGATTGAACATTCATCTATGATTAGGGTTTATTGTTTTACATATTTTTCTTTTGACATTTGTGTCTATAGAAACCATAGTTGGAAAATACAGGTTTTAAAGTCCTTGTTTCTTTTCCAAATTGACTAGAACTCCTTAAGTAAAGTGTTGAGTTTTATTTTCTACCCACACAAGGTCAGTTATTTTCTCTAACTCTATTTTGAGAGAACTTGTATATTTGCATGCTCTTGCATTAATTTTTACCGCTACCAAACATGACACTTTAGTTTCTTAGACATGTAATAGCATACAAAAAGAGTGCCAAAGCATGTGATTTTGAACATACCAAGTGTCATGTATCAACACTAATTTTATTTTCCATTATAGTTTGTATCCCACTATCCTTTGAGATGTAGGAGTAGACTTTTTTACCGCTCCTACAAACATGAGATCTTCCCCAATATGCATAGGAATTCAAAATTTCCACCCTTGCATACAACTTGTGATCTTCCCTAAGATGCATAGGTGGTGAATTTTAGCACCCATACACAAATCCACCTAGTCCTTCAAGAAGATGTTGAGGCATCAAAAGTAATTGCTCATGCACAAAATCAAACTTCCCAAGATGTAGAAGTGCTCATTTTTAGCGCTAGTGCATAAAGTGAACTTCCCCAAGATGTAAGGGCATTGAATTTCAGTGCCCCTAAACAAAATATTGAATTATTCACTAACTCAAAAGAAGCCTCCAAAATTGCATTTGAACCTCCATTTCATGCATTCAATCAATTTTTCTCACTTCATTACTCATATCTACTCATTCCAAAGTGATCAATTGGCTTTCCGCATTTTGACATTTCCATAATGCATATTCTCCTAATGTTGGAAAAATATTTCGTACCCATGTAGTTATACTCCATATCCTATTATGCATTCCTTGAAGGCATTCATTGTAAGATATCAGTGGTCTTGGTACACTTAATGACAACTAAAGAATCACCATCATCAAGTAAGAAAGAAAAAATGAAATACAAGTATCAAGGTGTTTATCTGCCTACAATAGTCACATCCAATATCGATTAGATTAAGGATACCAAAATCGGACATCTTGATATGAATAAATTTTTTAAAAGAAAAGAGAAACAACCCTTGTAAAAATATTTGG
Organism: Sequoia sempervirens; assembly: GCA_007258455.2. Lineage (NCBI taxonomy): Eukaryota > Viridiplantae > Streptophyta > Pinopsida > Cupressales > Cupressaceae > Sequoia > Sequoia sempervirens. The sequence goes on along the minus strand of VDFB02047230.1, from coordinate 376,652,251 downwards.
AGGCCATTGTTCATAGAAACCTTCATTAGGTAGCCTCATTTCTAGTAGCAACTCATTGTATAGTGTTTATGTTGCAATTTTCCTCACACTACATCTGAGATAATAGAAGTGTTAGAGATTCCTCAGGACAGATAATGATGAGGTTGGATGCTAAATTATTTGACCTAGTTTTTCAAGTCCCAACCATGGAGAAATATACAGACATGACTATTTAATGTGCCCAAGAGTATTACAATAAAAATCAAAATGAATCCAAGCAATTGATTAACATGAAATGGTTGAAGAATCATCTAGGCCTAGCATTTCAAGATGGCCTAAAAACGTTCGTCACAGTGATTTCAAAGAGGATGTGTCTGATATGATCACTCTTCTAAGCAGAGTAAAAGGATTTCCAACTTCATCAACATTCCAAGAATGGATACAGTATGAGTACATCAGGATAATTAGGAAAAAGAAGTCATATTTATCGGGGTGCCCAAATCATATTTATATGACTTCATACCTAGTGTATGATGCAGCAGCAATGAGGCAATATCAAGGTCTAATAGCTGAAGGATACAAAATTTATGTACCAGTGCATAAGTACTACTCCCAAATCACCCTTAGAGGAAGCATCAAACATTTCATAATAGTAAATGATGTTTTTCTTTGCACCTTTTCTATGTATGTTTGATCCATCCTTGGAGAAGAAAATATTCTCTAATGAAGCATGGAAGGTTGTGCATAAATATGGATCTATCTTCTTGCAATTTCTCACCTTCACATACCTTAGGGTAGGTTGCTATATTGGATATCCCTACATGTTACCAAGGTATCCTTCAAACAAGTGGGTGTTGATGGAACATTGTCACCAAGTTATCTTAATGGATAATGAACGTCAAGTCATTCATAAGCCAGGTATTAATTTTCCAATTGCCATTGGATGATACTCAATTCAAACAGTTCCCAAGGCTAGATTTGTAGCATCAAAGATGCAAATAATGAATCTAAGAACTTATAGATTGTAAGAGAGGGGGACCACCATGTGTAAGGCCCCAGGTCACGGAGGACCAAGATGTGAAAGGCTACCCTAACTTACCTCAACTTGACGGGATGTAGGGAAATGTGGAGTGAGAATGATGAGGACTATAAGGTCCTTTAACCACTCTACAGACTTGAAATGAAAGACAAGGCTAGGCGAGCCAATTTTCAGGTTCGACACTGCGCCTCAAGAAGCTCTCTGCCCAAGGACGAAAGCCAAGTCCTGGGATGACATTACGGCGTGATGGCGTCTCTAAAGTGAATGAGCATCCATGTGAGCAGACAATAAAAGAGACGAGGTCAAACCTATTAAAACAAGCTAACGGCCTAGCTAACTACTACTAAAGGGCCAAAATAACTTGATTAAGTAAATGAAATACTCTCTAATGTGAAAGTAAAAGTATGAGAGTTAAGGTGGCAAGAAGGATCTCACAAAGAAACTCATTCACTAGCTAGCTCCTTGAAAGCACATCCACCTACACACACAAAGGAGAGGGAAATGTTCGGTGGTTGTATAGGGTCCTACCTTAGTTAGACCCTCATTTAGGTGTTTCCACCTCCATAGATAGCCAAGAAAGAAAGATAAAGTAAAAAATATAATGAAGAGCACCAAAAACACTACAAAATAGTAAGTGTGCTAACTCAACCAAGTATTAGAGGAGAGGAAAGGGAAGCTTACCACCTCCACCAAGAGCACTCAAGGCTACTTGGGGGAGAAAATGAGAGTACTCAAGCCTCTGTCACAATGGTTTTTGTCCCCATATTTCTCTACTAAAGTGGTGGAGTGAAGTTATTATTGCAATGGAGTTTTTGAAATTCTTGGAGTGAGTGCAAGAGTATGAGAGTGAGCTTGTGAATGAAGTGAAGGAGTTCTGGAGAAGATTAAATGCATGTTGAAGGAGTGGATATGAAGGAGAGATGGAGAAAAATGGCCATATTTGGGTCAGTTGGCCAAAGAGGGCGTTAGAACTTGACTCCCAATGAGAAGTGTAATGCCTCTATAGGTTTAGCCATAGGAATCTGCCAGGGATGTAAGCGCATTGTGTAGACATCTATGCACCACATTGGCATCCCCGATAGAAACACCCCTACTAACGCACAAACAAGTGCCAAGTTGGATGCAAGCAGCGGGCTTAGGTGGAATTAAGCCTCCAAACTTGGTTTTCTAAGGTAGATAAAGGAAAAAAGAGGATTTGCACATGGGGTGAAAAATCATTCCTATACATTTTTCCCCCACTTCAGCGAGCATGAATATTGATGAGTGCTCGGTAAATAGATCAAGGAGTAAGGTTAGAAATGTATACTTGAACCGTCGAGGAAGAAGATCATGATCTAGCGAACTTGAAGGTGTAGGACAAGCGAAGGACATCATAGCTACTCGAAACTATGAGGTTGAAGAAAGAAAGTGTCTCACAGGCCTGCAGACCTACAAAGATGCAACCCCCAAGATCTCTCACATGAAGGAAGCCCCATGAAGTAAGCAACTTACAGGCCCACAGACCTAGAAGGAAGTTGTCCCCCAAAAACTCTAGCATGGAGGAAACCCAAGAAAGTGGACTCTGCAGAGTCAAGAAGCGACCACATAGGCAAGTAAGCAGACAATCACGTAGACCGTCGATGATTTGGAAGTCTTTCAAAGGGCTCCCTCAAGAACCCTTCAAAAGGAGAAGGGTCCACTCAAGGGATGCATTGTTTGAAAAGTGAGGTCTAGTCAAGCTGCCCCCAAGCTAGACGTGAATGATTTCACTCAAGATAAGATCTTTTAAAGGGGGTCCCTCGAGAACCCGTTGTGAAGAAGGGGGTCCACTCAAGGGACAAATAGTTTGAAAGTAGATTTTTTCCTTCTCAGATTGATCCATCATCAAGGTATCCTTTTGAAAAATGTTCCCTTCATCAAGGAATTTGAAAGGAAGAATTTTCCCCCACACAAGGGGAAGGTTAAAGTTGTTCCCACTTTGGAGGAAGGTTTCCAAGTCCTTTCTTTACGAACCTATGATGAAGGAAACATGTTCCATTAGGGTTCCAAGTTGAGAATATGATTCTAAAAAAAAATTGCGAAGGTCTTTGAGAAAAGATTCGTTAGCAACGAATGCATTTTCTGAAAATCAAAATGTTGAAGGATATCATTGTCACACATGAGAGGGACAACTCAAGAAAAGAAGAGAGAAAGAAAAAGAGAGAAAACAACACAAACAAAGGGCACAGGGGGATCTGGTTTAGCAGGGTCAGATTTGGCCAAGCTCATATAAATAATAGGTAACCATGGTGCAAGGTGAAAGATCATCAATCCCCAACCAGATCAAGAAGAATGTATAGAAAGAAAAGTAAAAATAAAAAATTGGGTTAACATGGAAGGGAAGCCTAAATGGTCCCAACGCTTTGCATTGTCCCCAATTTGTCAAAATTCAAGAAAAAACATGGAAGAATGATGATACAAATAGAAGAAGGTTTATGACACAAAAACCGCACCTATATCCAAGCACCAATAAGGTGACGAGGTTCATCCAGGAACAAATAGCATGATCACAGGAAAACACATCACAAAACACACACACACACACAAAATATCAAGAAGAGGTATCCTCCTAACATTGATCGACCAAGAGGTCATCTATTTCCCAATCTAGATCCTCATAGGGGGAAGGAGGATGAGCCTACAATGGTGGGATGTTAAGAAGAGGAGTGTTTGTCCCTCCCACAATAAGGGCTAAGGAAGAAGGACCCTCAAGGTCCTCTCCATCGAGCTCTAGTGGAGCTAAGGTCAGCAACTTTGTGAAGATTGCTAAGAAGGTCAAAACTTCATCCAAAGAGTTAAACATGCACCTCGCAGGAGTGTTGTGTCTAACTTCAGTGGACGGGGAAGGACGCACCTAAGATTCACCGCTAGGCTCGCTAAATAACTCGGGAGTGGTGACAAACTCAAGGGAAGCTAGGAATAGTTTTGTCACCAGGATAGAACTCAAGAGAAGGCGGGATCCTCTTACGTCCACTTCTAGAAGGACCACACTCCACCTTTTTCTTCGTCGAAGGAGATGAAATCCCCACAGATGAGGCTAGAGGTGTGGAGGAAGAGGAGGAGAGAACCACATCAGACACAACTAAGGTATTAATCATTTCCATGAGTTTCAGGAAAGGCTAAATATCTGGAACAGACATAATTAAGGGTGGCTCCACCAAAGGAGCGATGAACACCTGTACCCCCTTGGGATTAGGTGTGTTCATACTCGCAGTGGAAGCTAGAGGGAGTGTGGAGCCAAACTGAAGAGAAGCAGAAGGAAGGGGAGAGAAAGACACTATAGGAGGCTCTGGAGTAGGGGCGGTCATTTCTTCCTCCTTGTTTTCTAAGGTGGCTTGCTCAGCCAAGAGATCCTTTCATTGGCACTTGCACTCACCTGCAAGGCAGTTTCTAGGACTCTTGGAACTGGAGGCCAAAGGTTGTGAAGGAACAAAAGGCTATTGCTTAATCATGGGAACATCCACTACAACCACTTCTGATGGAGGAACTGATTCCTGAATGGGAGCAAGAGGGATGGGTTGAGGAGTAGCAAGGGGAGTTGGCTCAAGAGCCTCAGCAGTGGGCCTCTTCTTGTTTGTTGCCTTGGGAGAAAGAGTAATAGGAGGTTGCAGATCGAATTCCCTTCGGGAACCTTTCTTTCTATCGTATAAGTAGTACCAAGGTCCAAGGTACTCATTAGGGAGATCAGTGATCCTGAGCTTAGGCCCACGCCAAGGAGGAATCATCAGATAGTTGCTGGGATGACTCATCTAATACTCTTCCCAAGAAGGGGGAGAGGATGAGGAAGTCTGGGAGGAGGTAACCTTCTCTTTACCTTTACATGAAGGAGAGGGAGTCGGTGTGTCCAGACTTCTCCTTTCCTTTTTGGGAAGAGGGAGCAATCGGTATAGGCTTCCACTTCTCCTCTTGGGAAGAGGAGGAAACTGATTGTTTTATCACAATAAGGATCAGTTTCGGCTGTCCTTTTCCCCCAATCTTATACTTTACATAATTATTGTAAAGCAGGTCCATTCTCGAAGGAAGTAGACTGACTGGGGTGGGCCAAAAGTGATCCAACAGATATCCTCCATGGGACACCAAGGGTTGGTATCTAGTGTCATTCTCTATATACATGACACCTTCATGGGAGAATTTTAAACATTTGTGAATAACAGAGGTGATTCCATCCCTGGAAGCTAGCCAAGGTATGCCTAGCTTTAGCTTGAATAGGTATAACTTTGGGATAACATTGAAGACTGTGTCAATAGCCCTAGGTCCAACCAGGATGGACAAAGTTATTGAGCTATAAGGTTTGAGAGGCATACCATTGTGTGTATGAATGGTAGACTTTGTTTCTGTGTATTCTTCCCTTTGTAATAAATTTAACACTAATGTTTCCTCGATGATAACATCCACATGGCTCACGGGGTCTACCAAGACTCCTATCACAATGTTACCATTGAGGCGAGCAATAATGTAGAGAGATGAGGGTTAATTTTTTAAGGGCAAGTCTTGCAATGTGAATGTTATGTCCAGCAAACTGGGTGCAAGTGGAGCAGTAGACATCACCATGACCATATTGACATAGGCATCGGGTTGAGTAATAGAATCAGTGGGATCTACAATCATGTTAGCAAAGTGTGATGGAAATGGATCCGTATATATCTACAGTTCACTATTGTCTTTTACCACTGATTTGTTAGCATTTTGTTTACTCCTATCGAGATGAATGGTACCGTCCTCTATGTGGTCTTGAATCTCATGACACAACCACATACAGCATTCAGTATCATGTCCATTAACTTGATGGTACTGACAATAAGTGCTCTCATCATACCAATTAGGGTAAGGTTCCTTAACAGGCTTAGGACTTGGCAAGGTCATGATCTTATCCTTCAACAGCTTCAACGAGATGGAAGAATAAGATTCTAATAACTTTGTAAACTTTCAGTTACATTTGAGGTTGTTGTCATCAGCATCAGCTACTACATTCATAACATTCTTACCTTTCCTACAGATTGATACGATGGAATTTCCCTCAGAAGAGGAGCACAAGGAGGATCCCCCAAACTAAACCACTGTTTATAGGTACTCTCATAAGGCTACACACAAGTGCATGAAAGAAGGGTATTTCATAAGGGAAAACTTCTCTTGCCAAGGTCTTTGTAATTTCCCCATGAATACCTTCTGCACATCAAAGTTAGGCAACTGATACGAAATTTATGAAAGGGGCGCTTGATAGTGCGCTATGAAATCAGTGATTTTTTTCGTTATCTCCTTGTTTGCACCGGACGAGATCTGACAAGGTCATCTTCGGCCTAATGTTTTCTTGAAATTATCTAAGGAATTGATTCACAAGTTGGTCAAATGAGAAAATGGAATTGTCAGGCAAGGAAGACTACCACTCGAGTGTTGTGTCCTTGAGAGACTGAGGAAACAATTTGGCCATCAACTCATCATGATGGAAGAATTCCATGCATAGGGCGTTAAAGGTAGACACATGTATCTGTGGGTCCCCTTTACCATCATAATTTTCAAATTTAGGGATCTCCATTCCTTGAGGGAAGGGAGTGTTCAAGATCACAACTAACAATGGGCTGTGTCAGAAGAAGGGTTGAAAGATGGGTTGTGCAGAGGCTTGGGAAAGACTTGCTAACTAGCTTTGCATCTTACCCATATTCTGGAGAAGAGTGTTCAAACTTTAGGGTCATTAGAAGATAGAGGGTTAGAGGAACCTCCTCCAAAACCACCATCGGAGCCACTTCCAAAATCACCACCAGTGTGACCTCTACTAGAACCACCACCAAAGCCACCACCGCTAGTAGGCCTTCTACCAAAGCCACCACCATGACCTCCACTAGAGCCACCTCCACCAGCACCACCTCCACTACTGAATCCACCACCGCTACCAAAGCCCCCACCACTCATCCCGTCAAAACCTCCACTGCTAGAGGTGACAGGGGGTGAAGTTAAATCCCAAGGGGACCCTATTTACTTTGATAGTTTTGGGTTGTTCGGAGACAGAAGGGATACTAATAGAAGGGACCACATTGGCCATGTAAATGAAAGTGGGAGGCATGGATACTTCTAACTATCCTTCACTCTCTTTGAAAGTGACTCCATGTGCAAAACTAGGATTTCTCAAAGGATCACATGCTTTGGTGAGACCGAGGAGGCTAGTCAGAAGCTCTATGCATGTTCGATCTTTACCCATCATATGTTTTAATTTGCTAACAACCCAAGTGGCTCTAGCCATCTTCATATTTCTTTCCAAGTGACTTTCTAAGTCACCCAGCCCTTTAGCAAGGGTGGAGACATAATTTGTAGGGATTTGAATGGCCTCATACTCGCCCATCGACGATGGTGTAGGAGATGCAAGAGGAATGGGAACGTGATCGATCTCATCAACAAATCCCATCTTATTCCTCGACAGTTGCTCCTATGTGGCCACACTAATGGTGGGACTAGAGAATAGGCCTATAGATAACCCAATAGATACCTTCATCCTTTCCATCAGGAGGTGTTGTATGCTTCTCCTGACAATATTCCTGGAAGTTGTGGATTGAGTTGTGAACTCATAAACTTTAACAACACTTAGGAATACAATAGTCACAAAGCACACGGGAGAGGCCTAAACACCAATGGATGAATACATGTTGGTTCACATTAGGTTCACCAAAAATGTAAGAGAGGGGTACCACCACGTGCAAGGCCTTAGGTTACAAAGGGCCAAGATGCAGAAGGCTACCCTAACTTACCTCAACTTGACAGTATGTTGGGAAATGCGGGGTGATAATGATGAGGACTATAAGGTCCATCAACCACTCTACAAAACCGAAATGCAAGACGGGGCTAGGTGAGCCATTTTTCAGGTTTGACACTATGCCTCAAGAAGCTATTTTCCTGAGGATGAAAGCACAGTCCTTGGATAACAATGCGGCGCGCTAGCATCTCTAAAGTGTGTCAATGTCTGTACGGCTAGACAACAGAAGAGACAAGGTCAAACCTATTAAAATAGGTTAACAGCCCAACTAACTACTACTAAAGGGCCAAAATAATGTGATTATGTAACTCATATACTCTCTAATGTGATAAAGTAAAAATACAAGAGTTAAGGTGGCAAGAAGGATCTCACAAATAAACTAAGTGTTCACCAGCTAGCTCCTTAAAAGCACGTCCACCTACACATACAAAGGAGAGGAAAATGTTGGGTGTTGTATAGGGGCCTACCTCAGTCAAACCCTTGTTTAGGTGTTTCCACCTGCACAGATAACCAAGAAAGCAAGATAAAGAAAACAATATAATGAAGAGCACCAAAAAAGCTACAAAAAAGTAAGTTTGCTAACTTAACCAAGTAATAGAGGAGAGGAAAGGGAAGCTTACCACCTTGACCAAGAGCACTCAAGGTTGCTTGGGGGAGAAAATGAGAGTACTCGAGCCTCTTCCACAATGGTGTTTTTCCCCAACTTGATCTACTGAAGTGGTGGAGTGAACTTATTGTTTCAATGGAGTGCTTGAAATGCTTGGAGTGAGTGCAAGAGTATGAGAGTGAGCTTGTGAATGAAGTCAAGGAGTTCTGAAGAAGATGAAATACTTGTTGAAGGAGTGGATATGAAGGAGAGATGGAGAAAAATGGCCATATTCAGATTGGTTGGCCAAAGAGGGAATTACAACTTGACTTCCAATGACAAGTGTAACGCCTCTATAGGTTCAGCCGCAGGAATCTGCCAACGACATAAGCGTGTCGCGCAGATGTTTGTGCGCTGCGCTGGCATCCCTTATAGAAAATCCCCAACCGACATAGAAAATAGGCACCAAGTGGGATGCAAGCAGTGGGCTTAGGTGGAATTAAGCCTCTGAACATGGTTTTCTAAGGTGGATAAAGGAAAAAAGGGGATTTTCACATGGGGTGCAAAATCACTCCTATACATAGATATAGAAATGATTTTGATTATAGAGGAATGAAGAGAAAAATCAAAAAGAGTCATAAGCATGTCTATCATTTTGAAGATATTTGGGAAGATTGTAGGGATGAAGAGGATATTAGAAAAATGGATTATTACAGGCTTACTATAGAGAAAATTTTAGATATTTGCTTCATGGACCTTCTGAAGAACTTTGAAGATCATGGTGATGTTCTAATTGCTAAGTATGATGAAAAGGAGATAGGAAGAAAATCCTTCTCTCTTATTCAATGGTCACAAAAAGAGAATTCTTCCACCTGAAAAATGATTACTTCCATTTTGAGTAATACAAGTTAATTGTTGCAAAGGCAAGGAATCCAATTAAATCCTTTCAAGATGGATTCTGAGAGTGAAGTATCTGAAGGAGAAGCTAGCAAGAAATAAGAGCTTGGGATCAAGAATAAGGTGAGTATTGCTCCTTCTTCCTCATGCAAAGGGCCTGAGATTATATTCACTTGTGGGAAGGGTAGAGTCCTAGCAACTGAAGAACAACCTGAAAGGGAAGAGAAACATGAAGATGAAGAATTGAATGAACAAGGTGAAGAGGATGAGATATCAAAGGGAGAACAAGAAGATGAGGAAGATGAACATGAAGAAGATAGGAAAGATGAAGGAATGCAGACATCTCCATAGGAAAATGTCATTCAAGATCCTCCTCATACATCATCACCTAATACTGCTACAACACATCATACTCCAACTATTCCTACCTCTCCTCCACCTCCTCTTTGTTGAAGTTCAGAAATACAACCTCATAGAACCTAGTGAACATGTGCAACCAAATAACTTGTCATGTAGAAGAGATAACCAAAACATAAGAATAGTTCTTTGCTTGCCATGAAGCAATAACAAATACATAAAACAAGAATTAAATTAATTACAATAAGATCAATCCTTATGAAAAGAGATCAAAACCCTAAAGGTGAGTAATTAATAATTAATTAATTATTAATGGGCCTAAGTTTAGCTTAAGTGAAAAATAAAGTAAAGGTGACTTAATTAATTAATCAACATGATTAAATTAATTAAGTAATTAACCTATTACTCTAACACCCCCCCTTAAGATGAACTTAGTGAGAAGCTAAAAAACTAAGGACGAAATGCATGAAAGCAAAGATGGGTCCCGACAACAAGGCCAGATGAGGTACCCAAATACAACCAAATCTCTATAAAGCGAAGAAAAGGAGAAAACAAAATATCCTCTCCAAAAAGAGATGAAAGCATGCTTAAAAAAAACATGAAGGAAGGCCTCACAAAGACCCCCCAAGGATAACTTCCTTCACCCCAAGCATCGATCACAACTGAAGATAGTGTGGTGATGCCAAAGGTTTTGTGAAGATGTTTGCAACCTACACCTTAGCAGGAATGTACTCCAAGATGAGAGAACCATCTTGAATCAATTTCTTGATGAAGTGCATGTGGATCTCAATGTGCTTTGTCCACTGATGCTACACTGGATTGCGGGAAATGTGTATAGCACTCTGATTGTCACACCAAAGAATAGTGGGACTATTAGGAGGAAGCCCAAAATTTGTCATCAACTGTTGAAGCCATAAAATCTCCTAACTAGCTAACACTGCTACTCAGTACTCAGCCTTTGTAGATGATAATGCAATAGCAAATTGCTTCTTGAAAGACCATGTGATAGGACTAGAACTAAGGCAAAAAACAAAGTCGAAAGTGGACTTTCAATCATTGGCATCACTAGCCCAATCTGATTCAGTGAAGCCAACAATGTGAGGGGCTCCTAATGTATAGTGGATTCCATACTATGTGGTGCCCTAAATGTACCAAAAGATACGTTTGGTTGCTTTCCAATGCTTCTCATGAGGATCATGGGGGAAACTAGAGACAAGACCAACCGCAAAGGAAAGATTAGGATGTGAATATGTTAGGTACAACAAACTTCTAACCAACTTCCTATATAATGTAGAGTCTACTAAAGGAGTAGAGAAAGTGGAAGACATGACAAAACCTGACTGAAATGGTGTGGGGACAGGCTTGCAATCAAGCATGCCAACTCTCTAAAGCATATCAAGAGCATACTTCTACTGATATATGCAAATCCCATCCAAAGACTGAATAACCTATAGACGAAGAAAATAGTGCAGAAGACCCAAATCTGTCATCTCAAACTTCTCCATCAAAGCTCTGTGAAGACTCTAAATCATAGAGGATGAGCTACCTATAAGAATGATATCATTAACATATAGCACAAGGATCAAAATATCACCCTCCTAACGTTGAATGTTCATTGTGGGATCAAAATGACAATGTGTGAAGTGAGAGGAAAGAAAAAAAGGAGTCCACCTTCTCATACCAAGCCTGAGGGGCTTGTTTGAGACAATATAATGAACTTCGAAGTCTGAAAACAAAAGAAGTGTCTTGCCCAAATCCTTGAGGCTGCTCCATTTAGTTTTCCTCATGTAGGTCCCCATGCAAGAAGGCACTCTTCACATCCATCTAAAAAAGTGTCCATCCCTATGAAGCTACTAGTGATAGTACAAAATGAATAAAATCCATCTTGGCAATAGGAGCAAAGCTCTCAGAGTAATCAATACTCTCAACTTGAGAAAACCCCTTCTCAACAAGACATGCTTTGTACTTATATATCGAACCATCTGTAGAAAACTTGGTACGATACACCCACTTGCACTGAACCAACTTTCTTCCCTTAGGAAGATGACAAAGATCCTAAGTATTATTCTCCATCAAAGAAGAATACTCCTCCTCCATAGCCCCATCCCACTTAGGGTGACCTGTCACCTCTAAAAATCTTTGAGGATCATCTGAAATGGCATGACTCAAAAGACTAACACCTGATGTCTATGCATGTGTACGACAGGAATCTGAAGGATCACCTGCCAAAGATCTAGTTGCCTCTACAGTAAAGTGGGCCCACTCAGGAAAAAATTTTGTATCTCGTGGTGGTGGGGATGGTGGATCATCATCTGCATCATCCTCAAGAGATGAAGAGGGAGGAGTAGGTAGTGAGGGAGAAGTTGGTGATGAAGAATCCATCAGAGGAAAGTGCTCATCAAACTTGAAATCTTGATGAAACAAGACCTCTCTGGAATCAAGATCAAACAACTTGTATGCCTTAACATCCTCATAGTAGCCAAAAAAATATGAGTGGTAAACTTTTTCTCTCCATATCTTTCCGCTGAGCATCAGGAATAAATACCCAAGCCTCACTACCAAAAATCAGAATGTAGAAACATCAAGCTTGACATGGGTCCAAGCCTCCTCAGGAGTCATATGTTGTAATTCCTTATGAGGCATATGATTTTGAATATAATTGGCACAATTGATTACCTCAGCCCAAAATGAAGAATCCATATACCATGGTTGTATCATACAATTGGCCATCTCCCATAAAGTTTTGTTCTTTCTCTTAGCAACACCATTTTGTTGAGGGGTGTAAGGTAGTGTAAACTAATGTTCCAAACCATGCTCAGTGGAAAAGTCCCTGAAAGCCTGACTAATAAACTCCCCCCTATTATCTATGTGTATCCTCTTGATAGAAAGACTAGTCTACTCCACAAATGTCTTAAAGATCTTGAATGAATCAAAGACATCATACTTGTACTTAAGAAAGTGTACCCATGTACGTTTGGAGAAGTCATCAATAAATGTGAGCACATATTTGGCCCCTGAAAATGAAGTCAGAAAGGACATGAGGTCACTATGTACCAACTCCAAGGGTGCCTTAGCACCTATGGCTATACCCATAGGAAAAGAATCTCGGTGATGTTTTCCAAGTACATGACCTCGACAAACACCATCTATATAGGAAATCTATGGGATCCCAATCACAAGTTCCCATGTACTCATCTATTGTAGATATATGTACTTGACATGGCCAAAATGCTCATGCCAAAGCCTACTCACTATGTCTACATGTGCTATTAGAGATGAACCTGAACCATCTGTACTCTCAAAGCCATCAAATTTGTATAAGCGGGATGCAGAATCAATACTCCTAGTAGCCAAAACCAAATCAGGATCATGTAGGTCTCAAATAACCACATCATGTGGTGAGAACTCAACTATCTTACTAGTGCCAGAATGGAAAATCTAATAAATGGAAAGGAGGTTTATCAAAATGTCAGGAACAACAAGTACATCTTGAAGACAACCACCATCCAATGAAATAGAACCTGTACCCATAACTATAAGTTGTGTAGAGTCACCAACTGCAATCTGTGAAGTGTCGCAATCGGCAAGTGTGGTTATAGACTCTTGAGTGTGTGTCATATGGTGGAAAGCACCAGAATCTAGAATCCAAGTGGATCCTAAAGGTAATGCTCATGCAAAAATAGCATGACCTTTCCATGTGTTTGGGGAAGGTGAATGAGGTGAGGTGATATGATTTTGTTGCATGGCCTCCTCTAAAGCCTCTAATCTCTTCCAACACCTCGAAATCGGATGACCTTCCTTTCCATAGAAACTACAAGGATCGCCTGATTTCTTCTTAGTCTTAGAGGAAGACTCACCAGACTTAGAAGATTTACCCTGCTTAGGGTTGGATTGTGGTTTGGAATTAGACTTAGGTGGTGGCTTCAAGGAACTCTCACTACCTGTTGAATCTATCTTCTACCTCTGTTTTTGCTTCTACTTCCCCTGAGATGTCTGAGCTACCAATGCTTGGTTATTTGATCTTGAAAGAGAATCTAATTGTGTTAGCTTGGCCTTCTCACGTGTCAACCGATTGTAGAATACCTCAATGGTAGGCATGGTAAATCGTGGACCCAAAGCATCCATGGTGGAATAGAATGTAGAAGAGAATATTTGAAATGAACCTTAAAGCTTAGATAGAATCAGGTATATACACTTGGTGTCTGTTTTTTTCTTACCAAAACCTTGTAACAATGATCTGAGTGATTTGAATTTCATCAAGAAATCCTCAATAGATGGCAAAGAATCAGGTACCAAGGTGATCAATTTTGCCTCAATCTAAAGTGCTTTGAATTGATTAATGGTGCCAAAAAGATCATGAAACTTCGTCCACATAGCCCAAGGAGTTGTGCAACCCTCCAGCTGAAATAAAAGACTATCTATAACATGTAATGACATTAAACCCATAGCCTCATCCATTTTTTCTATGTTGTAGAATCTCAAATGGACATGTCAATTGAGGCTAGTTCTCATCCAAACAGGACCATAACCCCTTTGACATGAGAATTCTTGACATAAGTGCCTTCCAGGTATGATAATTGTGTGGGGAAAGATGGTCAACCAATGAGTGGTCCTCCATGATGTTTATGGTTTTGAAATGTGTTTAATGATAGAGGTTTCTATTTTATGATTTGTATATACAAAAAGCAAGAAAAAAACCACCAACAACACAAAAAACCAAACCCCAATACAAATTTGAAAGTTGGAAAGGTGTAAAATCAAAATTTGCTTCAAACAATTCTTTGTGTACTTGGTAATTTTTTTGATGAAATAAATTGTAGATATGAAAAGAGCATTCGAACATCTTTCTGACACCTATTCATTTCCGAAAATCAGAGTTTGTATGCAAAAGTTACGCCCTCAGGAGTGCAAAAAAAAAACCTGACTTTGACTGGAAATAAAGGCAGCAAAACAAAAAAATTAGGAAATAAAACTTACACCACTAGATTGTGCTCGGAACTACCTTTCCAACACCTATTTTTGTGTGTAAATCAATATTGTATGCGAAAATCTCACCTAATTTCATAAAAATGGGTAAAAAAAGGCATCAAATGAGCCCAGGTGGCTCCTGGGAGATGGCGACGCCGCTCGACCTAGCGGCGACTGGGCAGATGGGCAATAGCAACCCGGTGGCACTATGGCATAGGAGGTCAAAAGTTGAAAAAATTGGGCAGTGGTGAAAAAGTCGTTAGCGGCTAGGGTCGACTGTCTATGCAACCACAGTCGCAGTCTCCTGGGACCACTAGCAGCTAAGCCTATTGGTAGTTTTTCGAATGCCTGCATCTAATTTTTTTTTCGAACCTGCAATAAATGATGTACGGATCCATATGGATCTGTATGGCAAAAAAAAATTACCTCGTTAAACGTGCCCAACATGAATTTCAATGATTGGATAGGCAATTTATGGGTTTTTGGCCATCTCGGATGCAATGGTGATGTCCATTTCGACTGAAAGTGCCCAGATTTTTTGCCTACCTCTAGATCTGACAAAAAACTATTGTATCTTCAAACCCTCGCAGATCTGATGTCGTGAAGCCAAATTTGATGAAACAAAGGTCAACCTTGACTGATTCGAGCATTCCAAATGCAATGGTGAGGTCCAAATTGACTCAAAATGCACAAAAAATCTTCTTTCAAGATAGGATCCCTCAAACAACAATAGTAAGCAGCAGATCTAAAGCTCTGATACCATGTAGAAGTTGATAATCCAACCTCACAAATCCCAATGAACACCTGCAAGAAAATAACCTGTCACCAAAGGAGATCAAGAGACACAAGAATGTTTCTCTACAAACATGAAGCAAAAATGCATTACCTGAGAAGTGAATAATTGCAAAGAGATCAATCCTTAAGAAAGTAGATCAAAACCCTAAAGGTGAGAACCCTAGGATGAGGATTAAATTAGCATGTGACAAGTGTCAAGATCATAATGAACGAGATGACATGACTAATTTAATAATGAAAAATAAAGATTCCTAAGTTTAGCTTAAGTGAAATAAAGTAAAGGTGACTTAATTAATTAATCAATATGATTAAATTAATCAAGTAAACCTATTACTCTAACACTCTTCCCACTTCACCTCCACCTTCCACAATTCTACATGTACTTAAAGTAACAATACCCCTATGGTACATTCAATTCATTCTACTCCTTCCATAGGGTCAGTTTTGTAGAATATTTATGTTACCTCTAGTTCTCTTGCATCTATTCCAAGTTTTTCATCTCCATCATTTGACATATCATCATAAGCTGAATTTGATCAATTCATGAATGAATCATTGCCAGATACATCAAATTTGTAGCTTCCAAGAAAATTAATGACTAAGACAACACATATTGTAACTACCACATTTGTTCCCACTAATACTTGTATGACTCAGGAATTAACAGCAGAGCTCGAAGGTATTGTTTATTTCCTTCCTCTATGGTTGGCTTCACATGCATCTAAATGGAAAAAGCAAGTGGTCTCTCTTGATGATTTGGATCTTGAGGAGTTGGCTCCATAAAACCAAAAGGGGAAAAAGAATCCAAAAGTTCACTCAAGGTTGCATATGGAAAAATTAGGGTACAAGTATGTGGACATAGCAACACCACCCCAAGGTAGAAGCCATGAAGAAATTAGCATGGAGGACTATACCATCATAATGGTTGAGCTTGGAAAGATCACACATGCAAGTTCTAAGGATGATGCTCAAGCATCTTTGATTTCTTTAATGGAAAATTTTGATAAACTAAAAGAAACCAAAGACATCTACAAGGAAAAAGTTGAGCACTATGCTTATGTGTTGAGGAGAATCACATAATCTTCAAAGAATGTGCAACCTATTGCAATGAGAATTGAGGAACCCATGGTTCAAAAAGTTGAAAAATATTACTCTAAAGGAAAAATCATATATGACTTTGTTGATAGAATAATTGAACAAGGTTCACAATACATTACTGTTGTAGTGGAGAGGATTTCCCAGATATCCAAGATAAATCTAGAGCTATAAAAAATAGTGAGCACACTTTCTGCTAAGCAAAAGGAAATGGAGCGAAATTTGGGGTCGTGGATTCACTTGAAGAGAGAGAAGCTGAGCAAGTTAGTGAAAGTTGGGATTATTGAAAAGTATGTGGAAATTAAAGAATCTTTCAAAACCACATACAAGTCATCAAGATTCTAATCAAGGATGCTCAACAGGTGCAAGAGGATGTTGAAGGACATCGTGTTATGGTGAACAAAATTGAATATTTTCCAAGGAGACTTCTTGATGACGATCACACATCTCTTTTGGTAAGTGAGATTATCCAAGTTTTCAATGAAGCTACTTAGAAATAAGTGGAATATGAAGCATTCTCATTGGATTCAATGGATACTTTGTGTGATCTACAATTGACCTTGGAAAATCTCAAAACACATCTAGTCAGGTATAAGAAGGTTTTTTTTTTCTGCAAATAATTCTATCATGAAGGTTCATACTATTATTGATTACACTTCTGGACTGGATGAGATAGTAATGTAGGGAATCTTAAAAGAAAATGAATAATTCCAAGAACAAAGCAAGCAGCCATAAATCTCTTTACATTTCTAGAGATGGTTAGATTTCATGCTTTTATCATGCTTTATGTAAATAGGTGTTGGCATTTTTACATGTCTCATGCAATTACATGTAAAAACATAGATGTCTGCCTACAATCATGGACATCACGTTTGAATAAGTCAAGGTTAGTTAGGGTTTTTCCTAGAATAGATCGTAGCTCTCCCCTATAAATATATGAGAGTTGTATTGTATTATTTACCTTTTGATCCAATGCAATGAAGTGTTGCTCATTTGTAAAGAAATTTTGAGACTTTGAGTTCATATTGTCGAACAATTCTCAATCAATAAAGAATTCCAAATTGCATACCAAACTTTGTGTTGGACCAATTTCAATGGAAGTGAATGTTCTTATGTCTTTCACATTAGTTTATCTTATTATTCGATTGGATTAGCAGTGTTTTTTATTAATTAAGATTGGAGGGATTTGATGTTCATTTGTATCGACTTTGTGCTACACCTTTTTCTTGGAATTGTGTAATTGTTGATAATATTGGTGAATGATCTTCAAGACTTTGTGTTTGAAATTTTTTATTCTGTTCATTGATCTATTCTTGAAGTATATTGAAGACTTTGTGCTTCATTTACATCACTGGTTACTTAATTATAGAATTCATCATTGAAGACTACGGAACGACTTTGTGCTTTCGTTGGTTTTTTGGTTACGTATATTTGGTTATACTTGTACTCTTAGACTATCCTTCGAAAAGTTAGAAGTATTGGGAATTAGTACTTAGTTTTTATTCAAAGTTGTAGAGCATAAAGAAATAAAAACCGTAGAACATTGTAAACATATTCTCTAAAATAAGAGAGAATCATGAATGTGACACACCCCCATATGAATAGTGTAGTGTACATATTGTAAATTTTAGAGTAGTTTATTTTTAGTTCTGGTAAGAAGTAATAAGGGTGCCTCCCCTTTTTGAGAGGAGAGATTTTATCTCACAATAATTGTGGTTGAAATTCCAATTATGTAATCTATAAAGGGATTACAGAATTTTCACCCAACAGGGAACAAACAATGAACAAAGCTATGTTACCACTCAACAAACCCTTGAATGAAACCTTGATAATGGAGTTCTTAGGAGATTTGAAACTTGTATGAAATGGTTGAAATGGATGTGTATCTTGATACTTGAAATTGATGCCTTGAAATGCTTGAACTTGATCTTGAACCTACATCACCATGTTAGCTCGAAAAACATGCATGATGCAAGAAGAATTTGACATGATGAATAGATCTAGAATTCTGCAATAAATCTTTGATATATCTTCTCTTGAATTCCTTTGATCATAAACCTTAGCTCTAAAGATGTGTCCTCTACTTTATTGAAAAGTTTGAAAAAAATATTTATTTTTTCTCCTCATTAGGGTGGCCAGATAAGCACTTGTTTTTTATTTTTTTTCAAATTTTAATGTACTACTCCATTGAAATTTTAAATTTAAACCAAATCAATTACTTTTTTTCCAAAAAAAGGCTAGTAGCTTACAAACTACATTCAACTTTCTACAAATTCTATTCCTGTATATTTTTGAAATTATGTTAATAGCCTATTCAAATTCTTATGTGAAGTTGCTTAAACCTATTTTTCTATATTTCCATTATCACTTAAGGGCCTAGTTTGGACCCCCATGTGTTGGAAGATGGTCAGTGCTCCCCTTGGGGTTCGTGACATGGCTTAACTTCCTCCCGTGGATTCGTTAACTTTGGTGGTTGTATCAAGCATTAATAGGTCGACCTTTTGGTGCAAATACAATCGTGAGACCAACAATTGGTGTCAGAGCCAAAGTTTGGGTTCGAATCCCCTCGGGTAATGCTGAGGGGAAGATTGTTGGCAAATGGTCAATGCTTCCCTTAGGATTCGTGGCATGGCTTAACCGCCTCGTATGGATTCGTTAACTCTGGTAGTTGTATTGGGCATTAATAGGTCAACCTTTTGGTGCAGCAAAAGCCATGGGGCCAACACCATGATCCTACACTAACCTGTAATAATTACACTTAATTAGCATATTTGTTCAATAATGACAAAAAAAAAAAAAAATAGCTAAATGAAACATGTTAATTGTGGTGAAGATAAAATATAATTCGTATCTCCATCTAATGAAAATTTATTAAATAGAGAATTAAATGTAAGCTCAAATTTTTATTAGTTCCCCATTATTTATGACTATTTAAATAGGATTATTTTAGAAAATATAATAAATGTAAATTCAATATCTTTTGATTCAAACATATTCAGACATCATAATATCAAACAATGATGAATTCACCCAACAACATATCTATGAAATAAAATATTAAACACAAAAAATATGTAAAAAAATATGTTCATTTAAATGATTTATCTCATTTATTATGTATTTATTCTAAATTTGATAATCATGAATAAGTTTAGAAATTATCATATAGTGTAAACACTAATATGTTTTGATGTCATCTACTAACTCAAAAGTCACAATTGCACTTAATTCACATATTTTCTCAATGATGATAAAATGCATCAAACTGGCTTAAACAAAATGTTTTTATTTATGTGAAAAATAAAGAGATCTCTTAATTTAAATTGAATAGAGAAATAAATGTAAGCCCAATAACACTTATAAATTCCCCATAATTTATGAATATATAAATAAGAGATACATTGTGTTTGATTTGTGTCTAGGATTTAGTGAATTTGGTTAGATAGTGTTAATTTGTTTGGTAACTTGTAGTTAGCTTTATTTTTAGTATATTGTTATTGCAATTGATTTTTTTGTTTTTCTTTACAAAACAAACTAGAAAGGATCATATATAGTTATGGGTATTAGAAGGGGCAATACAATTCCAACATGAGAGAAATTTTCAATGGAAAGTTGTTGAATATTAAATTTTATTTATGCATATCTTGATGTATAGATTTAGTGACCTTAGAAATGTCATTCAAAGAGACAAAATAATTTAAAGTCAACAATGTAATTTTGTTAAAGCCAAAATCCATTTTCATATTAATTTTCCCTACCACCTCATAATAGAAAATGATGATTATAATATATATATAATAGTGCTCAAGTCATTCAAGTCATTAATTGAGTTAATCTTTGGTTCAATGTAGTAATTGCATTGGACATGTAATTTATAGGGGAAAAAAGTGATAAATAAAAATTTAAATTTTACATTTCCAATATGAATCAAGAGGAAGAAAGATTTATGACATTTTTAGAATTATTTAAAATAAAATAAAAACAATTATAGACTATAAGATTGCTACTTTAATTATTTAATTTTATATGCTCATTATTGGCTAAATTAATAAAATAAATTAAATGCAATAGATGCATTTGTATTTCTATCTAGCACAAGTATGAATATTTTTATACATCACAAGTATAAATATTTTCATACATCAAAAAAATTACTTTTTTTAAAAAAGTAAAAATTGTAAGCTCAAGATCACAAATATAGATTTATTGCAACAATGATAAGATTCTATATCACAATCATACATTTATTATAAATTTTACAATCAAAAATTGTTTTATAATTATCTTTTTAATCTCTCTCTATATATATATATATATATATCCTATTTTATATAAGAATTTGTGTTTTTTCACATTTAATGCTTTTTAAGTTTAATAGTGCCGTGTTCTAATTAGCCTTGTCAATTTTAAATTATGGAAAGTATCAACGAATCTAGCCCACTTAGGAGTAAATCGATTGGAAAACAATTAATGGAATTTGTCTCACTTTACTCAAGTTGTCTAACATTCGATGGCAACGTGATCGCCTGTTCTTGTTCTTCAAGGAACGGCTTGAATATGACATTTACCTACATGTCTTGCCTTACCAGACCAGGCTTATGGCTGGTTGTTATGCATATTTATATACATGTAGTTTGAGTTTAAGATTATATAATAATATTAATAGGTATTATTGAATGGTTGGTAGTATAAATATGTATAGTTTAATGATCAATTGTTTTATATTTATATTATTTTGGGTAATATTTATTCAAAAGAATTGTAAATATTTATGATTATCAATCATTTAATAATAGTTTTAAATGATGTTGATTTTAAGTGTATTAATTTAATAATGGGCATGTCCTATGACCAGGATGCCTTTGCAATTATTAATGTAGAATTGCGATTATTAGCTAAATCAAATGTATTTTACAAATGCACTCAAGATGAGATAAACTTAATGATTTTTAGAGCAAGATCATAGGCATACATTTAAAACATGCATAGTTAATGGTCTAAATGTTTTAAGAAAAATAGAACTAGACTTACAATAATGGTTATAATGTTGATAAAAAAAATTATCAAATATGTGTGCCACTCTACAAATATTATAAATAAAAAGTACCTATGATGTCTCTCAGTCTTACTCTTTAATGAACCATAAATTGTTTATGCTATTATTTTAATTTTTTGAAAGCAAGTATTGAAAATTAAAGAAAATATTGATTAGGCTATTAAGCGTAATCCTAATGATGTTTCCTAATGCCACTAATTTATATTGAAATATTTAGATAAATGAAAACTATTTTCTCATATCTATGATTGTAAATGATAGAATCAAAATAGTAGTTCAAAATAATGAAGCGTGATTTTATTTACAATCACATAATAGAGAAAATTTATCCATATGAAGAATGCAATTATTTTAATTAGAAAGGAAAATAGGCAGTGATAGTTAGATTTCAAGAAATATTATCATGTGTTATAGTGATGTTGCTTTGATTTGTTGAGAAATGAATAGAAATATATTTAAGGGAGCTAGCCTAGTTTAATTTAAATAAATAGGAATTGGTCATTTGAGACAAAACAATACATTTAAATGAGGAATAAATTAAAAATATTAAATAAATCTAAATAAAAAATGACATGAGATATTGAAATGAATCGCAAGAAATTTATAGCAAGTTTACAACCATCTATGTTCCAAGAGATTGAGATCTTGGTTACTTGGATTTATTTTAAACATAAACATAAGATGTAACCTGAAACTTAAAAGTGAAGGTAGTTACACATCTAAAATTTATGGTCAAACGATTGCATACAAATTCTACCACCTTACATAGAAGCGAGATACACTAAGTAGCACAAATATTTGAGGCTAGTACACTACTAACTAAATATATTTTAGAGGTTAAGATTAACAGCTAAATTATATGTCTCTTATATCTTAGGAATGAAGCACATGCATTTAAAACCTACTAAAATAAAAATACACATATCTATATCTCAATACATCATGAACATTGCTAGTATGATTTACAACATAAGGCCTTAAATACAAGAATTCCATATTAATACAACCCTATTTACTATGAATTCAAATAAATTAAAAGAAAGAGTCCACTAACATCTATAAAAGGTAAGGAAGAAGATCACTATATAATGGAAAGGCACTAGTAATAGTGTAAAAATTGTTTTAAAAAATATCTTAATTTTCAAAAATATAGAACTTTAGAAAAAAACAATCATGAAAATTTAAAATGAAATTGAGCATGTCTAAATAAATTTCTCCAAACAAAAGGTACTAGAGATTATAAACGAGGGCAATCAAAACGTAGACAAGTGCCATAATAAAGAAAAATTACAATTTTCTATATCTATAACATGTAGTAATGTTACATGTTGGGAATTTTCATTGATAACCCTCTATTAATAACCAAGAAAATATTTTTCCTAATTCATTTTCATATCATTTTCCTAAAATAACTCGAAATTACTACCTATATTGATATAGCGATAAAATTACAACAGTGCTAAACAATCAATGAAATATTGTTTCATATTTTTTATCCAAACGATGAGCGTTTGAGCTACTTTGAGAACCTTGGTATGGAGTGGTCTAAATACTCACCTTCTTGAACCATAAATAGTAAAACAATATTTCTATGATGTTTAGAGCCTCGTGGCTAGATGGAGATTGGTAGTTTGGATCATCTGCATACTAAGAATTGAAGATAAAAATGATTTATTTATGAATGAGAGGTCATGCGATTAAATCTCAATTATTTTTTGAGCATTACTTATGGATTTGAATTCTTAGATCATACTATTGTTATGTGGTTCATCGAAGGAATCAAAGAAATGATGGGAATTAGAAAATGAGAAAATAGATTCTATGTCATTATAGATCTAGAGAAAGCTCACATGGATCAGACCTGGATCGTCTAAAATGAGCCTATGAATCCAAGATGGAGTGATTTCTTTCACGTTTATTATACGCACTAAGCAACCAAAGTTATTTTTAGTATTAAAGATGATAACCAAATAGGAGAAACTTTGATGGGAAGAGTTCATGTGCTTATGAAGGATCTATTGAATGGGGATGAATTTGATCGGTGGTTAAATATGTTGCAAGAAGATGGAGAGCTAGTTAGAAGAGGGGATAGGATTCATGCCAAATCGTAGTATTTTAATGTCTCAAATAATTATAACTAAGGTAAGGTTATTTGGATAAAGAAGTTTTTTTGGGGTATGTTATATCATTTATTCATATATAAATAGTTGTAAAAGTTACTATGTGACTATGTGTCAAAATGCTCACATGTTGTAAAGTTACTATGTGTCAAGATGTTCACATGTCTGATAAATTTCTTCCTAAGATACTCTTATTTGGAGGCTAGATTTATCAACCCCATAAGTGTTGGGATGGTGTATTCAATGCAATCACCGATTTACATAATTGAGTGGTCTATTTATACACATATTATTCTCATTAGGACTCTAGGATGCCTAAGCCTAGTAGTGATGAGATCCTTGGCTAGGCTATTAAGAGGAATATTGAGGAAGGGTTAGGGTTCTTATACTAGTTTGGGATGATAGAACCTCTAATGGGTTGTTGGATAAGGAAATATTAGTGGCCACTTATGATGAGGATACTTTAAAATTATTTAAGGGATCACATGTGACATTTGTTTTGTAACCAAGGAATCCTAATGATCGGGGAATTAGTACGTAGGATATATAGATATCTACAATGTTTATGCATCATCAAAATATTGTTGTTGTGGATAGTCCTCTTCCAAGTTTAGGTTCAAAATAGAGGAGAATTTTGAACTTTATTGGGGGATTGATCTATTTAATGGAAGGTATGATCTACTCAATTCCATTCTATGTTTAGGACTTTGGATTATGTTCATTGTGATAATTTCTATCAACCCAATTTCTCTAGTACAACTATTGAGAAAGGAGGGCCTAGATAGTCTTGGCATGATAGTAATTCCAAGATTGAATGATCAATTGTTTGGGATGTGTTTCTTAACTCGAAAAAGGTGTAAGGAAGGATGATCAAAACCCAATTTTTAATCAAATTTATTTACAAATTGATATACCCATTTCAACAAACCAAACAATATCAACTTCAAGTCATACAATCCCTAGAGTTCAAACATAATGTTTTTATTAAAAAAAAAAATCATTTTAATAAGATTCAACCTATCTATACACTAAGGTTTCAAAAAGAAAATTGGACTTGAAAAAGATAGAAGATAAATGATTGCCAAGCTAAAGAAAAAGCACATGTTTGAGAAAAATAGAGTATGGGGACCAAAATGGCTAGAAAAAGGAAAAGAAAAAATTAAAGTTTCTTGAAGAAAATATTCTCTTTGAGATATAATCAACACAACAAATTAAAAAAATATTAATTGTATCATTAGTTATTTCTAGATGTTATTATTCTAGCATGGATTGTAAATAATATAATTTAAATATTAAAAATATCATAGTTTTGCATCAAATGATATTTTATTTAGGTTACATGTGGTGTTTCAACAAATGATACATAGGGTCTGGTCGTTGTTCTTTGTTGCTCTATTAAGCGTCATTGTCTTATCTTCCTTCTTGTACAAGGGTATAGTCCCTTTCAAAATCTCATTTCACCCTTAGAAAAAATAAATGATACATAAGAAATTGTATGCACCTTTGTAAATAAATTATTTTATACTCCTCGTGTATTGCAACTCATGCTAGTTTGAGCATACACGATTTATAAATTATGCTACTAAATACTATTTTCTTTTTAATCACTCACAATAATGACATACACAAACCATCTCATTTTTTTTTTTATCTAATCAAAATTCTATAAATTATGATGATTTGTGATCTCACTCACTCATGTACATTATGGCTCCTCCAATAGTCAAAATAAATAGATCATAACAAATCTATTTGAAAACTAAACATAACTTTAAGTCTCCTTTAATGTCACTTCATATTAAAGTAGAGTATGTGGATGGAAGAACAAATGGAGGAAATGGACAATGGGATAAATCTCAATAAATCCATAAGCCAACAAATATGTTTTTTAATTCATTATCCAATATAACCATAGATTAAAAAAAACAAATTTAAAAAAAAATTGAACACATTGGACAAAAAAATTAGATTATAAAATGTAGTTAACCTATTTTAATTATCCTCTACCATTGATTCATTTAATACCAACTAAATAAAATGAAGTCTTTTAATAAATAGAATAAAAAGTAATATCAAAACAATTGACTCCACTATTATCTATTTTATAATCAAAATAAATAATGAAACCATCTATCAATAGTAAAATGTATTATCAGTCTAATACTTTACATCACCCTAATAACATTATTTATAACTCTTGTCCAACTAAATCATTAATAAAATAATTTTCATATTTTGAAAAAAATATACACTAAAAAAAAAAATAGTTAATCCTCTTGTCGATTCATTTGTTACCAATAGAACCTAATAATTGCATTAATATTTCTGCAGGAGATGAGTAATGAAATTTACAAGCTTTCGTGCACATCACAGTTTCAAATCTCATCATTTTAACAGCTTCAAAAGTAGAAGTCACATTCAAAACTACTCTTCAAACATTCCTAAACTACTATTCAATTTCTTAAGCAGTCT
Source organism: Sequoia sempervirens (assembly GCA_007258455.2). Classification (NCBI taxonomy): domain Eukaryota; kingdom Viridiplantae; phylum Streptophyta; class Pinopsida; order Cupressales; family Cupressaceae; genus Sequoia; species Sequoia sempervirens. The sequence continues at coordinate 376,626,127 of VDFB02047230.1, read as the reverse complement.
TTACACCATATAAATGTTTCCACAGAAATCTGATCTCTTAGTCTAACTCATGGGAAGGCATGATTTTCTGTTTTTTTTTAGGTATTTTCGAGGGGTCTTTTTTAGCTTAGAGTCAAGGTCTGAGGGGTATCCATTCCATCAAAATCTGCTTAGAGCCTTATCCCTGACTTAGCAAAACTTGACCCTGGTGGGCTCATTTAGAACCTTTCAACTTCACCAAAAAACCAAAGACTCGTATCTTTCATCCTATTATCTGTACACGTGGCACTCTTTACTAACCACATACTAGTCACTAAAGTCTGTACAGACAGCTTGCTACACAATGTTATAAATTGGTTTATACGGATTCAATAATTGAATTGAGTGAAGACGGGGATGGAATCCACAGACCCCCCTCTGTACACCACAGTAGCAAAGCCAGTTGCAAAGATAAACAGAGCTTATGGGTGTGTATACTTTGGTGCAATTTTGGGGCTTGTATATTATCGTATCTATGGGAAGGTATGATTTTTATTTTTTTTTAGATATTTTTGAGGGATCTCTTTTAGCTTAGAGTCAAGGTCTGAGGGGTATCCATTCCATCAAAATCTGCTTAGAGTCTTATCTCTGACTTAGCAAAACTTGACCCTGGTGGGCTCATTTAGAACCTTTCAACCTCACCAAAAAACCAAAGACCCGTATCTTCCAACCTATTATCTGTACACGTGGCACTCTTTACTAACCACACACTAGTCACTAAAGTTTTAACAGACAGCTCGCTACGCAATGTTATAAATTGGTTTATACGGATTCAATAATTGAATTGAGTGAAGACGAGGATGGAATCCACAGACCCCCCTCTGTACACCACAGTAGCAAAGCCAGTTGCGAAGATAAACAGAGCTTATGGATGTGTATACTTTGGTGCGATTCTGGGGCTTGTATATTATCGTATCCAGTATATGCCAAGTGAAGGACATGTGCCATGGATTTTGATGTTTTGTGCAGAGCTAGGCTTCGCCTTCACGTGGGTAATAGAGTCGAGCTGCAGGTGGTGGCTTGTGGATCGAGTTACGTACCTAGAGAGACTTTCTGAAAGGTAAACACTCAAAAAAATATAAAGATGTGCTGGCTTTCTTATAAGATATAGATACATGTTTCTTATAAGATTATGCTTGTTGATGAACAGGTATGAAAGGAAGTTACCTCCCGTTGATGTCTTTATATGCACAGCTGACCCTGTTAAAGAACCTCCATTGGATGTTTCAAACACTGTATTGTCTACTCTGGCTTTTAATTATCCAGTAGAAAAATTGACATGTTATGTATCGGATGATGGAGGATCCCCACTCACCTTTTATGCTCTGTTGGAAGCTTCACGTTTTGCAAAGAGTTGGGTTCCTTTTTGCCACAAGCACTCCATTCAGCAGAGATGCCCAGAAGCATATTTTTCTGAATGTTATGTCACTGAAAATGATAACTTGTCCTTCGGTACAGAATGGAAATCTGTCAAGGTGTGTGTTGCTTAAATCTATACTCTCTCGAATGAAATGAAGCAACTAACGCTCTCAACGTTGTTAATATAACATGTTTGTTTTGAGAATATATAGAGTTTTTACAGTCGATAAAATTTGAGAGAAGTTGATAAGCAAAACACTGTGTAGAAGATGACTTCTTAATGTAATTAGGATTGCTGGTGATGAGAAATATATAGAAGACAACTTGAAAGATCTGGAAGAATATTATGAAAAGAGATGTTTTAAGATTGCCCATTATATATAAAAAATCTATAGAAGATAACAAAGTTAAGTAACCTGGCTGTAATCACACAAACTATTTTAAATAATATTTAAAAATCATTAAATTATTCTAGGTGTAACTTCTCTCCAGAAATTAGATATGTTCGCTATTATAGGTGTAACATTTCTCTCTAAAAATTAGACATGCTTGCTAATCTCACTTAGACGCCTTTTAACATGGTTTATAAATACTCTTTGTTTTGTTTAGAAAATGTACGAGGAAATGAAATATTGTATAAATAGCATTGTAGAGAGAGGCGCTGTTCCAACACAGAAATGCAAAGAGTATGATGGCTTCAAGGAATGGAATCCGGGGATGACTTCACGAGACCATCCCAGTATTGTTCAGGTCACAAATTCATACTAGTTCTAAAACAATATAATTTGTGTTTCATCTTTTATTTTAGTTTATAAATGTTTGTTTTTAATTTTTTTATTTCAGTTTATAAGTGTTTCAAGCAATATAACAATCAAAAGTAATGATATTTATAGTATGATTCAAGTGTATAGGTTTGATTCAAACTTATCGATTCATATTTGATGAGTAGTAGCTCACACGAATCTATTTCTCATGAAAATGAATGATATGTAACCATTACTGCATCTAGGTGATATTAATATTAGAATTTAAGTATATAGTTTTTGAGTTAAACTTATTGATCCATATTTGATGAGTAGTGGTTCACACGAATCCATCTCTCATGAAAATGAATGACATGTAACCATCATTACATCTAGGTGATGCTCACAAGGGTGAAGTTCATAAGTAAAAGTAATGACGTCAATATCCAGATTCAACTCCATAATTTTTGAGTCAAACTCTTTGATCCATATAACAAATAGTGGTTCACATGAACCCATCTCTTATGACTCTTATATGAGAATGTACTGTACACTTAACACTCATTGCATCTAGGTCAATGAGTTTGACTCAAAAACTGTACACACAAATTTTTTATATTAATATCATAACTTGACAGACTACAGCAATACCTCCTACTTATTAATCAAAACTAAATTTTAATAAACAAACATAAAATAATTATTTATATTTTTTAACTATTAAATTTAAATAAAGCATTATCAAGCTACTTAAATATCCACCTTCAACTTGCCAGTGGAATGTCTAATCACCTCAGATTTGGATGTGATAGTAAATAGTTTGACTGTGTTGATGGTATAGTTTAGTTTTGAATGTTAGTTTTGTTTAGATTAAAGTTAAAAGTTCAATTCAGGGGCGGAGGGTCTAGTTCGATTGGCTAAAGCATCCTGTTGCAAGCAAGAGGCCAAAAGGTCTAGTCTCCCCTCCATCCCCGTGGTACCGGAGGGCGTGTTGTGCCAGCATCACCAGTCAGATGAAAAAAGTTTAACAGATGCACTGCAGTTTATAGGAAGACTACCTGATTCACTGGTGAAGCTAACTCTGTTTAAATATCACATCATGCACACAAAAACAGTAAATAGTTGTCTGATGTTCAAAGGCAATCATTAAAGATTTTCTGTTTACAAGAAGCTGCTGTTTAATTTTGATTAATGCTAGGTGCAGGTTTTGCTAGAAAGGGGCAAAGACCTGGACATAGAGGGCAATGATTTGCCCAGTCTTGTATATGTTTCCCGAGAAAAGCGACCTGGACACCCTCATAATTTTAAGGCTGGTGCTCTCAATGTTCTGGTAATAATGATATTACATATTCTTACTCTCAAGCCATCTAGACTGAAATGAAGAATATTCATAGTTATTTTGTTCATCATGTTTGCAGATTAGAGTCTCTGCTGTAATGAGCAATGCTCCCTTCATTCTTACTATAGATTGTGACATGTATGCCAACAACTGTGAAGCCCTCCGAGAAGCTATGTGCTTTTTCATGGACTCCCAGACTGGGCACCAGTTTGCCTTTGTCCAGTTTCCCCAAAGGTTTCATGGCATTACCAAAAACGATCTGTATGCCAGTCGTCTGTGGAGGAACTACAATGTGAGTATCTTCAACTTCAACTGGTGCTTAACAACAGATGCAATAAACTGACCCATGTTTATATATAAATCCTGATATGCAGATATACTTTAAAGGAATGGATGGAATTGAAGGTCCATTATATGTGGGCACCGGATGCGTTCACCGCAGGGATGTCTTATGTGGAAGTGAGCGAAAACAAAGCTCTTCAAATTATTTCGAGAAGCTTATTAATTCATCGATTTTAAGCATGGAGAAAGCAGCTCTGTCCAAGAGATTGGACGAGGCAAAAGAACTTGCCAAGTGCGACTATGAGCAGAACACCCAATGGGGCAAAAAGGCAAATACAAGTTAAAATCTTTGATAATTTTTATGCACTGGGTCAAATTGTTACAATAATTTCTGATATTGAATCCTTTTCACAGGTCGGCATGCTCTACGACTGCATGGTAGAAGATGTTTTGACAGGGTTTTCTATACACTGCAGAGGATGGAAATCTGTTTTGTGCACTCCCAAAAGAGATGCTTTTCTGGGATGTGCACCTGTTAATCTGAACGATACTCTGACCCAAGTTAAAAGATGGGCAACAGGTCTAATGGAGATTTTTGCTAGCAAGTTTTGTCCGTTGACTTATGGGATTCGCCATACAAAAATAGCACAGAACATGTCTTGCAGCTTTTCCTTTCTATGGGCTCTATCTTCCTTACCTTTAATATGTTTCGGTTCAGTACCGGCCCTATCAATGCTCTCCGGCCTATCAGTATTTCCTGAGGTATTTTCACCCTAAATCTTTGATTTTTTGAGTTTTGCAGATTAAGTAATAACTGTATAGACCAAAATAACTTTCTATTATGTTTTGCAGGTCTCAGATCCATGGGTTCTCCTCTTTGTATTTTTATCAGTATGTGCATACACATTCAGTGCTCTAGAATATATATATGTGGCAGAAGGCGGCTTTACAGATTGGTGGAACGAACAGAGGATGTGGATGATAAAAGGCGTGTCCTCCTATCTGTTTGCGCTCATTCAAGTCTTCTGTAAATTGCTTGGAATAACCAAATTGGATTTTGAGGTGACAAGCAAAGTATTTGATAGCGAAGTAGCCAAACGATACGAGGCAGAGATTTTTGAGTTTGGGGTGGCCTCTGCACTGTTTATTCCTTTCTCTGTCATAGCACTGATAAATTTCATAGCTTTAGTAGTTGGAATTGTGGGAGTGATGAAAGAAGGATATCCAGCCATTACGAGTATGTTTGTGCAGGTAATGCTGTCGAGCTTCATAGTATTAAATAGCTTACCCATATATGAGGGGATGGTGGTGAGGAAAGACAAGGGGAGCATGCCCACATCCATTACTTTGTTCACCACTCTGGCTGCAGTGCTTGTGTGTTCTACAGCTTCAGCCATATCCTGGACTTCTTCAAACTTATAATCAGAATTTATCTTGTGATAAACAATATCTTGTCACATCCCTATAAATTCTATATTTCCTTTTCTACTAAACGTATAATGCCCCGATCCAATTTGGATTAAGTAATGGTGTTGGGCTTTATAGTATTAAATAGCTATCCCATATATGAGCGGATGGTGGTCAGGAAAGACAAGGGGAGCAATGCCCACATCCATTACTTTATTCTCCTCTCTGGCTGTAGTAGTTGTGTATTCTACAGCTTCAGCCATATCTTGGACTCCCTCAAACTTATAATCACGATTTCACTTGCTCACATATCTACAAATGTTTGACCTAATTTGCAATAGGTAGGAATCCTAAAATTGTACGGATTCAATGATTAATGTTATAGATATAATACTTTTGAATGTCAATTGTTATAGTTGATGAGTAATTAAAAATGATATAAGTTATTAGTTTTTGTTTCAGTTATGGTATGGCTGTATTTATATATGTGTTATTTTGGACTAATTAGATATTAATGCTCTTGCGCTGGCATGTGTGTGAGAAATTGAAATGATTTTGTAGTTACAAGGTGCAACTATATAGATTTAGTAACTTTATTTTGAGAACAATTTTATCATTCAATCCTACTTTTGTATCTTTGAGATAAAATTGTAATTAGAAGTGATTATCGATTATACCTCTTACCTACTCCTAGACATTCTATAAGAATTTTTAGTAGTGAGCTAGTGGATTCATCAATTATGTTGGTCAAGTGTCAATGGCTATGCTTTGGGGATCAATACCTTTGACCCAACTGACTACTTAGGTGTGGAAATAAAAATAAAGAAAAATATATTATGCCAACATATAATAATGATAACCTCCACGAATATGAGCATACATATATAAAATGTTAAATATTTAGAAATAACATTAGAATTAAAATAAAAATGAATGAAAGAAATAAGTAAAAGAGAATTTAAAAAATAAAAGATCTCAAAAAAAGAAAAGGGTATGTCATTTCCACCCAAAGATAAGCTAAGTGTAGAATTTATGGATTTGTTCTTCCCTCCTACGACTAGGAGACAACCCTTATTTCTGATGAATGGTGAGAGGGAAGGGAGGGACGATTGTGCTATTACTAAGGTATGGTGTCCCGCCCATTTTCTAAAGAAACATCTACATTAAAAGATGAAACTAGTTCATTGAGAAAATTGAACCCCCGTTACCTCATTAAAATGGCATTTTAGGCATAAATTTGGGGAAGAAGGCAGAAAAATGTGTTTTTTTAGGTCAGCCAGAGATGGGGACAAGTTAGTAAGTGTGAATAGGATGTGGATACGACCATTTGGGAGTATTTTTCAAGTAAAATTCCAAACTAAATGGATAGGTGTTGAATGTAGGTATTGGTTAGGTTATTAGTTGTTAAAATTTGTGAATATCAACTCAAACACCATGGTTAAATATCATTTTTTATCATTAGCATTTAACAATTTTAGGGTTTTTTCATATTCTTTTATGGTTGAAGTTTTTTTCTACCATTGTTGCATAATCATGGAATAATAGGAAAAGAAATCATACCAACACTAATTTTTTGTATCAATGTTATACCATATTCATCTCTAGTTATGATTTTGGCCAATGGGACATGGATTCAATCATACACATGCACTAGTAGTAGAATAGATATAATAATGTAATGTAGAAAAAAGTATCCCTTTTTTGCACTTAATTTGGGAATAATTGACATTAAACTAAGCCTAATTTTGCGTTAATTTAGTGTTGTAAAGTGTATTTATTTACATCTTCACACTAAGTTTTGGGCCATCTTGCATTTATGACCTTCAAATCATCATTAATAGACCCCTAAGAGCCTTTATTATGCATCCTGAGTCTTATTTCAACCGAAATCTCAACAAATTCAATAAATGCACTGAATATTCTAACCCCCTGACATTTCCTTAGCCCGAAAAGCTAGGGTGGGACCCATACGCCATCTTGGGTGTATGAGTCCCATTTGGCCCATTTTTAGGGTTTTCAACAAGAAATCAAGGTTTTTAATTCAAATTTTGTGAATGTCAACATTTTGGATCTAATAAATTAGATGGAGTGCCTATATAATTAACGTTTTAAGTCATTATTTCACCTAGGCAACCTAAGAATCTTCAAGAAAGAGAGTTTCAACTAGATCTAAAGCTTTCAAGAGATATTTTCAAGCACTCAAGAGCATTCAAGAGTATTCAAGAGCCTTCAAGAGTATTCAAGAGTTGATTATCAAGTATTTTGGAGCATCAATTCGAGATTCAAGCATCATGTCAAGGTCTTCATCCATCATGTGTGTTTGTGAGCTAAAATTTTGATATAGCATTTGTGATCCAAGTTCAAGCATTCAAAGCCATATCAAGTTTTATGATCAAGATCTACAACCATTAAAGCCAATTCATACAAGTTACAAATCTAAACTCCAAGGATTCAACAAGGTTTGGTGAGTTATTACATACATTTGTTCATCCATCATTCCTTCATGTCATTTCAATGCATTTAAAAGTTTAATTACTCAAACGGGGTCTAACTGAGGCAAACCCCCATCCCCTAACAAAAATAACATTTTTCTCTCTCTTGTGATGTGTGTTTTTCATATTTATGTGAACGAGACTAAATCGCCACCTTGGGCCTATGTCTGTGTACAACCATCTTAAAAAAAATTTAGAGGATCATGATCTGTCACCTAAAGATTACAGTTTATGCCCAGAAACCCTAAAATGGGACTAAATCACCAGTCTGGCATATGAGTCCCATTACACATCAAAAGCAACAAATTTTAATATTTTTAGGCCTTGCTTAGTCATTTTTTATTCTCCAAGTACTTTTTTGTATCTTTCTATTTAGTTATCTGATTTCACATTCTAATTTTCTAGGGTTTAGTGTATTCATGTTTGCATTTCTCCTTAGAGACTTCATTTAATGGTGAACCCCCCTCTTTTAATCACACCTAAGGAAACCTCCTTGTCCTAGAAGTGGACCTTCCCTCAATTGAATCATTTGGTTGAAGTATTTAGGGTTTCCTTTAATGAACTAAGAGTGGAATGGGTTCCTGAATTGTTCCATCTCCCAAAAGGTGGAACCCTATTTCCTTCAGTTCATTTTGGTGAACCCAACATTTTGAACATTGTAGCTTTCCGATTTTAGGAGTCCTTTGCATCCTAGATTTAGATCTCGCATTCATTTTCATTCATTTGCATTGATTTACATCTCATTTAGGATTTTTAGTTTGCATTCAAATTTGCATCTCATCTAGGGTTTTAGGATTGCATTTTTTTGCATTCTCTAAATCTGAAAAATGTACAAAAAAAAATTAGTCATATTGCATATCATATACATCATATTAACCTACATTTCAATATTGAAATAAAAAAATGCATATCAAACTAGCTCTTTTAGGTCATCATTTTGTCACATTTTCAACTTGCATTCACATTGCATTAAAACTAAAACTTACTATAGCAGACCTAAATCTAAAAATCATTAGAAAACACTTGAAAATCTATGAAAATTAGCTTCAAAACCCTAATTGGGACTCATTCACTCATCTGGGAAATTTAGTCCTTGTACATGCATTTTTAGTATATTTTTGGAAATTTTGTGATGATTGTTTTTAACTATTTAAACCTTCTAAAAACCCTAACTAGGATAGCATTCATAACTTCATTTATGTGCTTTTATTGCTATCATCAAATATCTATTTCAGTTTGTTGAGTTTTTGTTTCATTTATTTCATTAGATCTAGCTTAATTTGGTTAATTTCTTGTGTTGTTGAATTTCAAATTTTCATTTACAACATCTCATTTTTAGATTTTTGCATAGTGTAATCAAAAATTTACCGTGTTTAGAATCTAGAAATTGCATTTCATTCTAAGTCATTGCATTGCATTTTGGGCTTATGCACTAAGTTTGTATAGATTAAATTTCACAAATAATAGTATCTAAATTATTTTCCAAGTTTGTAAAGAAAACGTTCATCAATAAGAATGTTAGATATTATGGCACAAGAGAATGAGACCTTAGAGAAAAAGGATGAAATCATGGACAATAACAACAATCAAATTTGTGAAGAATATATTCGGGTGTTAGATGATCCAATCAATGAGTCATGAGAATCCTATAATTTCTTTCTCTTCCCTTAGGTTAAAAAATAATGACCAAGAGAATGCCATCATTGATAAGAAATAAAATTCAACCATTGATACCTCCCTTACTTGTGATGAAGTCATTTTAGAAGAACCAACCTTTGAATGGCATGAACATCTAGATTGTAGTTCATCTAGTTTGTAGTTCTCCTAAAAACTCTCCTACTAGGGAGGGTATCATGGTGGAAGAAAATGAGAAAATTGACACATGTCTTTCAAACAATAGTGATGAGGCTTCAATAGTTGAAGATGATGAAGTGACATTAGACTATCCTTCACTAAGAGATCATGGAAATAGGGACAATCCCTTTGAAGTATTCTCCTGAGCCTGAACTTATCATTTACACACTCTCAAACCAACCACAAACTCAAAACAAGCTCCTCCTCATCCTCGAACCACCTAAGAATAAAATTTCCCAACATCCAAGTTACAATACCATTGCTCATACATATAACACTACAAATAATATACAACCAAGACAAACAACTCCAACATCCCTCCCTTTACCTCAACCTATCTTACCTAGTGCCCCTTGTTTGCCTTTACATAATGGAAATGAGTATGATCTTGTTGAACAAATTAAGAACACTCCTGCTAAGATATCATTATGGGAACTCATTCAAGCCTCCCCTTATTATCATAACATGATTCAAATTTCGTTACAACAATTTCCTATCCCCCTAATGTGCAATCAAATGAAGTAGCAGCCCAAATTCAAGCCATAACTTTGATCAACTTAGACATTACTTTCCATCAAGATGAGTTACCTCCGTTAGAAGTACAAAAACAAAATGAAGCTTTCATGATAATAGCTCATTATAATATAATAGGGAAAAAGAAAACCCTTGTTGACAATGGCTCAACCCTTAATGTGTGTAGTGTAACCCTTTTGGATAAGCTTGGCATAGATAAATCAAGAATTGAACTTGATTCCTTATCAATTTCAGGATTTGACAATGTAGGAAAAAAACCACTTGGGTTAATCACATTACCTATTAAATTTTAAAAAGTTACATTAAAAACCCCAATCAATGTTATGCCTCATGATCTTTCATACAACCTCCTTTTAAGCAGACCATGGATTCATGAGATACATGTGGTGCCTTCAACTCTTCATCGTATGATGAAGTATGTTTACAACAACAAAGTGCATATAATCAAAGCCGGCCCTAAACCAAATAGTTGTTTGAACATTGAGAAAGGAAAGGAAAATCCTTCAAATACATTGATACTAGAACCACACAAGTGGAAATCGTGCTTGAGAGAAAGACAAAGAAAATCATATTGAAGAAGTTATGAAGTTACAAGAAGATGATTGGGATTCCTTAGATTTCACATCTATATTCATGGGATAATGCAACATCATAACAAAATATTTTGAAAAGGAAAAAGAAAAAGTGGTAATTTCAACACAAAATTTGAAAGCATCCACCTCAACCACTTTAGTAGAAGAAGCAAATTAAATGAAAAAAATTGATGGAGTTGGTTATGAACAAAAACCAAATCCAAAATAAATGAAGAAGCTTTATGAAAGAGGTTATGAACTTATGAAACAACTTGGGTATAGTTTAAAAGGATTTGGTGCTAGAGAACAAGGTATATGTGTCCCTATAGAGCCTAATACGCAAGAAACAATTAATAGTCTTGGTTATTGTCCTTCAAAAGATAAAAAACAACTGATCAATCAATATCAATACTCTTACTAAATACTCTTCTCATCCAACTTTAATATTAGTGCATTTTGAACTAATAGACACTAGTGGTCTTAGTTATTGTCCTTTAAAAGAAATGAAAGAAACAAAGAAATCGTCGCTTAACATTAATTTCATCACACAAAGAAGTCTCCGCACATGTCTTAGTAATGATTGGAGTTCATTAGATTTGACACCCTCCTTTCAAGGAGAGTACAAAATCTTGCAATCTAAAGAGTCTTGTGTAAGTTTGACACGGGGTCTGACTGAGGCAAACCACCATCCACTAAAAAAAACAACATTTTTCTCTCTCTTTTCATGTGTGTTTTGCAGATTTATTTGAACAAGACTAAATCGCCACCTTGGGCATATGAGTCCCTATACAACCATCTTACCAATTTTCAAAGGATCCTACTCTATCACCTGAAGATTACAATTTCTACCTAGAAACCCTATAAGGGACTAAATCATCCAATCTGATGTATGAGTCCCATTGCACATCAAAAGTAGCAAATTTTAGTGTTTTTAGGCCTTGCTTAGTCATTTATGATTCTCCAAGTACTTTTTTGTATCTTTCTATTTAGCTATCTGATTTCATATTCTAAGTTTCTAGGGTTTAGTGTATTCATGTTTGTATTTCTCCTTAGAGACTTCATTTAATGGTGAACCTCCCTCTTTTAATCACACCTAAGGAAACCTCCTTGTCCTATTATCCCCTTCCCTCAGTTAAATCATTTGGTGGATGTATTTAGGGTTTCCTTTAATGAACTAAGAGTGGAATGGATCCCCTAATTGTTTCATCACCTAAAAGGTGGAACCCTATTTCCTTCGGTTCATTTTGGTGAACCCGACATTTTGCACATTGTAGCTTTCTAACTTTAGGAGTCCTTTGCATCCTAGATTTATATCTTGAATTCATTTGCATTGAATTAGATCTCATTTACGCTATTTAGTTTGCATACAAATTTAAATCTCATCTAGGGTTTTAGGATTGCATTTTTTTGCATTCTTTAAATCTATAAAATACAAAAAAAAAAATTATTCATATTGCATATCATATACATCATATTAACCTACATTTCAATATTTAAATAAAAAATTGCATATCAAACTAGGTCTTTTAGGTCATCATTTTTTCACATTTTCAACTTGCATTCACATTGCATTGAAACAGAAACATACTATAGCAAACCTAAATCTAAAAATCATTAGAAAACACTTGAAAATATGTGAAAATCAACTTCAAAACCCGAATTGGGACTCATTCACCCATCTAGGCAATTTAGTCCCTGTACATGTGTATTTCATAGATTTTTTGAAAGTTTGTGATGATTGTTTTTCACTATTTGAACCTTCCAAAAACCCTAACTAGGACAGCATTGAAAACTTCATTTATGTGCTTCTATTTGCTATCATTAGATATCTGTTTCAATTTGTTGATTTTTTGTTTCATTCATTTCATTAGATCTAGCTTAATTCGGTTAATTTCATGCATTGCTTAATTTCAAATTTTAATTTACAACATTTCATTTTTAGATTTTTGCATAGTGTAATAAAAAAATTACCTTCTTTAGAATCTATAAATTTCATTTCATTATAAGTCATTGCATTGCATTTTGGGTTTACACACTAAGTTTGTATAGATTACTTTTCACAAATGTTAGTATCTTTCTTTTCCAAGTTTGTAAAGAAAAATTTCATCAATAAGCATGTTAGATATTATCGCACAAGAGAATGAGACCTTAAAGAAAAAGGATGGAATCATGGACAATCATAACATTCAAATTTGTGAAGAAGATATCCTCGTGTTAGATGATCCAATCGATGAGATCCATGAGAATCCTATTTTTTTCTCTTCCCTTAGGGAAAACATTAATGAACAAGAGAATGCCATCATTGATAAGCAATAAAATTCAACCATTGATACCTCCCTTACTTATGATGAATTCATTATAGAAGAACCAACCTTTCAATACCATGAACATATAGTTTGTAGTTCTCCTAAAAACTCTCCTACTAGGGAGGGTATCATGGTAGAAGAAAATGAGAACATTGACACATGTCTTAGAAACAATAGTGATGAGACTTCCTTGGTTGAAGATGATGAAGTGACATTAGACTCTCCTTCACTAAGAGATCATGAAAATAGGGACAATCCTTTTGAGTTATGCGAATTAGATATCCCTTGAAGTACTCTCCTAAGCTTGAAATTATCCTTCACCCACCCTCAAACCAACCACAAACTCAAAACAAACCCGTCCTCATCCTCGAACCACCTAAGAATAAAATTTCCCAGCATCCAAGTTACAATACCATTGCTCATACATGTAACACTAGAAACAATCTACAACCAAGACAAACAACTCCAAAATCCCTCCCTTTACCTCAACCTATCTTACCTAGTGCCCCTTGTTTTCCTTTACATAATGGAAAGGAGTATGATCTTGTTGAACAACTTAAGAACACTCCTGCTAAGATATCATTATGGGAACTCATTCAAGCCTCCCCTCATTATCATAACATGATTCAAAGTTTGTTACAACAATTTCCTACCCCCCTAATGTGTAATAAAATGAAGTAGCAGCCCAAATTCAAGCCATAACTTTGATCAACTTAGACATTACTTTCCATGAGTTACCTCCGTTAGAAGTACAAAAACAAAATGAAGCTTTCATGATAATAGCTCATTATAATATAATAGGGAAAAAGAAAACCCTTGTTGACAATGGCTCAACCCTTAATGTGTGTAGTGTAACCCTTTTGGATAAGCTTGGCATAGATAAATCAAGAATTGAACTTGAATCCTTATCATTTTGAGGATTTGACAATGTAGGAAAACAACCACTTGGATTGATCACATTACCTATGAAAGTTTAAAAAGTTACATTAAAAACCCCAATCCATGTTATGCCTCATGATCTTTCATACAACCTCCTTTCAGGCAAACCATGGATTCATGAGATACATGTGGTGCCTTCAACTCTTCATCGTATGATGAAGTATGTTTACAACAACAAAGTGCATATAATCAAAGCTGACCCTAAACCAAATAGTTGTTTGAACATTGAGAAAGGCAAGGAAAATCCTTTGAAGATACTAGAACCACACAAGTGGAAATCGTGCTTGAGAGAAAGACAAAGAAAATCATATTGAAGAAGTTACGAAGTTACAGGAAGATGATTGGGATTCCTTAGATTTCACATCTATATTCATGGGATAATGCAAGATCATAACAAAATATTTTGAAAAGGAAAAAGAAAAAGTGGTAATTTCAACACAAAATTTCAAAACATCCACCTCAACCACTTTAGTAGAAGAAGCAAATTACATGAAAAACTTTGATGGAGTTGGTTATGAACAAAAACCAAATCCAAAATAAATGAAGAAGCTTTATGAAAGAGGTTATGAACTGATGAAACAACTTGGGTATAGTTTAAAAGGATTTGGTGCTAGAGAACAAGCTATATGTGTCCCTATAGAGCCTAATACGCAAGAATCAATTAACAGTCTTGGTTATTGTCCTTCAAAAGATAAAAAACAACTGATCAATCAATATCAATACTCTTACTAAATACTCTTCTCATCCAACTTTAATATTAGTGCATCTTGAACTAATAGACACTAGTGGTCTCAGTTATTTTCCTTTAAAAGAAATGAAAGAAAAAAAGAAATCTTCGCTTAACATTAATTTCATCACACAAAGAAGTCTCCGCACATGTCTTAGTAATGATTGGAGTTCGTTAGATTTGACACCCTCCTTTCAAGGAGAGTACAAAATCTTGCAATCTAAAGAGTCTTGTGTAAGTTTGACACCTTGTACTAAGAAAAAGATATCTTTGTCACAAAATAAAGGAACATCTACTTTTTATCAAGAAAGTATCTTGTTGAGACTCCTCCTGGAAGATTGTTTGATATCTCTCCCTCCAAGAACATGAAAGAAATTTTACCACAAGAATTCATTTTGTGCATTTTATAGAGTTCATGGTCATTCTACTAATGAATGTAAAGCTTTGGGTAATAAAATTCAACATCTTAAGGATTGTGGTGCTCTTCCTTGTTTTGAAGCACCTAGTTCCTCTATTTGATACTGAATTTCATGTTTCTGATCGATCATATAGGCTCATCCTTGTCTTGCACTAAGTGGGGGCAACGGGGTTAGGTAGCCTTGTCCTTGTATGGCACTTTTCATTGTCTCTTTTGGCTATTTGACCACCTTCCATGTATATATAAGAGAAAGCTTGGGATGTGGATGTTCATTTTGGTGAACTCGACATTTTGCACATTGTAGCTTTCTAACTTTAGGAGTCCTTTGCATCCTAAATTTATATCTTGAATTCATTTGCATTGAATTATATCTCATTTAGGCTATTTAGTTTGCATACAAATTTGCATCTCATCTAGGGTTTTAGGATTGCATTTTTTTGCATTCTTTAAATCTAAAAAATACAAAAAAAAAAAATAGGCATATTGCATATCATATACATCATATTAACCTACATTTCAATATTTAAATAAAAAATTGCATATCAAACTAGGTCTTTTAGGTCATCATTTTGTCACATTTTCAACTTGCATTCACATTGCATTGAAACTGAAACATACTATAGCAGACCTAAATCTAAATATCATTAGAAAACACTTGAAAATATGTGAAAATCAACTTCAAAACCCTAATTGGGACTCATTCACCCATCTGGGAAATTTAGTCCCTGTACATGTGTTTTTCATAGATTTTTTGAAATTTTGTGATGATTATTTTTCACTATTTGAACCTTCCAAAAACCCTAACTAGGACAGCATTGAAAACTTCATTTATGTGCTTCTATTTGCTATCATCAGATATCCGTTTTAGTTTGTTGAGTTTTTGTTTCATTCATTTCATTAGATCTAGCTTAATTTGGTTAATTTCATGCATTGCTTAATTTCAAATTTTAATTTACAACATTTCATTTTTAGATTTTTGCATAGTGTAATCAAAAAATTACCTTGTTTAGAATCTATAAATTGCATTTCATTATAAGTCATTGCATTGCATTTTGGGTTTATGCACTAAGTTTGTATAGATTACTTTTCACAAATGTTAGTATCTTTCTTTTCCAAGTTTGTAAAGAAAAAGTTCATCAATAATCAGGTTAGATATTATCGCACAAGAGAATGAGACCTTATAGAAAAAGGATGGAATCATGGACAATCATAACATTCAAATTTGTGAAGAAGAATCCTCGTGTTAGATGATCCAATCGATGAGATCCATGAGAATCCTATTCTTGTCTCTTCCCTTAGGGAAAACATTAATGAACAAGAGAATGCCATCATTGATAAGCAATAAAATTCAACCATTGATACCTCCCTTACTTGTGATGAATTCATTATAGAAGAACCAACCTTTGAATAACCTGAACATCTAGTTTGTAGTTCTCCTAAAAACTCTCCTACTAGGGAGGGTATCATGGTAGAAGAAAATGAGAACATTGACACATGCCTTTCAAACAATAGTGATGAGGCTTCCTTGGTTGAAGATGATGAAGTGACATTAGACTCTCCTTCACTAAGAGATCATGAAAATAGGGACAATCCTTTTGAGTTATGCACATTAGATATCCCTTGAAGTACTCTCCTAAGCTTGAACTTATCCTTCACCCACCCTCAAACCAACCACAAACTCAAAACAAACCCGTCCTCATCTTTGAACCACCTAAGAATAAAATTTCCCAACATCCAAGTTACAATACCATTGCTCATACATGGGTGATCCCACAAAGCTGATTTACAATTTCTGAGAGGAACTGATTTTTGCTGAAATCACATATTTTTAGAATATATAATGATTTAAGCCTCAAAATTTTCTATTTAAAGCATTCCAATTGAATATGGTTTTATCAAACTACCTTAGATCAAACCCCCTTGGATAGAACCCCGCTAGTTTTAAACCATACCTATAACGGAGTCTCCTTTACACCTATCAAAATGTTGATAAAAAACTACTTTTGATTTAACTTTTGGGGGATCAAATGAATTTAATTAAAATTTATATTTTGTAAGTATGTATTCCTTATTATAAGCTTCCCAAAAATTATAAATTTAAATAAATTTAATTTAATTATTATATTTATTTTTTATTTCTTGTGAATGTAGGTTTTTCACCAAAAATCAAGCTCTATGTTCTACACATGTGGAAAAATAGAAGATTATCAATATATATATATATGAGTGCACCAGATATTGAAGTCTTTAATCCAAAACACACAAAAAAATTGAATTTCGATACATACAAAAAACGTTACGCGTTATACGGTCGCGCTATGTCTGAATTGTAATTGGTTTGACTTTGAAACTTTATTAAAGAAAAAATATTCAATAAAAAACTATCTAACCAAGTGGAATCACTAGATATCAAAGTTAAAAATCTAAATTCTAAAGAATTATAATTTTATCCTTCATGGAAAAAAAATTATGTGTTATACAGTGAGTTACTTTTGAAAATGTTGTTTTGAAAAAAACTAGTTTTTGAGGGAGATGGAAAAAGAAGTGCAATATGATTCCAAAAATTTTGAAAAAAATATACTTAGAATCTACAAACAAAATGTCACGAAACTCTAGTTTGCATCATCTTCAAATTCCTCATGGTTTAGCCGTTATAGGTGCCCAAAAGTGAAGATTTAGTTAAAAAAAATTATTTCAGTGTCCAGTTTGGCCAAAAATTGTAAACCACTATTGTGGGATCACCCACATATAACACTAGAAACAATCTACAACCAAGACAAACAATTCCAAAATCCATCCCTTTACCTCAACCTATTTTACTTAGTGCCCCTTGTTTTCCTTTACATAATGGAAAGGAGTATGATCTTGTTGAACAACTTAAGAACACTCCTGCTAAGATATCATTATGGGACCTCATTCAAGCCTCCCCTCATTATCATAACATGATTCAAAGTTTGTTACAACAATTTCCTACTCCCCTAATGTGCAATCAAATGAAGTAGCAGCCCAAATTCAAGCCATAACTTTGATCAACTTAGAAATTTCTTTCCATCAAGATGAGTTACCTCCGTTAGAATTGCAAAAACAAAATGAATCTTTCATGATAATAGGTCAATATAATAGAATAGGGATAAAGTGAATCCTTGGACACAATGGGTCAACCCTTAATTTGTGTAGTGTAACCCTTTTGGATAAGCTTGGCATAGATTGTTAAAAGGTTCAAGACAATTGACAAGGGGGTAAATCAGTTGTCACCAAATTTAAACTCAAAACTTCAACACTTATTAATTTCACAATCACACTATTCTATTATTAAGTATGAACATGAAATATAGATAACAAAAAGTAAAATCGACACAAATAACACTATATTTTATGTGGAAAACCAAATGAGGGAAAAATAACAGTGAAGATTAACTCACAATATAAAGAGATAGCAAAACCAAATATAAAGGCTCACTACCAAGGGGTCACTACCCACAAAAGGACTCACTGTCTATATACAAAGGCTCACTGCCTATAGAAAGGACTCACTCTCCAATAGGGAGGCTCATTGCATACTAATACAAAAGAAAACAAAAGATCCACCACAACAATTTACACACATCCGCAGCCTTGATCAGAAGATTGTAGAAACCTTTAGCTCACTGCCTTTAGGAATCTAACACAATGAAGTATTGCTGCCTCAACTCACTTTTGCACACTTCTACTCTTTTATTTGTGGCTTACTTCATTACTTTGCATCATCTAATTCTTCACAATTTGACTTGCATTTAAACCATCTTCAACCTTAGAAACTTTCTCCAAGGTCGGCCACATAAGCTTCATTTCATAAATTCAAATTAGGTCAGCAACTCAACATTCCCGTAGTGGAAAGGAATGAGAGTGGACCAATAAAATACTTAACCAAGACCAAGAATAATGTCTTGGATCTTTCCACATGCTTCCTTAATTAAATTTTATTCTTCAAATGAAGTGTAAATAGTAGGTTGGCCAAACCTAATGAAAACACAAATGAACATTGATGTAAACATTTTCCAACAAGAAGATAACACATGGATGATGCTTGACATGGTTCATTATGCATGAGAACACATCTCAAGTTCCTTTTGATACATCTATAGTAAGTGCAACAACCTTTGAACACCGAACTCCTTCCATCATTCCATCTAGACCTTGTAAACACATACAACTACTTTGAAACTCAACTTCTGGATCACTAAACCACACAAATCTTTGCTAGAACTTAAAGAGAACCATTATATGACACATTCCAGATCCACAAGATCTGAAAAAAAATAGCAGAGGACTATGGAGAAAAAACATTTCTTCTAGTCCATAGAAAACCAACTCTTCCATAACGGTTCACACACCGGTGAATGCAACTTTCACACTCCATCAAACTAGAAGCTACAGAGTAGTATATATCATCATCATATTATCAAAAAAAACTCTTCAAATTCGTACAAGCATAGGATCAACACAAGAGAAACATGGAGCACATACCAGAGCACATTCTGAACCCACACATAACTCTAACTTCATTCTTTATTAATTTTCTCAAAAGCACTTGGAAACCGATCATTTCAACACATCTACAACATCATAAAGATAGCTCCATGTACTCACAACATCTCAATAGTATATCAACTATACATGCACAACCTGCAACATACTGAAATGTGTTGACATCAATGACAACATTAATGACAACACCACTAAACTTTCTCATACTTGCAACAATCTCCCCCTTTGTCATTGATGGCAACACATGATGTGAAAAACCATCAAAGAAAATAACTTATACAATATTCTGGGAGAACACCTTTTCCTCCTTTTCTTACTATTTTTCACATGACTTTCTCTCCCCCTTTGATATCAATGGAAAATATAAAAAAAATATGATTACTCCCCCTTAGGAGTACACCCATTCAACTCATACTGCAATAATGAAAAACTCTTCTACTCCCAAGCTGCGGAGTAGACCCATTCATCAGTCTAGATAAATGAAGAATTTGTGAATTCACTAGACTGATGCACCTTCATGTGCACCTAGTTCAGAGGGCTAATGACCCCCAACCTCTCCCTAAGATACTCAAAAGTATCCTTCAGAAGAGCCTTAGTAAATATATTTGCAATTTGTTCCTTTGTTGTCACATACTCCAGCTTGACTTCATTCTCCAACACCTTTTCTCTCAGGAAATGATATCTGATAGATATGTGTTTTTTTTCTTGAATGCATCACCAGATTCTTTGAAATGTTTATAGCACTTGTGTTGTCATAGAAAATAGGAATAGGATCATCACATATCACTCCAATTTCTTTCATAGTTTGCTTCATCCACAAAACCTTTGTGCAGTAGGATGCTATAGCAATATATTTTGCCTCTCCAATGGATAAAGAAACCAAGTCCTATTTCTTACTCAACCAAAAAACCAGTCTTCCACTAAGAAAGAAAGCACCTCCACTAGTACTCTTCCAATCATCCACACAACCAGCCCAATCTCTATTGGTATAAGCACTCAAGGTGAAATCAACACCCTTAGGATACCATAAGCCATAATCCAGTGTACCTTTAAGATATCTAAATATCCTCTTTAGTATTGTAACATGTGCCTCTTTAGGATCTACTTGAAGTCTAGCAACTAAACATACTGCATGCATAATATCCAGTCTGGTAGCAGTGAGATACAGCAGCCCACCAATCATAGATCTATATTTTCTCTTATCAGTTTTAGCAGATTCGTCATCTTTACTTAGCTTACATCTGGTTACCATAGGAGTACTAACCAGTTTGGAGTCATCCATTCCAAAATTCTTCAATAGTTCTTTTACATAGATTTTGAAATGAATATCCCTTTATCATTTTGATTTACTTGAAGATCGAGAAAGAAATTCAACTCACCAATCATGGACATTTCAAATTGTTTTTTCATTTCTTCTGCAAATCTTTTACGCATGCCTTCATTCACATAATTAGGTTCTATTTTAGAAAGTAAACATAGATTTACCTCAGCTGCTACTTTACTTCTTGTCTTCACACCTTCACTCTTACTTCAATTATTTGTTTTCCAAATGATTCTTTTGCACATACTTAGGAGTCTTAACAGCAAGTTTTGGGATTTCTTCTTCTTCTTCAATCTGCTCTTCTTCTTCTTCTTCTTCTTCTTCTTCTTCTTCTTCCTTCTTCTTATTCTCTTTAGGTACTTGTCCACAGATAGGATCATCAGGTTCAACTTCACTTATCTCAATAGGTTTGTGCATGTCCTCATCAACTTTCACATTAGCACTCTCAACAATCTTTCTCAATATTTTATTGAAGCATCTATATGCTTTGATAGTAGTAGAGTACCCAAGAAAAATCCCTTCATCACATCTAGCATCAAACTTTCCAATATTTTCATCATCTCTTTTAATGTAATATCTCCTTCCAAATACCTTAAAGTACTTCACAGTAGAATTCTTACCAATCCATAACTCAAAAGGAGTCTTTGTGTTGTTGCTTCTAATATGAATTCTATTAAGAACATAAATAGCAGTGTGTATTGCCTCTCTCCAGTACACATCTGGTACATTTGATTCTTTTATCATGGTTCTTGCAGCTTCATGTACCGTCTGGTTTTTCCTCTCAACTACCCCATTCTGCTGAGGGGTTCTCACAGTAGAAAATTTTCTTTTTATGCCATATTGTTCATAAAATGTATTAAATTCACCAAAAGTGAATTCTCCATCTCTATCAGATCTCAAACATTTGATTCTCAGGTTCACTTCATTTTCCACTCTTTCTTTGAACACTTTAAACCTATATAAAGCCTAAGTCTTTTCTCTAAGAAAAGCAACCCATGTCATTTGAGTATAATCATCAATAAGGATCATGAAATACCTATCACCATTTAGGCTTCATGTTCTAGGCGGACCAAAGAGTTCAGTATGAATTAACTCTAGCATTTTGGTAGTAGATTTCTCTTTTCCCTTAAAACTGGTTCTTGGATATTTCCCCAACTAACAACTTCTGCAAATAGTATTCTAGTAGGCTTTGTGATTCTAGACAAACCTCGAACAACATCTCTTGAACTGATCCTGACTAGATTATCAATGTTTACATTTCCTATCCTTTGATGCCATAACCAACATTCATTGACTTGAGATACAAGGCATTAACCATCAACACCCTTAAGGTTAATAGATGTTTCCATGAGTTCTCCTTCCAAAAACAACCATATCTCTAAATCCTTTTCTAATTTCGTAGGTATTATTCTAAAACACAAGTTTAAAACCATTGCTAAACATCTTTCCAACACTGAAAATGTTATGCCTCAAACCCTTTACATAATATACATCATCAGTGTTGTGAATTCCATCAAAACTAATAGACCCTTTTCCAATAATCTTCTCTCCTAAATCATCACTAAACATGACCAAACCACCATCATACTTTTCAAGTTTAGTAAACTTACTTTTATCTCAATTCATGTGATTAAAGCATCCAATGTCAATCACCTAGTAGTCTTCATCCTATCTAGCATGAAAGGAAATGACCAAAGTACCTTCCATCTCATTACTTTTTGTTCTCCAGAGCATTCTTTCTTGCACATTTTCTAGGGTTAGCAAACACATATTTATTCTCCAAAGCTAAAAATAAGCATTCACTATCATCACCCTCATAATCAGATTCATCATTAGATATTTCGGCTTCTTCTTTAACATAATGCAGCTTCTTATATTTCTTATCCTTTCTATCTGTATCTTTGTGATCCTTGTTCTTCTTATGTACAGCTCTATTCAAACATCTTGAAGCATAATGACCAATCTTACCACAACTAAAACATTTAAAGAGCAACATACCCTTATACTTACTAGTACCTTTCTTCAACTTCCTGGTAAAATTTGCTTCCAACTCATTAGAACCATCACTATCTAGGTCATCCTTAATCTTTTTTGCTTTAAATGTCATCTTTGTCTTTTCCTCCTTTCCAAACTTTCTCATCCCAAATGTAGTCAAGGTGCCAAATAGCTCTTCTTTAGTGTATTTCTTAGGATCATACATTTCTTCAATAACTAAGATCTTATCACTGTAACACTCTGGTAGGGTTATTAGGATCTTCTCAATTATATCTTCATCAGTCAGTTTACCCCCTTGATTCCTAACATCATTTGCTGCAAGTTCAACCCTTTGAAAATAGCTTTCAAAATCTTCACCTTCTTTCATTTTAAGATTATCATATCTACACTTTGTTGTCAGCTTCTTTGTCAATTTCACTCTGTCATTTCCTTCATAAAGATCTTTCAACTTTTTCCAAACTTCATGAGCAGTTCCCAAAGAAAGAACCTCAATTCTCTAAGTTTTAGATAGAGCACTAAAAATAGCATACAACACCTTCTCATTCTCCTCATAAGCAGAAACCTCATATGTAGTAGTAAGACCACTTGTTAGAGCTATATACTTTGTCTCAATAGCCTTCCAAGTCTTGTAACCAAGAGAGATAATATATCCTCTCATCTATACTTTCTAGTCACTATAATCAGATCCATTGAACATAGGGATCTCCAACTTATGTGCCATCAAATCTTCCTTTAGAATTTAATCTCTACACCAAGTAACCAAATCTCTAATGCCAATTGTTAAAAGGCGTGGGACAACTGAGATTGGAGTGAATCAGTTGTCGCCAAATTTAAACTCAAAACTTCAACACTTATCAATTTCACAACCACATTTTTTTTTATTAAGTATGAACATAAAATGTAGATAATAGAAAGTAAAATCAACACAAAGAACACCATATTTTACGTGGAAAACCCAATGAGGGAAAAACCCTGATGAGGATTAACTCACAATATAAAGAGATAGCAAAATTGAATACAAAGCTCACTGCCTAGAAGGGGACTCACTGTCCTAGAAGAGGACTCACTATCCAGATACAAAGGCTCACTACCTATAGAAAGGACTCACTATCCAATAGGGAGGCTCACTGCCTACTAATACAAAATAAAACAAAAGATCCACCACAACACACATTTGCAGCCTTGAGTAGAAGATTGCAGAAACCTTCAGCTCACTTCCTTTAGGAATCTAACACAATGAAGTATTGTTTCCTCAACTCACTTTTGCACACTTCTGCTCTTTCATTTTTGGCTTACTTCGTTACTTTGCATCATCTAATTCTTCGCAATTCAACTTGCATTTATACCATCTTCAACCTTAGAAACTTTCTCCAAGGTCAGCCACATAAGCTTCATTTCATAAATTCAAATTAGGTTGGAAACTCAACATTCCCATGGTGGAAAGGTATGAGAGTGGACCAATAAAATACTTAACCAAGACCAAGAATAATGTCTCAGATCAACCACATGCTTCCTTAATTAAATTATATTCTTCAAATGAAGTGTAAACACCAAGTCAGACAAACCTAATGAAAACACAAATGAACATTTATGTACACATTTTCCAACAAGAAGATAACACATGGATGACGTAACACACTTCATTATGCATGAGAACATATCTCAGGTTCTTTCATATACATCCGCAGTAAGTACAACAACCTTCGAACACCGAACTCCTTCCATCAATCCATCCAAATCGTGCAAACACATACAGCTACTTTGAAACTCAACTTCTGGATCACCAAACCACACAAATCTTTGCCAGAACTCAGAGAACACCATTATATGACACATTCTATATCTACAAGATCTAAAACAAAACAGTAGAGGACTACGAAGCATAAACATTTTTCCCAGTCCATAAAAAACCAACTCTGCCAGAACGGTTCACATACCAATCAACGAAACTTTCACACTCCATCAAACTAGAAGTTATAGATCAATATATATCACCATCAGATTATCAACAACAACTCTTCAGATCTGCACAAGCATAGGATCAATATAAGAGAAATGTGGAGCACATACTAGAGCACATTCTAAACACACACATAACTCTGACTTCATTCTTTATTAATTTTCTCAAAAGCACTTGGAAGTTACCCATCATTTCAGCACATTTGCAACATCATAAAGATAGCTCCATGTACTCACATCTCAACTATACATGCACAATCTACAATATATTGAACTATGTTGAAATCAATGACAACATTAATGACAACACCACCAAACTTGCTCATACTTGAAATATAGATAAATCAAACCAACCACAACTGAGAGAGCACCTAGCTTCCAAAGTAGGACACACTCGCATATGCCATAGAGCTACAATGGCAGGGTATCATAGCAGAGGAAGTCCCCATATGATAGACCACCCCAGCACTCTCATGGGGAGAAATCAAGGCACAGAGAGGATAGTCCACCTCCTTCAAGAAAATCACCTTCAAGAGATAGAGGCAACACAGGCTAGGCCTAATTTTAGATATAGACACATGTATTTTCAATCATGCCTGTGAGCTCCATTTTTTATAGTCATCTAATATTGTACTACGACACATTGTTTTGATATATATATGAGATGTATTATTTTTGGTGAATACTATATGATTTATTTTATTTTATATATGTGTTCATATGTGATGGATGTATATGATGTGATTTTATGATATGGTTTCTATGACTATATGATGTTTCATAAATGATGTGGATTATGGATTTATGATGTATGATCTATACTTATATCTGTTATGATGTATGGATGGATGCACATGAACTTATGATGAGTTTAGTATGCCTATGTGATCTATATGCAAGATGAGGTTGTATGTTCACGACATTCTTTATGCAATACTAATGTGAATGAAGTATTTATATGATGCTATGTGTATTATGATTCTATGTGTTGCAATGGAATGTTATCTATATTTTTGTAGCTTATGCAATATGTATGGCCTATATGCACATGATATATGATTTTCTAACAAGATTATATGGATGCAGGATGATGCTACTAATGCATTTTTTTGTGTTTCATAGCACACCATCTAGATGACTATGGGAAGGGATGGAAGAAATGTTAGTGTGAAAGGAAGAATAGTTAGACATGAGTTAGGATGAAATTGGATGACATGAAATTAAATGAATTGAGATCTTCCTAATAGATTATGAGCTTTAATTCTAATGCAAGATTATCATCATAAAGCAATTTATTATGGAAATGAATAACAAAAACCAAGATATGACATAGACCAAGGTGCGAGATATCATCCCTTTACAAAAATAGACACATTACAGAGAAGGAATGTCATGATGCATACTAGTAACAATAGAACATTATCAGAATATGTACGGAAGTAACCACAAAGCATGATAGTCCTAATGCAATAAATCATTAGATGACCTTTAACTTGCATAGGATATTTTGATTATGCCAAATAGAATTCCAATCACACACAAGGAACTTAGTTTCCCTTAGTCATATTGCCAAGACAATCCACAAACAGAAATCAAAGAGAAAAAGGTCATGATCCATCATCACTTGTGGACTTTCTTGACGTGCATAGTAACATGAGCAAAGATAAATCAATAAAAAAATAAGACTAATTGGACAATAAGAGTCAACAACTATTTAGATCTTCTACCAATCAATGAGTGTTTGTATGATAAGATTCTAGATAAAGTCTCATTGATTGGTAGAAGATCTACACGGTTGTTGACTCATTGGTCCAATTTTTCTTGTCCTTTTTTATTTATCTTTGATCATGTTCTTATGCACCTCGAGGAAGTCCACAAGTGATGACAGTTTGTATGATAAGATTTTGGTTAAAATCTAGTTTCAAGAGATGAAGCATGTCATATAAGACATCAAGTCTGATTTCAACAATGCAATATCCTATATAAGACAAATGATAGGATCAAGTCTGGTTTCAAGAATGATGCACCTCATATAAGATGTTGAGTCTAGTTTCAAGGATGCAACAACCTATATAAGATGACTGATAACTGATGGATAATGTCTGGTTTTAGGAAATGAAGCATGTTGTATAAGATGTCAAGTCTCGTTTTGACGATACAACATCCTATATAAGACAGTTGATAGTGGATAAGGATCATTTATGTTGATAGGTACTTGTGTCATGCCCATAATTTTTTTGCTAGAAAAAACCCAACTAATTTTTTTTTCTTTTTTTCTTTTTTTTAATTTAAATTTTAACAACACTTTTTATTATTATTATTATTTAATATTATTTTTAATTAGATAACACTAATATATCATTATCAATTTTACTCTTCATATCAACATTAGATATATATTTATAATACTACCAATTCTATACTTCTAATAAAACCAACATCATTATTCATTATTCATGAGATGTGAATTTATTAGGTAAAACTGTAACTTTTATTATTAGTTTTACTATATATTAATATTCTTCCATTCACTGTAATTACTAATTTTACCAATCTGTAATTAAGTATTAGTCAAATTTTTAAGCATAATAATTTTACCAACTATAACTTTTATTATCAATTTTAACATTTATTAATATTTCTTTTCCCAATTACTATAACTACTAATTTTACCAACTCATAATTAAATAATAATCAAATCATTAAGCATAAAAAAAAATTAACATAAAACTAAAACAATAATATCCTTGCACAAAATATAATCCATGATACGATTTTCACAAGAATGTCAAATAGTTATAACTAACTATGTTGGCTGGTTATTTTTGTCAATACATTAATTGCATAGGATAGTGTCTATCATTTTCATGCTAAGCAATCAATTAAAACTATTACAGCTCAATAAGGAAATGAATACTTCAAATTTTATTATTTATAAAAGTCTAAGAGGCTATGCTATAATTTGATAATATAAAATTTTATGTAATTATGTATTTTGATTTGAGGTGGGATACTAAAATAAATGCCCTATTAAATGTTATCAATTCAGAACATACTTTTAATATTTAAAATTGTGATTAGGCAATTGATCAATTAGGATTGGAAACTAGTTGGATAGTTCAGCTGTTATTTTGTGATTTTCTACGCTCATTTCTTTGTAGGATATCCTATTTGTGTCTGATCAAAGTGTCAACCTTAGCAAAGGACAATTTATTATGAGATGTGGATAATGATAGATAGGACCTAAGGGATAAACCTAAGCCTCAAGGGATCATCAATGATGGCCTTACCTGCATGAAGTCGCAAAGGAAACATAGTTCGACTGACCTTGACAATGGAGAGTTTATTATGGAATATGGATTGTAATGGATGGAAAGTTTACAATCGAAGACCCTAAAGGACTGACCTAAGCCTCAAGGGCTCATAGATGATGGCCTTACCTATGTGAAGTCGCAAAGGAAATATAGTTCAACAACTTGGACTGACACAGACTGTTTTTTGAAGTTTTTGACATTTTTTATTTTTTTGAAGTTTTTTGAATTTTTTTATTTTTTTTATTTTTTCGAGGAATGTTTGAATTTTTTTAGATTTTTTGAGGATTATTTGGATGTTTTTTAATTTTTCAAATGTTTTAAATAATTTCCTCTTATACCATGCCTAAGATCCCATATCAAAATCTAGGTCAAGTATTTTCCCCAATCAAGTATAGGACAAATTATTATGAATGAAATTGGATGGGTAATATGCTTATAAATGGATATGGAAAATGGGAGACGCTAAATATCAACCATTTTTAGGCCATGAGAAGGGGACTAAGCTTTATTATGGACTGGTGGGAAAAATAGGGTTTTATATTATGGAAGGGGATATGTTTTGGTTATTATGGAAAAGTGAAAAAATAGATAGAATGATGGTAGATGATGGAGCGAAGACTGACTACACATGGTGCCTATTTGCTAGGTTTTCACCATGGTACTTATCTAAAGCACCACCAAAGTATTTTTCACTATTGGATGGATTGTTTCTCTTTACTATTTTTTATTTTTCTAATTTTTTTGTCACACAAGATGCCTATTTGCCAAGTTTTCATCAAGGCGATGATTTTTTGACTTTTTTATTTTTTTTATTTTTATTTTTTAAAATATTTTATTTTTTGTGGATTCTCTGAAGACTAGGTATAGTACTTGTGAAGGTGCATGTTATTGATGGGATCTAGTAGAAATTAACCTTCAAGAGTAGCAAGTTGATAAGCACCAGATCCATATGTCATAGTTATGATATAAGGACCCAACTAGTTAGGCTCAATTTTTTTGGGCTTCTCTCTATCCATTTGATTCTTCAATTTTTTTTAAGACTAAGTCACCAATGTGAAAGTGTCTAGTTTGTACCTTCTTATTGTAGTTGCGACAAAGATTATTCTAATAAGCTTGTAAATGGACCAATGTGGTTTGTCATCTCTCATCCAATAACTCTAGCTCATGTAATCTAGATACTTGGTAATCTTCATCATCAACAAATTTTTGCATAGATACTCTCAATGATGGTTACTCAGCCTTGATGGAAAGAATGGATTTGGAACCAAATATGAGGGAATATGTAGTCACTCCTGTGGGAGTGCATATGCTGGTTCAATAAGCCCATAAGGTTGGATTAAGATGGATGTGCCAATCATGACTGGCATCATCAAAATTCTTCTTTAGGATTTTGATAATGGTTTTGTTAGATTCCTCATCTTGACCATTACCTAAGGGGTAATATAGAGTAGCAAAATGGTGGTGGATATGGAATTTCTTGCACAATTCATGGACATCCTAATTTTTAAATGGATGACCCTTATCTGTAATGATAGATTATGGCACACCATACCGACATATGATGTAATTAAGGATGAACTTAGCTATCTGCTTACTAGTAATGTAGGTCATGGGGATGAATTTGATCTATTTTATAAAACATTTAGTTGCAATGAGAATGAATTTATGGCCATTAGCAGATGTAGGGTGAATATTTCCCACAAGTTTGAGTCCACATTTAGAGAAAGGCCATGGTGGCATTATTGGATGAACTTCTTGAGTAGGTGCACACATAAGATCTCCATGTATCTGACATTATCAGTATTTCTTAACAAAATGATAGGCATCACATTCCATAGTAGGTCAATAGTATCCAGTTCACATGAGATTTTTAGCCAAGGTAGGACCACTAGAGTGAGCTCCACATATACGATCATGTACCTCATACAATTTTTTTTGTGCTTCATCTAAATTGAGACATCTAAGGAGGATGTTGTCTAAACTACAGTAGTAAAGGGTATCGTCAATGATGAAATATCTAGAGGCTTGTCGGATAAAGGTTTTACATTGATTGGAGGACAAATCAGGAGGAATTATTTTTTCATGTAAGTAGTTATAAAGGTCATTATACCACGGGGAATTGGGACCAACAATTTCACATATGAGCTCAGATTCGAGGATATCAAATGTAGGAATCAATTTTTTTTCCACCAAGAACTCATATTGAGGTACATTGTTAAGTATATCCAAGATAGATCCTATGGTGGCCATTGTGTCAGCTGCTTTATTTTAAATTCTAGGAATTTGATTGAAGATAATGAGATCAAAATACTACTTGAAACTATTGACCATTCTCTTGTAAGGTATAAGCTTTGCATATTTTGTTTCATAATCATCGTTGACTTGTTAGATAACCAATTGTGAATCATTGTAGACCTAAAGGTTCTTAATTTTCCATTTAATAGGCATGTGAAGTCCTGTGAGTAATGCTTCATACTCAACCATGTTATTGGTACAAGATAATGTTATCCTATATGACTTAGGTATGGAATCTCCTTGAGGTGTGATGAAAATAATTCCAAATCTAAAACCCTGATTTGTGAAAGAACCATCAAAATATAGTTTACATGTAGTAGAGGTCTCTATTATATGAAGATTGAATCATCAAGAAAATTGGATACCAAAGGATGATTTGTTGTCTTTGGAGCATCTACAAGTTAGTCAGCTATTACTTGTCCATTTATTTCCTTTCAATCAACATATTTTATATCAAACTCACTCAAGATCATTACCCACTTCACTATTCAACCAATTAGAGTTTCTTTGTTAAGTAGATACTTCAATGGATCTATCTTTGCTACTAGATTTGTGTGATGATTTTGAAACATAGGAAAAATGAGGTTCACCAAAATTAATCAACAAGATGATGAACCATAATTTTTCTACTAATGTTTCATTCAATTATGAGGGGTATAATGTATAAATAACAATCAGAAACAAACCTAACTGATATAATAGTAAAAAGGTAGGTTTTAAGATGGTAAAATGATGTGTACCTATTGTAGAAAGTGCTTTTTTGGGCCTCACTAAGGACTCATTCATCTAGTAGTGAATGGGTCCCTACTAGGGTTCTAGAAAATCAATTTATGGGTCTTTTTCTTCAATTTTTGCACTCTTAGATCCTAGGTGTTCAACTCCTCAAAGTCAAAAATAAACTCTATAGAAGAATTTTTGTGATCTTGCAAAAAAGATGACAACTTTTACAACTTTGCATCTTTGACAACTTTTGTTCTCCAATTGATCTTCAATCTAAAACCTACAATCACACATCAATAGAGAAGAAAATTTTTTATTTTTTAGAGAATAGGAGTTTTCCTTAGTCAAACCCCATTTTAGTAATTAAACCTTGTAATGAAACAATGCATAAAATGAGAGATGAATGAACAAAGTAATGCTACACCTCACTAATCCTTAATTGAACCTTGGATTGCAAATCTAAAACTTAGCATGAAGTGGCCTCAATGTATGTAGATCTTGATCATAGAATTTGATATTCAAGATAGTGGATTTGAACACTTGAACTTGATCACCAATGCTACATCAACACATTATCTCAACAACATGCAAGACTTTGATAGTATGATATAGATCCTTGATTGTTGCAATTAAATTTTATGAATCTACCCTTGAATTTCTTCTTGAATGCTCTTGAATTCTTTATAATGCTCTTGTTAAATCTTAGGATGCTCTCTTAAAAATTATAGGTGAAACTATGTGAAATAACCTTATATTTATACATAACTTAAGATTAAATCTCAAAATTCAAATAACACAAGCCAACATCAAATCTTGAATTTGAATTCATTAAAATACCACTAAAAACATATTCCAATGAGGGGTCCTAAGTTAAGTGAGGACCCATTCGCCATAGGGCGATTAGGTCCTAGCATACTTAACTAGGAAACCTTTCGGGGATTGTGAAATTTCATGTCAAAAGGGGGTCCTAGGACCTAGTGGGAACCCATTCGCCAAGTGGAAAATGGGTCCTAAGTCACTGTCCTAGGACACATTCCTTTTAAAATTAAGAGTTTTGTAATTTCATTAATGACTGTCGAGTTTTATCCCTCAAAAAATGCAATAAATTAGGCTTGGATTTTAATTTAAGGGGCCAATTAAGCTCAAATTAACCTTAATTAATTAATAAAGCCCTAGATTAGTGTGAAAGTGTAAAGATACACTTTACAACACCCTAAATAAGGCATTGTTAAGTCCATTTTATTAAAAGGGGCCCTAAACTTAATGTGAATGTGTAAAACACATTACAACACTAAATCAAGGCAATATTAAGCTCATTAAATAATATTATTTATTCCCAAATTAAGTAAGGAAAATGGGATACTTTTTATGTTACTACAATTTAACATATAATGTCAAAGTTGTTGGGTACCAAAGACAACTACAAGGCATGCTTGTTCAATATATTTGTAGTTAAGCTCATACCTCACAAGTGTATGACTAATATAGTATATGACTCTCTCATTTCCTTATTCATCATCATGTGCTATGAACCTACAGAGTGATTGTAGCTTTCCTGGGATACTATGTAACTAAGACAAGGTTACTGGTGGAGGCATATCCATGATAGCTTTTACTTTTATAGGTTCAACCTCAATACCTCTATGAGACACAATGTATCCCAGTAGATTGTTAGAGGTAACCCCAAAGACACACTTTTTCAAATTCAGTCGAACCTTATATTCTTCCAATCTTTTAAAAATCATGTCTAGCACATCTAGATGACTATCTCATGAAGGGGACTTTTCCAACAAGTCATCAACATATTCTTCCATGAGTATATGCATTTAATCATGAAATTTTGTAGTCATGGCCCTTTGATATGTTGCTCCAACATTTTTAAGGCCGAAGGGAATGAAATTCCAACAATAGGTACCCCAAGGACAAGTGAAATTTGTTTTATGTTGATCTTCAGGGTAAATTTTGATTTGATTATAGCCTGAAAAGTTGTCCATGAGTCATAGCATTTCATATCCTACTATTAGGTCTACTATGATGTCAATATTTGGCAATGAGAATCTCTAGGACAAGCTTTATTTAAGTCTCTGAAGTTTGTACAATTTTTTATTCCCCCATTTGGTTTAGTTATAGGTACAATATTTTAAATGCACTCTTCGTAGTCTATAATTTGAATGAAACCAATGTCCAACAACTTTTTCAACTTAGCCTTCATTAAGAGTGTGATTTTGGGACGCATTTTTCTCAAATTTTATTTGACTATTTTTGTGTTTGGGAATAGTGGTAAATGATGCATAACTAACTCAGGATCCAACCCAAGCATATCAGTATATGACCAAGAAAATTTAATTTTTCTTGTACAAAATAATCTGGTGAACTCTGGTTTTTTAGTGATTGTCAAAAATGTTGCAAAGTGAAGATTCTAGGACTTTCATCGGTACCAATGTTTATTTCCTCTGACTTTTATGCTAGCAATGGTGATCTATCTTGAATTGTAGGTATTACATCTAACCCTCCATCCTTGGGTGCCTCAAAGAGGATTTCACCCTCGGATACATCCTTTCTTTTTAATTTTTCATGGTCTAAAGGCATCTTTTGGTTTTCACCTAGAGACCTATTCTTTTTTATTTTTTCACTTTTATAACTAGAGGATGGATTAGACTCCCCAAAGTAAGTTGTTTTATGAAGTTCTATGATGAATCCAACCTTGTTATCCCCACTAGGTATTCCTTCTCGAAGTCCCATAAACTCAGCAATTATTTCATCATTTTTTAATGTCTAAGATCGAAGGTCCTTGTTGGTACCAATCTATCAATTGCGGGTAGACTAGGGCTAAATCATCATTGGTATCAGTATAGCTCAAGGATAGGGTGAATAAGGTAAATATAGAGGTATCATCAGGATCCCAAAAGGTCTCAATCCAATCTTAGCCATCGATATGTTCAGGTTTGGGGGTATTAGTCTCGATATTTTCCTTAGATGTCTCAATGTCATTAGAAACATTAGCACCTTTACCTAAAAGTAACTTAGTACAAAGAGGACCCATTTTTAATGGTGTATACCCTATCCCTTTATTCTTTGGTTTAAATTATTAGGCAATATGGTTTCTATCATTCATTTCTTATGCATACCAAGTCCACTATGTCCATCATAACCTTTTTGTTTCATGATCTCAAAACCTTTTCCATATTGCTCAATTGGTAATTGCATAGGCTCAATGTCTTCTTCATTTTTATAGATCCATGTAGAAATTTCCTCTCCTATGGTTTCCTTTCTTAACTCAACCCAGTTAGTGAAGATGGTGGGAGGTCAATGGATGATGACTTTAGGTTCCTTTTGGATAGGACGTAATTTTCCATAGGAATTTGGTGATGTAAGTAACTTTCCAATGCAATAGGTGTAAGCGGTAGAATGGGGAAAACAAGTTAAACATGCATCTACGCTTCTAAAGAGGACATTGCATCTAAGATTTAAAGAATTTAAACTAATTTAAACTACAAATCTTCAGAAATCTATCCTATTGCTCTCTAACTCTAAATATTTCTCTAATCTACTTAGCTCTCAGATTTAGAAGCTAATTAAACTATTGAAATGACACTTAGAGAATGAGAAATGAACTAATTATATTTCCTATGTGATTAAATATGCAAATTTGTTGTAAAGGCAGCCATGACTGCAAATGTTGGATGCTTGATTGCTGCTTGATGAATGCTGGATGAATGCTTGAATGCTTGGATGCTTGGATGCTTGAATGCTTGGGAAACCTGCAGAGTAAGATTACACAAATTGGGATCTTTTTCCTGTAGCCCAAGAGCTGTATTTATAGCTTTCACGGCATCACAATTGCACAGGGATACGGGATAAGGGGCTGTGATTCAATCTAGAGAATTGAAGGGCATGGGATGAGAAGATGGAGCTGATCATGGAGAATGGTTTCTCCCCATGAAAACACCAGGCAAGATAAGAGGGAGGATTGATGGAAGAAGATTGAGAGGACTTCCTGCAAGTTTGTCCCCGAAGCTCTTCCCGTGAATGGAAGTTGCATTAATTAGATTTTAAAAATCTAATTTTATTGGTGAGTGAATAGTGGTATAAAATTTATGCATAAATTTAAATTATTTAAATTAATTTAAATTTAGCAAAAAAGAGGATTGAATAATTTAATAAATCAAACTACAGGGTTTGTTTATTAAATTAAAATAAAAGGAAAATGATAATTAAATAAAAGATTTTAGAATATCTTTATTTAATTAAGAAGAAATGTGATGAGGTAATTAAACAACACAAATTATTTAAGTTTGTGTATTTAATTTATGATAGAAATATAAAAGAAGTAATAATGATAATAATTAAATAAAACAAAGTTTTTAATTTCATTTATTTAATTAAGAGAGAGATAATATAATGAAAATGATAATAATTAAATAAAACAAAGTTTTTAATTTTGTAAGTTTTTAATTTCATTTATTTAATTAAGAGAGAGATAATATAATGAAAATGATAATAATTAAATAAAACAAAGTTTTTAATTTTGTTTATTTAATTAGGAAGGAAAATAGAAGAATTAATAAATGAACTTAATATAAATAAATATTTCTATTTATTTACTAAGTAGAAGAATTTAGGATTAATTAATCAAATAAGTCGTATTCAATTAATTAGATTCTCCAGACCATTTTTAGGTGTCTACATTTTGCCCCTCTTTGAAGTGATGTGTTTATGCATTGCTTCAAAGAATGATTTTGCCTCGGCTTCCAGTATTGACAAAAAGTTTTAAAACATGCCCCAGACTTGCCCCAGATGTTGGATTTTGGAATGATAGCGATATATGCCCCCACGGGAGATAAATTGATCAATTTTGGATTTTTATGATTTTTCAAAAAAATTGAATTTTTATGATGATTTGATGATGTATTGGTGAAGAAACAATTTATCTCCTGACAAAATTGTCCAAAAATGCCCCTGTGATAGGTAAGAATTAATTCCTCAGAGGAAAAAATAAATAAATCCCATGAAAATCTCACAAAAATAACCTATAAATGCTCAAAAGTCATTTGTGCATTTGACTTTGACAATCTTGTGATAGAGACCCTTAGAGTGCTAGAGCTTCAGGATGCCGATCCCTTACCACACCCACCGACTCGAGCGTGTGCGTCGTCACCAGTGTCCGGCCGACTATGGACCTCCGGTATGTACCCCAAATCCTCCTCGTAATTTGTGCCCGTACTTTTGATGTCTTTTTTGCACGTTTTTATCTTTTTAGCACGCGGCAGACGCGGTTTAGCGTGTCGCTAATCTATTGTAGCACGCCATAGTTTTAGCGCGCCCGTCGAAATCTGTAGTGCGTCATGGTTTTAGCACGCAGGGTCAAATTTGTAGCACGTCCGTGGTATTTTATAGCGCGCCGGACTTTTTAGCGTGCTGGGTTGTTTTTGCAGCGCGTCAATAGGATTTTGTAGCACGCTAGATTTTTTAGCGCTCGAGGTTGATTTTGTAGCGCTTCAATAAGTTTTTGTAGCGCTTGGAGGTATAGATTGATGAAAATTGTGCATTTTGATTTTCGTCGATTTGTTGTTCATTCCATCTATTTTAGTTTGATCTTGACTAAAATATATGGTAAACGATCTCATGATGAGCGAGATCTATTGATTGACAATAATTACCCTCATGATAGGCGAGGAATAATTAAACCTTCTGAACGAATGAACCTGATTGATAGATGAGGGTTCCTTGATAAATTGATAGTTTGATAGGTAACGCATAATTTTTGAAAATTTGATGACCTCCTGATGTTTGATATTCTGATTAAAATGTTCTCTTTATATGATAACAGGAGCATTTAGATGTTATCCAGGTGCAAGAGCAGTTGCCTTGGCCATTTGATATGATACCGCGACTTTCACCAGATGAGAGATAGCATATTACTGATTGCGGTTTAGCGACGTTACTTGATATGCCCCATATTAGACTTAATAGGGGTCTATTGACAGCCTTAGCAGAGCGGTGGCATAGTGACCACAATACCTTTCACTTACCTACTGGCGAGATGACTATGATGCCAGAGGATGTATGGCGTATTCTTCGCATTCCTTTTGTTGGGGAGATTGTTGTGCATGATTCAGAGGAGGTTGGTGGTGTAGAGGCTATGCAGAGAGTATTTCAGGATCCCCATATTGCGGGAGAGTGGATTCCATGGGTAGAGATGCATGATTCATATGCTCCTCTTGCTTCAGTTTTGGTCGGCTTTATTGGTGGATTCCTTTATCCTGATAAGAGGTCAAAGGGTCTATCTCTCAGATGGGGTCAGGTATTAGAGGGTTCGGTGGCCCATAGGACGAGATATGCTTGGGGCATGTATATGTTTGCCCAGTTATATCATGATTTACACTGGATTGTGTACCTTGTAGGCAATAGTTTATCGGCAGGGGCTACACTTCTTCAGGTATGGGCATGGGAGCATATTGCTGTTACGCGTCCCGTGCCAGTGTTAGCGAGACCAGCGACGAGGCCTTATGTGTTTCGGTATAGAGGCAGGCCTACCCAGCATATGATGGGTAAGCTAGATTATTGGAGGTGGATTATTGATGATGTGGAGGCAGTGACCTGGCATCCCTATTTAGACTGTGATGACTGGGATGATGATGATATTGAGTTGGGGTTCTTGTCCGATTCGATGTATTTGATCGGGAAGAGCCCCAGGATCTTGGAGCGATTCCTGTTTCGTCGCGTCTACTGGCAGTATGGTATTGTGCAGTGTATGCCACAGGGAGTAGCGCATTACGGGCGTCGACAGATAGATGTTAGTGATTGGGGTCCCAGTCTGCCTTACGGGGCACTCGTTGAGTGTTACCGTGCTCTGCAGCCATCAGCATGGGATATGCGGCGGGATATTGTCGAGACACCTATTACCCCCGAGTATGGATAGTATTTGGCTTTGCACCCTCCTCCATGTATTACTATTCCGGATGAACTAGTACCAGCACCAGCACCAGCAGGGGGTGGTCAGGTTGGTCAGAGACGGGGGAGAGATGATGACAGTGAGAGTAGCAGTGATGATGATAGTGAGAGCAGCGAGGATAACAGTGATGATGATGGCGGAGATGGGGGGAGACTGAGCGTAGCAGGTACTGCAGATCCATCTTCTAGTGCACCTCATAAGAGGCAGGCTGTTGCTTCCTCGTCGGTAGATCGATCAGAGGTTGCAGGTTTACAGGTGCAGGTTCAGACCTTACAGGGACAGCTAGCACAGGTGCAGGGATTACTAGCACAGACACAGGCTCAGATGCAGGCACAGCTAGCTACTGTACAGACACAGATTACCTCTCTGATTGGTGAGAGAGATGGGGCTCTACAGGCAGCAGCGACCGCCCAGGCTCAACTAGCAGGTGTACGAGCATAGTTGACCACTGCCCAAACACAAATCACATCCTTGACTGCAGAGCGAGATACTGTTAGACAGACGGTCGAGACAGCACAGGCTACTGCAGAGAGATTGTAGAGAGTGGCAGATGGGACCTCTATGACAGATTACATGCGAGAGGCGATGCGAGCAGGTGCTGAGATTGAGTTCTACAGGAGCCGCTATCATGAGCTTTGCCCCCCAGAGCAGAGAGTCAGTTATGCTCAGTCTCGCTCAGAGAGGACTCGTTCGAGGACAGTGAGCAGAGGTGTGACACAGCCTCTCCTGAGGCATCCAAGAGATTCGAGAGATCCTGGGACATCTGGTGGCAGTCGTGATACTGGGGCGAGACCTACTCCTTCTAGTGCGAGTTCTACTTGATATCAGTTGTGTACCCTTTGAGAGACATATACAGCCATTTTTGACATGTTATTTTCATCTTTTCAGACTTCATTGTATACTTGAAACTTGATGAGATATATATGTGCACCGGTTCGATTGATCTATGATGTGTTCTACATGATTTATGTGATGGATGCATTGTAATTGTTATGTTTTATAATGATTTATTATACTAGATTGCATAGATGCATTGATGATGATGTGATATGATATTGATGATGTATTTCTTTTCTTAATGAGATGCAATGTATGATAAATAAAATGTGATGTAAATGAATGGTGTATGGATATTGGATATATGATGTATAAAATGAGATGTAAATGAAATGATGTATGGAATGAATGATAGATGTGAATAAGATGTGAATGTAATGATAAACGTAATGAATGATGAAATGTAAATGAATGATAAATGAATGGTAAATGTAATATGAATGATAAATGAATGGTAAATGTAATATGAATGATGATATATAAATGAATGATGAATGAATGATAAATGTTAATGAATGGTGATATATAAATAAATGATGAATGAATGATAAATGTTATATGAATGATGGGATGTAAATGAATGATAAATGAATGGTAAATGTAATATGAATGATGATATATAAATGAATGATAAATGAATGATAAATGTAATATGAATGATGATATATAAATGAATGATGAATGAATGATAAATGTAATATGAATGATGATATATAAATGAATGATGAATGAATGATAAATGTAATATGAATGATGGAATGTAAATGAATGATAAATGAATGGTAAATGTAATATGAATGAGGAGATATAAATGTAATGATAAATGAATGGTAAATGTAATATGAATGAGGAGATATAAATGTAATGATAAATGAATGGTAAATGTAATATGAATGAGGAGATATAAATGTAATGATAAATGAATGATAAATGTTAATGAATGGTGATATATA
The DNA here is from genome assembly GCA_007258455.2 of Sequoia sempervirens. Lineage (NCBI taxonomy): Eukaryota > Viridiplantae > Streptophyta > Pinopsida > Cupressales > Cupressaceae > Sequoia > Sequoia sempervirens. The sequence goes on along the minus strand of VDFB02047230.1, from coordinate 376,586,261 downwards.
AATGAATGATGAATGAATGATAAATGTAATATGAATGATGATATATAAATGAATGGTGTGTGTAATGAGATGTCATGTGATAGATAAAATGATGTATGGGTATATGAGATATGAAATGAGATGTAAATGACATGATGTATGATATATAATGAGTGATGATTTTGCAACTATATGATAATGACAATATGATGAGATGATAAATGAATGATAAATGTAATATGAACATGTGATATGTGAGAGATAGAAATGTAATGTATGAGATGTAAATGTGATGTATATATGATGTCATGAAATGAAATGTTTATTGTGAAATTTATGATGAGATGAAGAAATGATGTTATATGCCTACCATTATGAAAATTGTATGTGTCAAGTATACTCAATCTGTAATAAGAAAAGATAACATTCTTTGCAAATGAACCCTTGTAACTTGTGCAACCAATACTCTGCAGATGTATTATTATGAATGCAATCTATGTTTACCATGCAAACCTATTTTATCAATGCAAACCTAAGTGTCATTTCAACAATCTTTTTATTTTGCTTGGTATCATCACTGAGCTTTTAAAATGTTGAAAGCGCATACAAGCATCAATGATATGAGATAGACCAATGATGACCTGAGTATTTCTTTCATGATTTTTGATATTGCAAGCGAACACAAGCATCAAGGTATAAGATAGACCAATGATGACCTGAGCATTTCTTGTGTAAACAGACAAGAATTAATCATTTTCTTAAGTGAATTAGAATGTCATCCATGATACTTGGTAGAGCACTTCCTGTGACAATTCACAGAATAAGAATGACTAACTCACAAACAGCAAACAAAGAAAAGGTATCATTCTCCTTCCTTGCTTCTCTAGTTTTAATACATCATCGAGTAGCTCCAAAGAAATGATAAGCAAATGATAAAAATAAAAAGCACAACAATTCAAATTATACTTAATGTATTTTCAAATCATTATTCAAATTAGATCATCGATGTTGAAATGTGTGTGTTGATGTTTGCATGATATTCTCAGATGTTCGACCAAATGATGCAACCTAAAGACCTATCCTAGGGGTCTCAGGGACTGATCAAAGATTAGTCTTGCCTATGTTATACACGCAGAGACCACGTAGTTCGACTGACACAGACTCCACTTTCAATTGATGTAGACTCTATTTTTGTGTTTTCAATTTTATGAATGTTTTTGCATGTATTTTCTGATTTTCTGATGTGTTTTGATTTTGATTTTCTGATGTTTTGGATTTTGATGGATTTTCTGATGTTTTTGGATTTTTGGTTTTCTGATGTTTTGGATTTTGATGGATTTTCTGATGTTTTTGGATTTTGGGTTTTCTGATGTTTTGGATTTTGATGGATTTTCTGATGTTTTTGGATTTTTCAAGTATCGTCACTTGGTGTTGTCATGTTTGACTACCTTTCTTATTTAAGCTGAAAGTCCATTGTACCAAATAACACTAGGATGTTGCCCCCAAGCCAGGGTAAAACATGATATCCTTGCCATGACATGGATAGTGGTAATGATTATCCCAAATGATAGATGGAAATGATATGAAAGGAAACAATCATGACAAAATTGTATCTAAATAGATAGAAGAGCTAGTGAAAATCACAAGTAGCGCCTGTTTGCTAGGTTTTCATTACTTGTTTGTTATTGTGTCCTCTTTCTTTTTCTTTTTCTTTGTATTTTTTTTATTATTATTATTTTTTTGTTTTTTGTATTTTTATTTTTATTTTTTATTTTTCCATCATCATGACGCCTGTTTGCCAGGTTTTCATCAAGACAACTTTATTGACCGTGCACTAAGATATCCTCAAGTGTAGAATCGCCTGAGATGAATGTTGTTCATGGGCTCCTCCATTATGTCTCCTTCTGGTGTAGACAACCTGTATGCTCCTAATCCATAGGCTGATATGATGACATAAGGTCCTATCCAGTTAGGTTCAAACGTTCCCTTCTTTTCTCTATCTGCTTGATTTCTAGGGTTTTCCTGTAGGACCAAGTCTCTGATCTAGAAGACTCTAGGCTTAACCCTATGATTATAGTTCCGAGACATTCTTTGTTGATAGTCTGTCAAATGATTGACAACTTGTTGTCATCGTTCATCAAGTAGTTCTAATTCTTGAAGTCTAGAGATCCTATAATCTTCATCTGAAATGAGTCCCTTTAGTGAAACTCAAAGGGATGGAATTTCTACCTCGATAGGTAATATTGCTTATGATCCATAAACAAGAGCATGAAGTTGGCTCGTTGGTCGTTACAGTGCTAGTCTGTAAGCTTAAAGAGTAGGATGGTGAGCGTTCGATCCGCCTACTTCATCACGGTCTTCTTGAGAATCTTTTGGGATTGTTTTCGTTTGAAACTACGCCCATTACCTTGAGATTGTCGCGAGGTTGGCGATGTTGGATGTGAAAATTTTTCACCCACCTGACTCTTGGGCGTCTTTGTTTTGAAAGGCACGCCATTATCACGTAATGATGGAAGGTGTCCCCATGTCTACAAATGAATAATTAAAGTATGAAAGATGATATTTGCTTCCGGTGATTGTGGTTAAGGAACCACCTCCACCCATTTTGTAAAATATTTTGTTGTTGTGATAATGAACTTGAACTTGTGTCCATTAGATGAAGATGGGTTAATTTTCCCTACCAGGTCTAATCCCCACTGACAGAAAGGCCATGTAGTTGTGAATGGATGGATCTCTTGTGCCGGTGCATGTATAAGATTGCCATGAATCTGGCATTTTGGACATCTCTTGACAAATTTATAAGATTCTTGCTCCATGTGTGGCTAGTAATACCCTAAACGAAGGAGTTTCTTGGCTAAAGATAATCCGCGAATGTGTACGCCAGTACTTCTGAACCTCATGTAAAGGAGGCCCGATTGGATGTTCTAAACAACGCCAAAGAAGAGTACCATCTAGGCCCCGATAGTAAAGGGTGTCAGCAATAATGGTATGTTTGGTGGATTGGCATATGAAGTTGCGCTTTTGGTTGCGAGAAAGATCTGGCAGTAAGATATTATCCTTTAGATAAGTATAAATGTCTCCATAAATGGAAGATTGGGCACTATCCAAAAGGCTTATGGTTTGGGATTTGGGATTTGCGTATGCAGGATTTGATACTTGTTCTACAATAAATTGATAACGATCTTGCATTTCAGGCATTTGTAGAAGAGATGCTATTGTGGCCATGGCATCTGCTGCTTTGTTCTATGATCTTGGCATCTGCTCAAATTTGATTTCTATGAAGTATTTCTTTAGATCATCTACCGATCTCTTGTATAAAAATCGATTAATCATCCTTAGTTTGGTAATCATTGTTAACTTGGTAGATGATCGAGGAGTCTCTATATACATGGTTACGTGATTTTCAGGTCAATAGCCACTTTAATTCCAAGGATCAAGGTCATATTCTACCACATTGTTGGCGAAGATTAGCGGAAGGTAAGCACAATGAATCATGGAATTATTATTGCCCAAGAGGTCTATTGACAAATGAAATTCCTACCCGATCCATGTTTTGGTGTGGGATCCATCGAGTAGAGTTGCCATGGTTGTGTTGTAATATTGAGGATATCTGCATCAAGAAATTCCATGGTCATAGGATGATAGTCTGATAATGGAGCTTCTGCTAATTGGTCGGCGATGACTTGTCCTTTGATAGCTCACCTTTCAACATATTGAATGTCAAACTCACTAAGGAGCATGACCCACTTTGCCAACCTTCCTGTTAAAGCTGCTTTGCTCAGTAAATATTTGAGGGGATCAATTTTTGCAATGAGCTTGATAGTGTGAGTGAGCATATAGTGTCGCAATTTTTGTGTTGTGAATACTACTGCTAAGCATGATTTTTCAATGAAGGTATAGTTTACTTCATGTCCATTGAGTGTCCTGCTGATATAGTATATTGCTTGTTCCTTCCCTTCTCTATCCTCTTGTGCCAGCAAGGCTCCTAAAGAGATATATGTTGTTGCAATATATAGCAATAATGGCTTGTCTTCACTGGGTGGCACCAAGATTGGTGGTGTCATCAAATAATGCTTGATTTGATTGAAAGTACTCTCACACTGTTCATCCCATTTAAAAGACACATTTTTATGCAAAAGATGGTTGAATGGATGACATTGATCTGCTAGTTGAGAGATGAATCTTCTAATGGACTATAGTCGGCCTTGTAGAGATCTCAATGTGTTGATATTCTTAGGAGGTGGAATTTCCATAATGGCTTTAACTTTTGCTGGATCTACTTCAATTCCTTTTGTAGAAACTATGTATCCAAGGAGTTTTGTTGATGTTACTCCAAAGGCACATTTCTTGGGATTTAATCTGACTTTAAATTTCTCCAATCTGTCAAATATTTTGCCTAGTATCTCAAGATGTCCTTCTCTGGTGTAAGATTTGGCTAAGATTTCATCCACATAGTCCTCCATGAAGGTGTGCATCATGTCATGGAAGATTGTTGTCATAGCTCACTGGTATGTAGCTCTTGCATTCTTTAACCCAAAAGGCATGACGTTCCAGCAAAAGGTGCCCCATGGACATGTAAATGATGTCTTTTCTTGGTCTTCAGGAGCTATTTTGATTTGATTGTATCCTGAAAATCCATCAATGAGTGATAGCATTGATGGCCAGCTATTAAATCGACAATCATGTCTATGTTTGGCAAAGGAAAATCATCCTTTGGACATGCTCTATTTAAATCCTGGAAATCAGTACATATTCTAATGGTGTGATCTGGCTTTGAAATAGGTACAATGTTGGATATCCATTCAGCATAATCGATAGATCTGATAAATCCAACATCTAGTAGTTTCTTTAAATCATTTTTTACCAATAATGCAACATGTGGATGCATCTTTCTCAGTTTTTGTTTTACTAGTTTAGTGCCAGCTGGTAAGGATAGGTGATGCATAATGAGATCTGTTTCTAAGCCTGGCATGTTATAGTATGACCAAGCAAAATTGATGCATCGTTCTTCAAAGAATTTGATAAAATCTGGTTTTTCTGTATCTATCAAGGATGCTGCCAGGTGGAGTATTCTTGCTTTCTCTACTGTGCCAATATCAATAGACTGTGTGGGTTCTATCAACACTGATGATATTTCATGGTAATGTTGTGGGAGGATGTCAAGCCTTTCATCCTTTGGTGCCTCAATGAGGTTTTCACCATTGGATGCATTCTTTGTTTTTACTATTTTAGGATCAAATACTGCCATAGATTGGTTTTCACCATTAGATCCATTTTTTATTTCCATATTTTTGCAACTGAAAGGCTTGGCACCCTCCAGCCTAAAAGCATCATTAGAAGAAGTATTGTTAGAACAAGTATCAGATTTATCACAACAAAGGTAGTTAATAATAGCGGAGTCATTGTCAAAAATAGGGATATTAATAGGGTGTTGGGGTTCCCATTCGATAAGCTCGGGATGCAGTAAAGGCAATGAATCATTAGATGGGTTGAGGTCAATGAATCATTAGATGGGTTGAGGTCAGCGATTGTGAAAGCTCAGATGGAAATGTCGTCTAGGTTGTTAGTGGTTATGTCGAGGCCTACAAAGGTATTTTCTTCCACATCATTTATCTCAATCAATGTCCGTTCATCTTCACTTGAGTCATCAAAATTTTGTGTTTCAAGGACAATAGGATTAAAACTCGAGCTTTGACCCTCCGCTCGTTTGGGGATATACTTTTTGATAACATCAATTTGAATATCTTCATAGGAAACATCTGATAAGTTATCCCACTCATATTCATTTGAATCTGTTTCAGAGTTATCTCTCATTTGAAGAATACGCTCCATAGTTTTATTGTTGATTTCTGCTCTTGCTTCTTTTGTGTATCCTAGTCCAGCTCTGTCATTTTGCTGAATTGTGAGAACTTGGATTGGTTCTGTTACACTTTGTTTCCCTCGGTCAAGAGATCCTTGTTCTGTTGTATATCCTAGTCTAGTTTTATCCTTGTGTTGGAGCGTGAGTGGCTAGATTGGTTCCATTATGCCTTGTTTCCTTAACCCAAGAGGTCCCTTTCCATATTGATTTGTCTCTATGATATTACTTGTGGAAGTGGAAGCTTCCTCATCCCTATAAAGCCAATTTAGTAAGGCCTTATCTTCTAATTCTTCTTCTAAGCTCCCAGCTTTTACAAATCTACCATCTAATGCCATTGTAGATTGTTCTAAATTTTGGGTGATTGTGGATGGTTGTCCATACATTTGTAAGGAGGGTAACATTTGTGATAGATAAAATGAGTGTCCAACACCATATTCACTTATTCCTTTGTCACTTATATGTACTTCCTTGGTGAATTGATGTGAAAGTGGAGCCAATTGTTCTTCAACATTTGAAGGGTTAGATTGTGCTACCCTTATCTCTTGTGATTTTTGTTGTTTTGGAAGCCACTTGGATATGAAGCTTTGTTGTTGCTCACCATCTGATGTGCTAACTTCTCTATTGTGAGGTATCAATGTATCCTGAGATGTTTTCAATGTATGACAAGCTTGAGTGTCATTATAGTCTGTTGTGATTGTTACCTCCTGTCCATTGACGGGAAATTTTAGGCATTGATGATAGGTGGAAGGTACTGCTTGCATATCATGGATCCAAGGGTGTCCTAATAGTATGTTGTATGTCAGTTCCCTATCTAAGACCTGGAAAACCACTTTTTGGACAATAGGTCCCACTTGAATAGGTAATATGATCAAGCCTTTAGAGGACCTTTCTTCTTCATCATATGCTTTGATTGTGATTTTTCATCTTGTATCAATGGCTTCATTTGAGTATCTTAGTGCACAAATCAACTTTAAGGTAAAAATATTTAAACCAACCCCTCCATCTATTAGGACATGCTTTACACGGTGTTTATGGATGAGGACTTCAATGTGAAGGGAGAAATTATGTGGATGGGTGAGTGATACATCATCATGTTTAGAAAATGAAAGGTAATGAGGTGCAGATAGATGTCCCACCATAGCTTGGAACTGACACACATCCAAATTGTTAGGTACCGTGGTTGATATAAGAGCTTGTTCAAGAACCTCTTTGTGTGATGGGGAAATCTTTAAAAGTTCCAAGATGGATATTTGTGCTGGTATTTTCTGCAATTGATCGATGAGATTATATTGATTAGAGGGAGTATCCACAGATGGGGATGATATTGATGCTCCTTTCAATATAACTTTGGATTGTGCCCTTGTTGTGGCATTAACCGGTTGGTACTCTTGTTTCCCTTTGAGTGTGATTACGTTAATTTGGTTTTCAGATTTGTCCATATGTTGTACCAAATTAGTAGATGTAATGTCATTGTTCTGATTGATTTGATTGCATATCTCCTCATCCTCCTTGGTGGCAGAAAATAAAAGGATTATTGTGTCATAAACATAACCAACATTCTTACCTTTGGTATTTGCGAAAGAGGATTCTCCTTTTTGATAATTGGTAGAGGATTTTTGAATGTTGTATGATCTTTGTTTGTTTGGTGCCCTTCTACAAATAATTTCTTTTGATCTATGAGGTCTTGTACCGCATGTTTTAACTGCCAACAATTTTCAGTCATGTGGCCTTATTCTGATGATAGTTACAGTAGTGTAAGTCATTCCACCATGATGGTTTGACTTCAGGGTCCCAATTTCTAGTCTCTTGTACTTGAATGAGTTTTTCGTCCAAAAGTTCTTTGAGGACTGATTCCAATGATTGTCCTAATGGCGTGAATTTTCGTTTATTGGATGGTCGTTGGAATGATTGGGTTTTTGTTTCTCCACTATTTTGATTATTCCCTTGATCACTACCTTGTTTGACATTAAGACCATTGTTTTGTTTGTTTGTAGGGGTTGGTGTCAAGGTGAATACTAGTTTAGATGTGTGTGTATCGATCATGGTATCAATATTCTTGTTCTTTTACCAAAATCTTGGCTTTTTCATTGTTGTTGTTAGAGGAATTGTTATTGTTTGAACCTTCAATGAAGTGTTTGATCGTTCCTCTTTTGATGAGAGCCTCTTCGATTTTGAGCCCCTTTTCAATAACTTGTTCAAATGTAGATGGACATTGTAAATCCAATCTGTAATTCATGTCATCCACTAAGTTATCAATGAACATCTCTATCTTCTCCTCTTCAGGAATAGATCTAGGGTATTTAGGAAATAGCCTTCTCCATTGTTGGAGAAAGGAAAGAAACTTTTCACCCTTTTCTTGTTTGGTGTTGTATAGTTCTTTTAAGGTTACCCCATGTTGGATGTTGAATGAGAAGTGTGTTATGAACCTATTGATTAGTTCTTCAAAGGATTGAATCCCAGGCTCCAATTTAGAAAACCACTCCATGCAACTGTTTCCTAAGCTTCCTGGAAATAATCATAGTAAGTAAGAGTCCTTGTGTGCGAACTCTATGCTCATGGCTCGAAATTCCCGTACGTGATCAAATGGATCGGTTCTCCCATTGTATTTGTTGTATGTTGGGTATTCACAATACCATGGAAATCGTATCATGTTAATGCTTGAGTCAAATGGATAAGGGAAAATGTCCTGTAAGGAATATCTTTTTGTTGGCCCTTGTTGGATATTTTGGAATTGCAATTGTAATTGTTGGATTTGTTTTGTCAAAGCATCTATTTGATTTGGATTTTCTATACTAGTTGGGTTAGGTGTGGTTGTTTCCTTAAGTTGATTGACATCAAAGTCTTTAGGAAGCTTAGCACCTTTGTCAGCTAATAGAAGAAGATACTTTTCCATATCTTGCTCTAGCATCTTTTCCATAAATTTATGGAAATGAGGATCTTGTTGAACTTTCTCGATTTCTTCTGCAGTTATCTCTTTCTCTTGTGAATTAGTGAGAGGATCAGTGTTGCTATATCATCCCCAAGGGTTTTCTTCAGCCATGGCTGCTATTCTTTCATTTTCTTCTTCTTGTTGTCTTTGATAGGCTACTCGTGTGAAAATAGGCATACAAACGTTAAAGTTTTACTCTAGATTTTGATCTTGGATTGTTTGATTGGATAAGTGTCGAGGTTTTTGATTTAAAATCTGATTTAGTTCTTGTCTAGTTTCATAATGGAAGGATGATAAAAATCCTTGATAGGGAAATTTTGACAGAAAATCTCAGATTTGGTGATAATGACACTTTGCAAGATGTTTCAAGATCTAGGTGTAATGGTAAAGTTTTCCTTTTGTATGACCCAAGTGTTTTGGACTGTGAAAAAAAAATGTTCTAGACTGATGAAAACCTTGTTATCGATATGGGAAAAGTGACAAAATGTCCTACCAACTCTCTATTTTTCTGACTTTATGGAGCGCTAAAACAGAGACACGACATGCTAAAATAGAGTAACACGCTGGAACAGAGACCCAAAGCGCTAGAACAAAGACCGGAAGCACTGGAACAGAGACCCAAAGCGCTAAAACAAAGATTCTATGCGCTAGAACAGACACCCAAAGCGCTAGAATAGAGATCGAAAGCGCTGGAACAGAGACCGAAAGTGCTAAAACAGAGATCTTAAGCGCTAGAATAGATACCCAAAGCGGTAAAACAGAGACCCAATGTGCTGGAACAGACTAGTGACGCGCTAAAATAGAACCTTGAGGTTTTTTAAGATAGAAAACTATCTTATTCTATGAAACTCACTTGGTCTAGTGTCGTATTGGATGGCTGGTTGTGGGATGTATTCTGGATGAATTCTCTGACTTTGGTTGTGGTGTTGCCTAAGAGCCCTTCTTTGATAAAATGCTTGTGAATCTAAGGGAGCTATATCATAGTCGTCCGTATAACCTCTAGAGAAATCGTGATACCTATGAATAAAAGTCATATGTTGGAGTAGAACTTTCCTGCTTTGATATAGAAATCGTTGCTTTCTCAGAAGTTGTTTGTATGCAAGTGTTTTCTTTGGTTTTCTGATTCATTTGACAAGAGATTTCTTGACAAACTTGGTGGATACCCAATCTTGAATCATGAGAATTCCACAAGTTTTGATTTAGACGATTTTTGTGATGATCTTATCTGAATTTAATGAGAGAAAACACAACAAGAAAGAATAGAATGGTTGACTTTAAAATCCTAGAATCTAAACAGATAGTGTATGTTCTTAAGAATCAATGATTCTTCTTGATTTTCACTGGTTTATAACAGATAAGACACTTCAGATAAACTCACTCCTAGAGACAAAAGGTCATCGTTATATACTCAAACGGCCCACAGCTTGGAATTGCGTCGACTCACACAGCCATGTCACCCCCTAGAGGGTGCCCATGTTTTTGTCTTTTCCAGGTGCGTACTCAGAGTGATGGAAGTGGATACCAGATCCCCTAAGCAAACAGTCCTTGGCAATTATATGGTGAGTGTTTGAGGGTAGATTCTTCCCCGCCCCTACACCGCCGAGTATTACAATGTTTAGAAACTGACAGGTGTGCTTCTATTTCTAGGTTCTTAGATAGGGTTTCCATTCAGAGCGGCAAATGGATAAACTCCCTCGATAGACCTCCCAATCTTTAAAACAAAGATTTTGGGGATGGTTATCCTACACACTTCCATTGAAAGAGGGTTTCCCCAAATTCACATAAATTTTAAAGTGGGTTGGAATGCCATGGCTTTTGGCTGTTCCCACTCAGGTCATTCCTGTAGGGTGAGTACTTTTTCCCACTATGGCAGACCTGTCTAAAGGTTTTAAAAAGCTTTAAAATGCATAAAGAAAAGCGAGTCTGGTATTCTGATGCACCCAGTAAAGGGGAGAGCATAAACCTATCACCCAATCATATCAGAGAAATTGTTCTTTTTAAAACCCAAAAGACAAGTTAGCTAATCTATATGGAGATATTGCTCCATAATAGCATAATGTTCATTTTTAATCCCACAAAATAAATGTGAAGTTTCTATCCTAGGATTGATCAATTTTTATCCATTTTTATCCTAGGATTGGTAAATTTTATCTATTTCTATCCTAGGATTGGTAAATTTTATCCAAAATTAGACAGAAACAAAGTCTAGCCGCAGACACGTCAGATCCAGATTTTAAAAAAATGCTTTTAAGGACAGGGAAGCGGCGCGCTGAAAGAGTGAAGCGGCGCACTGAAACAGAAATCTAGGGCGCTGAAACAGAAACCCAGCGCGCTGAAATAGACCATCGATGTAATGCAAAAAGTCACAGTTCCGCGAAAACTTTCACGCCGATACCTATAGGACACAATTTTCAAAAATTAAGAAAAATATGGGGTTAGGCCCTACGGTGGGCACCAAAATGTAAGTGGAAGAATGGGATAAACAATCTAAACATGCTTCTACACTTCTAAATAGGACGATGCATCTAAGATTCAAAGAAATTAAACTAATTTAAACTAGAAATCTTCAGAAATTTATCCTATTACTCTCTAACTCTAAAGGATCTCTCTAATTTACTTTGCTCTCAGATTTAGAAGCTAATTAAACTGTTGAAATGACATTTAGAGAATGAGAAATGAACTAATTCTATTTTCTATGTGATTAAATATGCAAATCTATTGTAAAGGCAGCCATGACTGCAAATGCTGGATGCTTGATTGTTGCTTGATGAATGCTAGATGAATGCTTGAATGCTTGGATGCTTGGATGCTTGAATGCTTGGAAAACATGGAGAGTAAGATTACACAAATTGGGATCCATTTACTGTAGCCCAAGAGCTGTATTTATAGCTTTCACGGTAGCACATTTGCACAGGGATATGGGATAAGGGGCTGTGATTCAATCTTGAGAATTGAATGGCCTAGGATGAGAAGATGGAGCTGATCATGGAAGATTGTTCCTCCCCATGAAAAAACCAAGCAAGAAGAGAGGGAGGATTGATGGAAGAAGATTGAGAGGACTTCCTACAAGTTTGTCCCCGAAGCTCTTCCCGTGAATGACAATGCCATTAATTAAATTTTGAAAATTTAATTTTATTGGTGAGTGAATAGTGGTATAAAATTTATGCATAAAATTAAATATTTTTGATTTATTTAATTTTAGCAAAAGAGGAATAAATAATTTAATAAATCAAACTGTAGGGTTTGTTTATTAAATTAAAATAAAAGGAAAATGATAATTAAATAAAAAATTATTAAAATATCTTTATTTAATTAAGAAGAAATGTGATGAGGTAATTAAATAACACAAATTATTGAAGCTGTGTATTTAATTTAAGATAACATTAATAAATAAAGTATAGAAGAAATATTAATGATAATAATTAAATAAAACAAAGTATTTAATTTTGTTTATTTAATTAAGAGAGAAAATAATATGATAAAAATGATAATTAATTAAATAAAGCAAAGTTTTTAATTTTGTTTATTTAATTAAGAGAGAAATAATATGATAAAGTAGAAGAATTGATAATGAACTTAATATAAATAAATATTTCTATTTATTTACTAAGTAGATGAATTTAAGATAAATTAATCAAATAAGTCATATTTAATTAATTAGATTCTCCAGACCATTTTTAGGTGTCTACATTTTGCCTCTCTTTGAAGTGATGTGTTTATGCATTGTTTCAAAGAATGATTTTGCCTCAACTGCCAGTATTGACAAAAAAGTTTTAAAATATGCCCCTGATTTGAAATTAAACTAATTTAAACTAGAAATCTTTAGAAATTTATCCTATTGCTCTCTAACTCTAAAGGATCTCTCTAATTTACTTTGCTCTCAGATTTAGAAGCTAATTAAACTGTTGAAATGGCATTTAGAGAATGAGAAATGAACTAATTCTATTTCCTATGTGATTAAATATGCAAATCTATTGTAAAGGCAGCCATGACTGCAAATACTGGATACTTGATTGCTGCTTGATTGCTACTTGATGAATGCTGGATGAATGCTTGAATGCTTGAATGCTTGGATGCTTGGATGCTTGAATGCTTAGAAAATCTGCAGAGTAAGATTACACAAATTGGGATCCATTTCCTGTAGCCCAAGAGCTGTATTTATAGCTTTCACGGCAACACATTTGCACAAGGATACGGGATAAGGGGCTATGATTCAATCTTGAGAATTGAATGGTCTGGGATGAGAAGATGAAGCTGATCATGGAGAATTGTTCCTCCCCATGAAAACACCAGGCAAGAAGAGAGGGAGGATTGATGGAAGAATATTGAGAGGACTTCCTACAAGTTTGTCCCCGAAGCTCTTCCCGTGAATGACAGTGCCATTAATTAAATTTTAAAAATTTAATTTTATTGTTGAGTGAATAGTGGTATAAAATTTATGCATAAAATTAAATATTTTTGATTTATTTAATTTTAGCAAAAGAGGAATAAATAATTTAATAAATCAAACTATAGGGTTTGTTTATTAAATTAAAATAAAAGGAAAATGATAATTAAATAAAAGATTATTAAAATATCTTTATTTAATTAAGAAGAAATGTGATGAGGTAATTAAATAACACAAATTATTGAAGTTGTGTATTTAATTTAAGATAACATTAATAAATAAAGTATAGAAGAAATATTAATGATAATAATTAAATAAAACAAAGCATTTAATTTTGTTTATTTAATTAAGAGAGAAAATAATATAATAAAAATGATAATTAATTAAATAAAGCAAAGTTTTTAATTTTGTTTATTTAATTAAGAGAGAAATAATATGATAAAGTAGAAGAATTGATAATGAACTTAATATAAATAAATATTTCTATTTATTTACTAAGTAGATGAATTTAAGATAAATTAATCAAATAAGTCGTATTTAATTAATTAGATTCTCCAGACCATTTTTAGGTGTCTACATTTTGCCCCTCTTTGAAGTGATGTGTTTACGCATTGCTTCAAAGAATGATTTTACCTCAACTGCCAGTATTGACGAAAAAGTTTTAAAATATGCCCCTGATTTGAAATTAAACTAATTTAAACTAGAAATCTTTAGAAATTTATCCTATTGCTCTCTAACTCTAAAGTATCTCTCTAATTTACTTTGCTCTCAGATTTAGAAGCTAATTAAACTTTTGAAATAACATTTAGAGAATGAGAAATGAACTAATTCTATTTTTTATGTGATTAAATATGCAAATCTATTGTAAAGGAAGCCATGACTGCAAATGTTGGATGCTTGATTGCTGCTTGATGAATGCTGGATGAATGCTTGAATGCTTGAATGCTTGGATGCTTGGATGCTTGAATGCTTAGAAAACCTGCAGAGTAAGATTACACAAATTGGGATCTATTTCCTATAGCCCAAGAGCTATATTTATAGCTTTCACGGCAGGACATTTGCACAGGGATACGAGATAAGGAGCTGTGATTCAATCTGGAGAATTGAATGGCCTGGGATGAGAAGATGGAGCTGATCATGGAGGATTGTTCCTCCCCATGAAAACACCAGGCAAGAAGAGAGGGAGGATTGATGGAAGAAGATTGAGAGGACTTCCTGCAAGTTTGTCCCCGAAGCTCTTCCCATGAATGACAGTGCCATTAATTAAATTTTGAAAATTTAATTTTATTGCTGAGTGAATAGTGGTATAAAATTTATGCATAAAATTAAATATTTTTGATTTATTTAATTTTAGCAAAAGAGGAATAAATAATTTAATAAATCAAACTATAGGGTTTGTTTATTAAATTAAAATAAAAGGAAAATGATAATTAAATAACACAAATTATTGAAGCTGTGTATTTAATTTAAGATAACATTAATAAATAAAGTATAGAAGAAATATTAATGATAATAATTAAATAAAATAAAGTATTTAATTTTGTTTATTTAATTAAGAGAGAAAATAATATGATAAAAATGATAATTAATCAAATAAAGCAAAGTTTTTAATTTTGTTTATTTAATTAAGAGAGAAATAATATGATAAAGTAGAAGAATTGATAATGAACTTAATATAAATAAATATTTCTATTTATTTACTAAGTAGATGAATTTAAGATAAATTAATCAAATAAGTCGTATTTGATTAATTAGATTCTCCAGACCATTTTTAGGTGTCTACACATAGTATGCATATAAAGCAAGTCCTTCATACCTACCATTGTTCCAAACCACCACTCATTGCCTTGCTTAAAATGTTGCATCCATAAGCACAATAGCATGTTTTAAAATCATGGTTTACAGTGATTAACCATTAAGGTCACCACTTTCATCATGAAGATACAATGAGATTTTTGTCTTCAAACTCAAGGTATTATGGAAGATAACATTGTGAATTGTTTGTTTTGTACAATTCAATTTTCTTGCACATTTACTACTTTGCAAACTTCCTTTAAGACTCGGTATTGCACCCTCAGCTACAATCTCAAACAGCTCACTCACTATCACTTGAAAATTTCTTTCATGAGCATCCTTCTATAAAATCAAACTATGCCCTATAGACTGCCTACTTACTATAGGGGACTTGTTGTTTCATGTTATTATAGTTCTTAAGATTTTTCAACCTTATTGACACTACTTCACAGTCAACAAGGTATTATTCACTATTCTCCCATCTTTGATGAGTCTCAAAACACTGCTCAAACATGCAATCCACTACCTCCATTATACATTAATGCCTAAGAAGAAAAATTGAACCTATGATTACCATTGTTACTTCATTTGGACAGTCATTCCCTGATTACATTTGTCTTGTTTAACACTACCAAAAGCATTTGAAAAACCCTTAAGGTCAACAAGGGAGTAAGGAAACTCGCTGTTAAAATCTCCACTTTACTATGCAAGGTTTGAGCTTTATTATCTAGTCACTGCTCAGCCTCTTTTTGACTGTCACATCTCAAGTGATTTTCATTCTTCTTACTGTAGATTGCATTTACAAATGTCACTAAGCTACATAGTGTGATTGTTATTGGCTACAATATTTAGATTGCAAGATTTTGTTATTACCTACAATGTCTCAATCTTTCTAGTATTGCAACCTCTCTAATTCACTATAGTTATTGTTTTTATTTCTACGGAGGCGTAGGGTTTGTACCCTAATCATGCTCTTACCAATGCTTCTGTTATTTTTTATTAGGGCTCTCTCAATGTTGAGGGCCCTAGGGATAAGCTTGTCATAAGAAGTGACACATTGCATCTTTAACTAAAAGGATAAATCTGTATTGACATTAGCAATGATGATTCCAACTTGTTGCTCCTTAGGAATGGGTCACTTGCTCTTACTAGCTCGCTACCTCCATTGTTGTAAGAAGTTTGTGATCAAGTTCAATATTCTAATTTTAGGAGTCTTAAGGGTTGAAAATCATAGTAAAATCAAAATTTAATAAGTTTTGGAATTAGCATTTTAAAGTGTTTTTTGGGGTCATTAACTTCAGACTATCTTCTCTTTTGTAGGGGTGGTTGCATGCCAAATTTTTTTAGTGTAAAATATCAGAATTATTAGATTATGTTACCTGTCTATGAATAAAAATTATTGGAGTGTGAGTCTGATATTTTTTGAAGATCTAAATAGTCAAGCTTAGTAAAAAAAATTTATGTCAGGTAATATTAGTCCAGAACAAAATGAATAGACACTTGATAGATTGTGGGCTAGATTGAAAAGAAAGGGTGATGGGAAATGTTATTGTCCTTGGAATAATTGCAAGGGCTTAAAGATGAGATGACTTTTAATCACAACAGCTGAGAAATATTGTAGGTAGCATGGTCACATTGAAGGGGGGCATGATTATCGTCCAATGGTAAGTTGTTCATTATATGTGTTTATATTGATTGAATTTGTAAATGTTTATATCATTTTAACATTTTATATATATATAATCACTTGATCATGATCATGGTTTATTTGTGTCTATCATTATTATTAAGGTGGGGCACCTTAGGGCAAATGATATGGATTATCATGGCCTAGAGAATGTGGTTTTTCAAGCGGACGAAAATGGAGTTGTGAATATTGAAGATGAAGTTAATGATCCTATGGAAGAAGATGGTCATATGCTAGAAAACACAATTGAAGATGATGGTATGAATACATTGATCCATGACACATTTAGTGGTAGAGCTGATTATGATGATCAAGATGACTTTGATGATGTTCATGATTTACCTATATTTGAGAAATCATACGAGCCCCTTTATGAAGGCTTCGAAACAACTCTTCTCTCTGTTGTATTGTTGTTGTTGAACTTGAAGGTTATGAATGGTTTATCAAATATAGAAATCTCATGGATTTTAAGGTATGTCATATATGTCATCTTTTTTCATCTATTTTAATTGTTGTTAGTTCATCACTAGTAAATAAAGGATGAAATATGTACCATTAATATTTTTTATATGAACAAATTATTTTTTGTTGTAGATTAATTAGTGAATTTTTGTTACCACCATCAAATATTTTACCTTGCTCATACCGAGATTTATGTGCCATTATGAAAGATATCATAATGGAGATTCAAGCAATAGATGCATGTCCCAATGATCATATTATATATCATAAACAACAAGAATTTGCAACAGAATGCCTAGAATGTCATATCAGTAGATATCAAAAAGATCAACTAACAAATAAGGTGTCTCGCAAGGTTCTTCGTTATATTCCCATTATTTCACATATGCAATGATTATTTAGGTATGAAAGCTTAGCGCAATTTATGGATTACCATGCATAAAATAGAAGAGGAGATGAAATTCTTTGAATTCTTGCAGATGGTTATGCATTTGGGGACATGAAGAAAAAATGACCACACTTTAAAGAACCTCATAATCTCAGACTTTCATTGGGAGTGGATGGCGTTAATCCATTTGGAGAGCTAAAATCTATTTACTCAGTGTGGCCTATTTTTGTTATCAATAATAACATTCCTCCATGGATGTCAATAAAGAGGGAGCACATAATGTTGTTAATGATTGTTCTAGGTATTATTTTACATCAATTTTCTTTAACATAGTAGCATCTCATTTGTCTTATTTGTTGCATAATGACATATTTTTTTTATTCAATAGTCATGTACATTAATTTATATATATTGCAGTAAAATGGTTATAATAATTACTGATGTAGGAGTATCCAGTGGTGTAAAGGCAATCTTGCATCACCCCAAAAATAGTTAAATTTCAAATTTCTTAGATTTTATATGTTTTTACATTTTTGGATACCCTTTTCATCATAATAAAATTCCTAATTTAAGGTTTTTATTTTCTATTCCTGGGTTGAAAGATATTGTAGTTTTAGTTTCCCAGATTTGCACCTAAAAATCTTCTGAGTTAGATTTGAGGCACTTAGATTTCTTGGATCAGCCCTGAAACTTGCCAAAATTGGAATAGAAAATTTCAAGCATGTTATTGACTTCATGACCTTTCCAACGGTTCAAACAGTTCATGAATCGGAGTCCCGGATAAAAAGTTATGGCCTCGGGAAGTTGGCACACTTTCTAGAAGATACAATTGCAAATGTTCTTTTGAAATTTGAACTTCAAGTTGCAAATTTTTTGGTGCCAAACCGCCTAATCTCAAATTTGAATGTTGTTTTGGCTCCAAACTAAAGAGGAGCTCTATTTATGCGTGGGTTTCTAATTTTTGGGTAACTTTTTGGGGACAAGCTCACATATTACAAAAGGGTTATTCTGTAGCTTTCTGTAACTTGCATGTGTTGTAGAACTTGGGGATTTGAAATCCTTTGCATGTAAGAAGCTCCATTTTCTGAATAATAAAATTATTCTCATGTTTATGGGTTATTCTCTAAGTCTCGGGCTGTGCCCTAATCAAGTTGTATCAGAGCGGGTTTTTCTTGAGCGTGTGGACAGATCGCTGATCATGAGGTAGTTCACACCAGGACCGTAGTTTAGGGTTGAGGTCAAGAAAGATGCCTCCAAGAGTCATCCAGGTGGATCTTCAGGACCTGAAAATGAAGTGTTCCAGTTTCTCTCAAAAGCAGTGCCATCACGTAGAGCACAGAATTCTAAATCTGGCGCAACTTGAACGGGTGAAAAAGGAGTTTGTTTGCCTAAGTTACGTGCAGTCAAAGTTCGATCAACCTTGGACTAGGAGGCGATCCAAAAGGTGAAAATTTGACCAACTCAGAATTGGTTGAAAGTAGTGTCAGTTCAGAGGGTTCATCAACATGATCACAAGAAAGTTCATTTCATCGAATTTCAAGTCCATATGTCCAATATATCGTCGGTCAAAGCTTGGTCAAAGGCTGGTCAACTCAGCTATCAGGGATGAAAAAAAGGTGGAAAATTCATCATCACCAAATTGGTTGAAGTTGGCATCAGCATAAAGGTCTCATCGTCATGATTCTAGCGGCGTTCATTTCGTCAAAAACGGAGCAAGTACGTGGGAGATATAGCCAGTCAAAGCTCATAGTTGACCAAGGCACCATGAGGTACGATTGCTGACGTCAGCATTCCTGCTGACTTGGAAGATAGGGAATTGTATGAATGCTTAGGTGTACCAATAACGTCTTGACATGTGGCAGTCTGTACTATGATGATGTCATCATTTCCAATTAGGCACGACAGATGACGTGGACCAATCAGGTGTGGACACATGTCCACTCTCGAGATGACGTGGCATGATGACCATATGGAAATGTGGCCAATGATGTGAAGTGTGACTATTCTCACAGAAACTGATTGGACAACACGTGGCTTATTATGTATGCGACACGTGGCTCCTTGTCTCCTCTTCCGGCGCGGGTCATTCAGTTGGTTTGATAAAAGAAAACTAAGGGGATTCGATCCCCTAACCCCCAAGTTACAAGTGCTCACCTCCACCACTCGGCCGTGTAGAATTCTCAACAACATAATGGACAACGTTTGTTTTGTTATAAGTTTTGTTGCAAATGGTTGAAAAAAAACCAATGGTCGGGTTTGAACTCGGGACCGTCGGCTGAGCAAAATGTATATTGACCGTTAGACCACCGGCAGGTTCGAGTATATGATGTGAGCGGGTTTTATATAACCCAATGTTTAGGCCAAAGCCTAAACCAAATAACCAACAAATGGTTATTTTTTGATAAATAAACAAACAACCTCTAACCTCAAAATCCCGAATAATCTATAAAAAGGGCTCGAAAACAAATTTAATTATTTTAAGGGGGATTATGGTTTACATTTGTAAAAAAATGGGGAATAGGTTATTTATTTTCCATTAAGGGGAAAATTTCCAAGTCAAGTGGTTTGGTGGTTTTAACCACATAGGCCCAACTTCAAGTATAAAAGGGAGAAGTCTTGGAGTGTTTTTCATCATCACTTTTCAAGTGAGTTCATTCTCCTCTTGTTTTCCATTCTCTTAGCCGTGAGAGCCTTTTGTGAGAGAGAATTTTAGTGGGAGTTAGGAGAATATTTATAGTGATGTATTGTGATGTTCTGAGTCTTGTAGTAGATCCTATTAGGCAAAGTTAGTTTTCTTCCTCTTTGTTAGTCATCCCTAGCCTTGAGAGCTTTTGAGAGGGGTGTGAGTGAGAGACTTTTGTATGACTTTGTGGAAAGGCTACAAGATGTTGTAAAGTAGTGTTGCAAGAGGCTCTAGTGGAGATTGTACTGCCGTTTCAGAACATTTCAATAGATTGGTCACTCGATTGAGCTCAGCTCAGAGACGTAGTCACATTTGTGGCGAACTCCGTAATCAAATCAGTGTCTTCTTTTCTCTCTCTTGGTTCTATGTTTTGAATTCTCTCAATTTAATGTTCCTACTACTTCATTGTTGATGTCTTTATGCCTTTGTTTATAATCACTTAAGCAACATTTGTCATAGATCCCTTCCACTTTACGGATCAAGTGGTATCAGAGCTTTGTTTGGCTGGTTTGCAGGAGTGATTGTGAATCATTTTTCTATTGGTGATTGGTGGACATTTGGAGTTTGGAGCAAATATGGCATTAAAAAAGGGTGAATCTTCTAGGCTGACATTGACCCCATCCATGGTGGATGATTTCATGTCAATGAAAGGCATGGTTGAAGAACTCTATCAAGACCATCGAGAGAAGGCTGATAGGATGCAAGAGTTGGAAGAAGCCAATCAGCGCTTGCAGACAGAGAATGCAGAACTTCAACGGTTGTTGGAGGAATCTAACATGGAGAAAGAAAAACTGCAAATGTTGTTGCAGGACATCTTAGAGGAGCGGAATAGGAGAAGTCCTCCTGTATCAGGGAGTGGACACATATGTGGTTTTTGTCCACATTCTGAGGATACATCATCTTCATACTCCCCGCTTACACCGCCTAATAGTACGAGAGCTTCTTCAGCGACGAGGCCCGTGGCTAGATTTGCTTGTGGCCATGATTGGGCTAATTCTCCTGGTGCAGTAGAGTGTGCTTACTGTCGACAGGTGGAGTACCTCCAAACTCTTAATCTGCCTGATAGTGACAATAATTATCTCAAATCCTCTTCTTCCATCAAATAGAAGAAGTCAACAGAGGATGAGCAAGACTCTTTTACACACTTTGAGAAGCACACAAGAGGCATAGGATCAAAGCTACTCGAGAAGATGGGCTTCAAAGGAAAAGGCTTTGGTATTTGTGAGCAAGGCATCACCAATCCGATTGAGGCAAGGAAGTGACCACGGTACCAAGGATTGGGATTCAGAGGAGGAGATGGACAATCCTCTAGAGCTCAGAACTTCTGCAATCACTATGGCATCAGTGGAAATTGGGAGGCAAAGTGTTGGAAGCTACATCCAGAGCTTCATCGTCGATCGAGGTCTACTGAGAGACCCAACCACCAGAAAGTTGAGGAGACAAAAGTGGAGCTGGAAGTAGCTACCACTTTTGAGGCAGTCCTAGGAGATATTCAACCACAACCTGAGCAACTTGTGAAAGAGAGTTCCTTTGAACAGCTTCGTAGGAGCTGGGAACAACGCTCATCAAACT
Source organism: Sequoia sempervirens (assembly GCA_007258455.2). NCBI lineage: Eukaryota > Viridiplantae > Streptophyta > Pinopsida > Cupressales > Cupressaceae > Sequoia > Sequoia sempervirens. Next base: position 376,564,520 of record VDFB02047230.1, on the reverse strand, counting down.
AGTATATCAATTTGTGTGTTTATTACATCTTTTGTAGTGTGATGAATATGTTGATAAGCTAGTATTATTTTGTGAGCTCTGAATAAACTTGTTTGTAATAATTTTTATGAAGTTGTAATTCTCTACAGTTTGAGAATTTGTAAGGCTCTTGGAAGCCATGTCTTGTAATCTGGAAAGAGAATACTTTGTAACTTCTTATTGCAGGTATGTTGTTAAGCATTTGCACTTGCAAATTTCAAGTGTGAAGTTTCAATTGAAGAGCACTTTTCAGACAAAGTTGTTGAGAACAGTCAACAATGACTTTGTATGTTCTTAGCTTGAAGACTCAGTGATGGTCATTTGAGAGGATAATTCTAAACTCAGTTTGAGTTCTTGAAGGATTTATCGATGACCTTGTTGCTTCAGATGGACGAGACCCGAGCTGTGTGGTGGAGCCTTGAATCAGTTGTTCTGAAGTACAAAGGTGAAGGAATATGTTAGGCTGAGGCACAAATCTGTGCTCGAGCAATTGGAGGAGCAACAAAAGCATGCCCGAAGATGGTGAGAGATGCAAAATGCAAACTACCTGTGAGAAGCACTGGGGGACAAGTTTATCATACTCAGTTTTCTCTTCTTGCTTTGGGTATTTTAAGTTCCATTTTTGAACTGCATCATGAGGAGTTGTGAATTCCTGCATCGCTGAAGTGTAAGACCCCTGTAGAGGGCAGATGTGGCGATAGGGAAGCTCTTGTTGATAGGACACTGCCGAAGTGTAAGACCCCAGCAGGCAGATGTGGCAGTGTGTTTTAGTGATTCAGATCGGGGCAAGTGGCAGGATGCTAAATGCGTGATTATTGAAGGAACTATACACTTTTGGAGGACCAAAAGTTCTTCAGTGGGGAGGTTTGATATAGGTGGATCTTCAAGACCTGAAAATGAAGTGTTCCAATTTCTCTCAAAAGCAGTGCCATCGCGTAGAGAATAGAATTCTAAATCTGGCACAACTTGAACGGGTGAAAAATGAGTCTATTTTCCTGAGTTATGTTTAGTCAAAGTTTGATCAACCTTGGACTAGAAGGCTGTCCAGAAGGTGAAAATTTGACCAACTCAGAATTGGCCAAAAGCGGTGTCAGTTCGGAGGGCTCGTCGACACGATCACAAAAAAGTTTGTTTCATCGAATTTCAAGTCCATATGTCTGAGATATCACCAGTTAAAGCTTGGTCAAAGGCTGGTCAACTTAGCTATTAGGGATAAAAAAGGTGGAAAATTCATCATCACCAAATTGGTCAAAGTTGGCATCATCACAAAGGTCTCATCGTCACGATTCCAACGGTGTTCGTTTCGTCAAAAACAGAGCAAGTACGTGGGAGATATAGCTAGTCAAAGCTCATAGTTGACTAGGCACCATGAGGTATGATTGTTGACATCAGCATGACATCATCCTATTGACTTGGAAGATAGAGCATCGTACGGATGCTTAGGTGGACCAATAGTGTCTTGACATGTGGTAGTCTGTACTATGATGACGTCATCATTTCCAATTAAGCACGACAAATGGCGTGGACCAATCAGGTGTGGACACGTGCCCACTCGATGATGTGGCATGATGACCATATGGCAACATGGCTGATGATGTGGAGTGTGACTATTCTCACAGCGAATGATTGGATGACACGTGGCTTCTTGTGCATGCGACATGTGGCCCCTTGTCTCCTCTTCTAGCATGGGTCATTCAGTTGGTTTGATAAAAGAAAACTAAGGGGATTCAATCCCCTAACCCCTAGGGTATAAGAGCTCACCTCCACTACTCAGCCACGCAGAATTCTCAACAATGTAATGGGCAATGTTTGTTTTGTTATAAGTTTTGTTGCAAACGGTTGAAAAAAAACCAAGGGCCGGGTTTGAACCTGGGACTGTCGGTTGAGTAAAATGTATATCAACTGTTAGACCACTGGCAGATTCGAGTATATGATGTGGGTGGGTTTTATATAACCCAATGTTTAGGCTGAAGCCTAAACCAAATAACCAACAAATGGTTATTTGTTAATAAATAAACAAACAACCTCTAACCTCAAAAGCCCGAATAAGCTATAAAAAGGGCTCGAAAACAAATTTAATTATTTTAAGGGGGATTATGGTTTACATTTGTAAAAAAAATGGGGAATAGGTTATTTATTTTCCATTAAGGGGAAAATTTCCAAGTCAAGTGGTTTTGGTGGTTTTAACCACATAGGCCCAACTTCAAGTATAAAAGGGAGGAGTCTTGGAGTTTTTTTCATCATCACTTTTCAAGTGAGTTCATTCTCCTCTTGTTTTCCATTCTCTCGGCCATGAGATCCTTTTGTGAGAGAGAATTTCAGTGGGAGTTAGGAGAATATTTATAGTGATGTATTGTGATGTTTTGAGTCTTGTAGTAGATCCTATTGGGAAAAATTAGTTTTCTTCCTCTTTGTTAGTCATCCCTAGCCTTGAGAGCTTTTGAGAGGGGTGTGCGTGAGATACTTTTGTATGAATTTGTGGAAAGGCTACAAGATGTTGTAAAGTAGTGTTGCAAGAGGCTCCAGTGGAGATTGTACTGCCATTTCATAAAATTTCAATAGATTGGTCACTCGATTGAGCTCGGCCTGGAGATGTAGTCACATGTGTGGCAAACTCCGTAATCAAATCGATGTCTTCTTTTCTCTCTCTTGGTTCTATGTTTTGAATTCTCTCAATTTAATGTTCCTATTACTTAATTGTTGATGTCTTTATGCCTTTGTTCATAATCACTTAAGCAACATTTATCATAGATCCCTTCTGCTTTACGGATTAAAGAGTGATGCCTAGTAGGCATGGTGGTGCTAGAGGTGGTCGAGGTGGCATAAATGCTAGTGGAAGAGATACACTAGCAGCCCTCTAGAGATAGATGAATGCGTTACAAGAGCAGTTGAGAAGAGGGTTAAACCCGAGAAAGGAAAGTGAGGATAAAGGAGAGGAAGAAGGTTCAAATGTAGAAGAGGAAGAAGAAGCAATTGATCAAGACCAAATGCAGCTAATAAGGGCCATTTTGAAGATTGAAAAAAGACCCAAAGCAAAAGTCCCCAGTTATTCCAGAAGTCTGAACTCGGAAGAGTTGATCGACTAGATCAATGAGCTAGAAGAATATTTTGAGTATGAGGAAATAGAGGACCTAGATCGAGTTAAGTTTATGAAAATAATGTTGAAGGGCCATGCCAGTATTTGGTGGAAAGAGGTCCAGTTGGAAAGAAATCAAAGAGGAAAATGAAATATCACCAGATGGGATCACATGGTAGAGAAACTAAAGAAGCAGTTCATACCAGTGGACTACGAGTTAGATTTGTTGAAGAAATTGCAAGGGTTGAAGCAAGGAAGTAGATCTGTGAAAAAATATACTGAAGATTTTCACAAGATAATTATTAGAATAGGCCACACAGAGGCCAATAAGGAGAAGGTAGCCCGATATCTTAATGGGTTACGACCGAGCATTTAGGAGGAGTTAAGCCTAGTAAGAATGACCACCATTGAGGATGTGTATCAGTTTGCTCTGAAGGTGGAAGAGAAGCTGAAAAAAAGATTTGATGGAAAGCAAAAAGGATGAGGAGGTCAAAGTGGAAGGGATAGTGGAAGACCTTCAGGAAGCTGAAATGATGATGAAAAGAAAAGTGAAGATGTGGATACCAGCTGAAGCCAAAGGAATGACAACTTCTACCACCCTCGTGATCAAAACAATGGTGATCAAAGACGTAGAGGACGAGGGAGATATGGACAAGGATCTGGAAGAGGTGGTTTCAAAGGAACATGTTTCCAGTGTGGGGAAGAAGGGCATTGAGCCTATGAATGTCCACAACACCAAGGAAGGGCAGAAAAAAGGCCAGAAGGTCATGGAAGGGTTGCACATGCAGATGAGGAGGCCCAATCTGAACATTCAGATGATGCTAAAAAGGGAGAAGCCCTAGTGATTAGGAGAGCCCTAGTGACTGAGGAAAAGGAACCAAAACAAAGGAAGAATCTGTTCTGCACAAGGTGCAAGTGTGAGGTAAAATATTGTAATGTCATTATTGATGGTGGGAGCACTGATAATTTGGTGTCAGAAGAGATGGTCACAAAGTTGAAGCTGAAGAGGGAAAGACACCCACATCTGTATCAGATTGCCTAGTTGCAGATAGACCACAAAGTTTTGGTCAATGAGCAGTGCCTAGTAAAGTTCAAGATCAAGAGCTACCATGATGAGGTACTCTGTGATATCATCCCCATGGATGCATGTCACATATTGTTGGGGAGGTCGTGGCAGTTCGATAGGTGAGCTATACATGATGGCCATGTAAACACTTATGCGTTGACAAAGGATGGGGTTCATCACAAGTTGAATCTTCTAAAGGAAACCAAAGAAAAGGTATGGAGTAGTGCTAGAATTTGTTATGTAGATGGAAGAAAAAATTTAGATGGTATGAAGCATGAGTGTGTGTGTTATGCATTGATTCTTAGAGTGAGTAAGGAGGATAGTGAGAAGGTTCCAGAAGAAGTTTTTGGGATGTTGGATGAGTTTCAGGATATTGTTTCTGATAATGTACCTAAGGTTTTACCACCAATAAGGAAGATCAGTCATCAAATTGACTTAATTCCTGGAGCCAGTTTGCCAAATAAGGCACCTCATAGAATGACTCCAGCAGAAAATGAGGAGTTGAATAGACAAGTTCAAGAGTTGTTGAGAAAGGGTTTGATACGAAAGAGTTTGATTCCATGTACAGTACCTGCAGTACTGGCACCAAAGAAGGATGGGGAGTGGAGGATGTGTACAGACTCCCGAGCCATAAACAAAATAACAATCAAGTACAGATTTCCCCTACCAAGGATGGATCACCTGATGGACTATTTGAATGGAGCTCAGTACTTCACAAAGACTGATATGAAAAGTGGATATCACCAGATCCGGATTTGAGAAGGAGATGAATAAAAGACTACCTTCAAAACCAAAGAGGGCATGTACGAGTGGTTAGTCATGCCTTTTGGGCTAACCAATGCACCGAGCACATTCATCCAGCTCATGAATGAGGTACTAAAAGATTTTTTGGGAAGTTTTGTTATTGTGTATTTAGATGATATTTTGATTTTCAGTAAGACGTTGGATGAGCATTTGATGCATATTCGAAGAGCCTTTGAGAAGTTAAGAGAAGAGAAACTGTTGATTAATCTCAAGAAGCGTAGTTTTGTGAAGAGGGGGTTAGTGTACTTGGGGTTTGTTGTCTCAGCAAAAGGTCTCAAGATGGAACCAGAGAAGGTGAAGGCTATTCTGGAATAGCCTACCCCAAGAACTGCTACCGAGGTAAAATCTTTCCATAGTTTGGCTAGTTTTTATAGAAAGTTGATTAGAAACTTCAGTAGTATTTATGAACCCCTGACTGAAACAATGAGAGGGGATATAAAAGAATTCAAGTGGAGCAGTGGAATGGAAAATAGTTTTGAACTGTTGAAGCAGAAGGTGACAGAGCAACCTGTTATAGCCCTCCTAGATTTCAACAAGGTGTTTCAGGTGGATTGTGATGCCAGTGGTTGTGCCATTGGAGCAGTGTTGAGCCAAAAAGGTAAGCCCATTGCCTATTTCAGTGAAAAGTTAAATGATGCCAAGACAAAGTAATCTGTATATGATGAGTAATTTTATGCAATAGTTCAAGCATTAAAGAAATGAAGACATTATTTTTTGCTGAAGGAATTTGTTCTATATACTGATTATCAGGCCTTACAGTACCTAAATAGTCAGGAAAAAATAAATTAGAGGCATATGAAATGGGTAGAGTTTTTGCAAAGTTATACCTTTGTTTTGAAACATAGGAGTGGGAAGTCAAATAGGGTTGCAGATGCCTTAAGTAGGAGGCATACATTGATGACAAAGATGCAAATTGAAGTGGTTGGGTTCAATAAACTTAAGACACTGTACGCAGAAGATCCTGATTTCGTAGAGGCTTGGAAAGCTTGCAAGGAACCTATTATAGTGGACAGGACAAGGTTGGTGGATTTCATAATTCAGGATTGCATGTTATTTAAGGGAAGTCAATTGTGTATCCCAAGGAGTTCCATGAGGGAGAACCTGATAAAGGAGAAGCATAGTGGAGGAATGGCAGGACATTTTGGTCAGGATAAGACCATTGCCATTATCAATGAGTATTAGTATTGGCCTCAGTTGTCATAGGATGTGAAGAAGTTTGTATAAAGTTGCAGGGTATGTCAGATGGCTAAAGGAGTGAGCTAGAATACAGGCTTATATCATCCCTTACCTGTACCAGAGAGGCCATGGGAGGATATAAGTATGGACTTTGTTCTTGGTTTACCAAGGACACAATGAGGGAATGATTCAGTCTTTGTGGTGGTTGATAGGTTTTCAAAGATGGCACATTTCATTCCATGTCAGAAGACCCATGATGTAGTCAACATTGCTAATTTTTTCTTCAAAGAGGTGGTGAGGCTACATGGTCTGCCAAAGAGTATTGTTTCAGATCGTGACACTAAATTTGTGGGGTACTTTTGGAGGACCTTGTGGAAGAAGTTGAAGAAAGAGTTGAAGTTTAGTTCTGCACAACATCCACATATAGATGGGCAGATAGAGGTTGTTAACAGGAGTCATGGTAACCTACTGAGATGTTTGGTAGGAGATAAACCCAAGGGATGGGACTTGATCTTACCCCAGACAAAATTTTCTTATAACAATTCTATCAACAAAATCATTGGTAGATCACCATTCCAGATTGTGTATGGAGGTAGCCCCAAAACAACTCCAGAATTGAGGAAGATGGGCCAAGAGAAGAAAATAAGTGCTGAAGCCGAAGATTTTGTAGAACACATCAAGGATATACATGAGAAGGTAAGAGAACATATTAACAAGATGAATAAGTAGTATAAGGCTAAGGCAGATTAGAAGAGGAGGTATAAGGAGTTTCAGATTGGTGATGAAGTGATGGTCCACTTGAGGAAATAAAGGCTTTCAGTGGGAACATATAAAAAATTGAAGATGAAGAAGTTTGGTCCTTATAAAATTTTGAAGACACATGATTCAGGGAATGCACATGAGGTAGAGTTGCTAGATGGATTCAAAATTTTCCCTGTGTTCAACATTTCAGATTTGACAGAGTATCATGAAGGTGGCACAGAGGAAGTATGAACGATGGAATAGTGTGGGATTCCAGCACCTACTTTAGAAAAGGAGGAGATTGAAGAAATCCTAGATAATCGTGAGGGGAGGAGTACCAGGAACAAGAAGTATGAAGAATATCTGGTGAAATGGAAAGGAAGGCCTATTAAAGATTCATCTTGGTTGCCTAAGGTAGAGGTTGACCATTTGGGTTTATCCTCCACCATTTGAGATGTGATGGGGTCACTTCTCAAACTACCCTAGGTGTCTGATGTAGGAGCATCCAATGGTGTAAGGGCAATCTTGCATCACCCCAAAAATAGTTAAATTTCAAGTTTCTTAGTTTTTAGATGTTTTTACATTTTTGGATACCCTTTTCATCATAATGAAATTTACAATTTATGATTTTTATTTTCTATTCCTAGGTTGAAAGATATTGCAGCTTTAGTTTACTAGATTTGCACCTGAAAATATTTTGAATTAGATTTGAGTCACTTAGAGTTTTTGTATCAGCCATAAGACTTTCCAAAATTAGTGTAGTGGATTTTGAGCGCATTATTGACTTCATGACCTTTCCAATGGTTCAAACGGTTCACGAATCGGAGTCCCGAATCAAAAGTTATGGCCCTGGGAAGTTGGCACACTTTCTAGAAGATACAATTGCAAATTTTCTTTGAAATTTGAACTTCAAGTTGTAATTTTTTGGCGCCAAACCACCTAAAATCAAATTTGAATGTTTTTTTTTGTTCCAAACTAAAGATGAGCTCTATTTATGGGTGGGTTTCTAATTTTTGGGTAACTTTTTGGAGACAAGCTCACATATTGAAAAAAAGTTATTTTGTAGCTTTTTGTAACTTGCATGTGCTATAGAACTTAGGGATTTGAGATCCTCTGCATGTAAGAAGCTCCACTTTTTGAATAATAAAATTATTCTCTTATTTGTGGGTTATTTTTTAAGTCTTGGGTTGCACCCTCATCAAGTGGTATTAGAGTGAGTTTTTTCTTGAGCATGTGGACAGATCACCGATCGTGAGGAAGTTAGGACCAAGACCATGGTTTAGGATCGAGGTCAAGAAAGATGCCTCCAAGAGTGATGCATGGTAGGCATGGTGGTGTCAGAGGTGGTTTTGGTGGCAAAAAATGTTGGTAGAAGAGATGCACTAGCAGCCTTCCAGAGACAGATAGATGGGTTACAAGAGCAGTTGAGAAGAGGGTTAAACCTGAGGGAGGAAAGTGAGGATGAAGGAGATGAAGAAGGTTCAAATTTATAAGAGGAAGAAGAAGCAATTGATCAAGACCAAATGTGGCTAATAAGGGCCATTTCAAAGATTGAAAAAAGAGCCAGAGCAGAAGTCCTCAGTTATTCTAGAAGTCTGAACTCAGAAGAGTTGATAGATTGGATCAACGAGCTAGAAGAATATTTTGAGTATGAGGAAATAGAGGACCCATATCAGGTTAAGTTTGTGAAAATAAAGTTGAAGTGCCATGCCAGTATTTGGTGGAAAGAGGTCTAGTTGGAAAGAAATTGAAGAGGAAAAGGAAATATCACCATATGGGATTGCATGGTAGAGGAACTGAAGAATCAGTTCATACCAGTGGACTACGAGTTAGATATGTTGAAGAAATTGCAAGGGTTGAAGCAAGGAAGTAGATCTATGAAAAAATATACTAAAGATTTTCACAAGATAATCATCAGAACGGGCCACACAGAGGCCAATAAGGAGAAGGTAGCTTGATATCTTACTGGGTTACGACCGAGCATTCAGGAGGAGTTAAGCCTAGTACAAATGACCACCATTGAGGATGTGTATTAGTTTGCTCTAAAGGTGGAAGATGAGCTGAACAAAAGATTTGATGGCAAACAAAAAAGATGAGAAGGTCAAAGTGGAAGGGGTAGTGGAAGACCTTCAGGAAGCCAAAATGATGATGAAAAGAAAAGTGAAGATGTGGGTACTAGCCAAAGCCAAAGGAATGACAACTTCTACCACCCTCATGATCAAAACAGTGGTGATCAAAGATGTAGAGAATGAGGGAGATATGGACAAGGATCTGGAAGAGGTGGTTTCAAAGGAACGTGTTTCCAGTGTGGGGAAGAAGGGCATCGAGCCTATGAATGTCCACAACACTAAGGAAAGGTAGACAAAAGGCCAGAAGGTCATGGAAGGGTTGTGCATGCAGATAAGAAGGCCCAATCTAAACATTCAGAAGATACTGAAAGGGGAGAAGCCCTAGTGATTAGGAGAGCCCTGGTGACTGAGGAAAAGGAACCAAAACAAAGGAAGAATCTGTTTCCCACAAGGTGCAAGTGTGACGGAAAATGTTGTGATGTCATTATTGATGGTGGGAGCACTAATAATTTGGTGTCAAAAGAGATGGTCACAAAGTTGAAGCTGAAGAGGGAAAGACACCTGCATCCGTATTGAATTTCCTAGTTGCAGAAAGACCACAAAGTTTTGGTCAATAAGCAGTGCCTAGTAAAGTTCAAAATCAAGAACTACCATGATGAGGTACTCTGTGATATCATCCACATGGATGCATGTCACATGTTGTTTGGGAGGCCATGGCAGTTTGATAGGTGAGCTATACATGATGGCCATGCAAACACTTATTCTTTGACAAAGAATGAGATTCGTCACAAGTTGAATCCCCTAAAGGAAACCAAAGAAAAGGTATACAGTAGTGCTAGAATTTGTTATGTAGATGGAAGAAAATTTTTAGATGGTATGAAGCATGAGTGTGTGTGTGTTATGCATTGATTCCTAGAGTGAGTAAGGAGGATAGTGAGAAAGTTCCAGAAGAAGTTTTTGGGATGTTGGATGAGTTTCAGGATATTGTTTCTGATAATGTACCTAAGGGTTTACCGCCAATAAGGAAGATCAGTCATCAAATTGACTTGATTCCTGGAGTCAGTTTGCTAGATAAGGCAGCTCATAGAATGACTTTAGCAGAAAATGAGGAGTAGAACAGACAAGTTCAAGAGTTATTGAGAAAGGGTTTGATACAAAAGAGTTTGAGTCCATGTGTAGTACCTACATTACAGGCACCAAAGAAGGATGGGGAGTGGAGGATATGTACAGACTCCTAAGCCATAAACAAGATAACAATCAAGTACAAATTTCCTCTGCCAAGGATGAATGACCTGATGGATTGTTTGAATGGAGCTCAGTACTTCACAAAGATTGATCTAAAGAGTGGATATCACAAGATCCGGATTTGAGAGGGAGATGAATGGAAGACTACCTTCAAGACCAAAGAGGGCCTTTACGAGTGGTTAGTCATGCCTTTTGGGCTAACCAATGCACCAAGCACATTCATGCGGCTCATGAACGAGGTACTAAAAGAATTTCTAGGAAGTTTTTTTATTGTGTATTTAGATGATATTTTGATTTTTAGTAAGATGTTGGATGAGCATCTGATGCATATTCAGAGAACCTTTGAGAAGTTAAGAGAAGAGAAACTATTGATTAATCTAAAGAAGTGCAGTTTTGTGAAGAGGAAGTTAGTGTACTTGGGGTTTGTTGTCTCAGCAGAAGGTCTCAAGATGGACCCAGAGAAGGTGAAGGCTATTTTGGAATTACCTACCCCAAGAACTGCTACTGAGGTGAGATCTTTCCATGATTTGGATAGTTTTTATAGAAAGTTCATTAGAAACTTCAGTAGTATTTGTGGACTCCTGACTGAAACAATGAGAGGGGATATAAAAGAATTCAAGTGGAGCAATGGAGTGGCAAAAAGTTTTGAACTGTTGAAGTAGAAGGTGACAGAGCAACCTATCCTATCTCTCCCAGATTTCAACAAGGTGTTTCAGGTGGATTGTGATGCTAGTGGTTGTGTCATTGGAGTAGTGTTGAGCCAAGAAGGTAAGCACATTTCCTATTTTAGTAAAAATTTAAATGATTCCAAGACAAAGTATTCTGTATATGATCAGGAATTTTATGCAATAGTTCAAGCATTAAAGAAATGGAGACATTATTTGTTTCTGAAGGAATTTTTTCTATATACTAATCATTAGGCTTTGCAGTACCTAAATAGTCAAGGAAAAATAAATCAGAGGCATATGAAATGGGTAGAGTTTTTGTAGAGTTATACCTTTGTTTTGAAACATAGGAGCGGGAAGTCAAATAGAGTTGCAGATGCCTTAAGTAGAAGGCATACATTGATGACAAAGTTGTAGATTTAAATGGTTGGGTTCAATGAACTTAAGACACTGTACGCAGAAGATCCTGATTTTGCAGAGGCTTGGAATGCTTGTAAGGAACCTGTTATGGTGGACAGGACAAGGTGGCTGGATTTCATAATTTAGGATTGCATGTTATTTAAGGGAAGTCAATTGTGTATCCTAAGGAGTTCCATGAGGGAGAACCTGATAAAGGAGAAGCATAGTGGAGGAATGGCAAGACATTTTGGCTGGGATAAGACCATTTCCTTTATTAGTGAGCATTATTATTGGCCTCAGTTGTCACAAGATGTGAAGAAGTTTGTAAAAAGTTGTAGGGTATGTCAGACAGCTAAAGGAGTGAGCTATAATACAGGCTTATATCAGCCCTTACCTGTACCAGAGAGGCCATGGGAGGATATAAGTATGGACTTGGTTCTTCATTTGCCAAGGACATAATGAGGGACTGATTCAGTCTTTGTGGTGGTTGATAGGTTTTTGAAGATGGCACATTTCATTCCATGTTAGAAGACCCATGATGCAGTCCACATTGTTGACTTGTTCTTCAAAGAGGTGGTGAGGCTACATGGTCTACCAAAGAGTATTGTTTCAGATTGTGACACCAAATTTGTGGGGTACTTTTAGAGGACCTTGTGGAAGAAGTTGAAGACAAAGCTGAAGTTCAATTCTGCATACCATCCAAACAGATGGGTAGTTAGAGGTTGTTAATAGGAGTCTGGATAACCTACTGAGATGTTTGGTAGGAAATAAACCCAAGGGATAGGACTTGATCTTACCCTAGGTAGAATTTTCTTACAACAATTCTATCAACAGAAACACTGGTAGATCACCATTACAGATTGTGTATGGAGGTAGCCCTAGAACAAATCTAGAATGGAGGAAGATGGGCCAAGAGAAGAAAATAAGTGTTAAAGCTGAAGATTTTACAAAACACATCAAGAATATACATGAGAAGGTAAGAGAACATATTAACAAGATGAATAAGCAGTATAAGGCTAAGACAAATCAGAAGAGGAGGTATAAGGAGTTTCAAATTAGTGATGAAGTGATAGTCCACTTGAGGAAAGAAAGGTTTCCAGTGGGAACATATAACAAATTGAAGATGAAGAAGTTCAGTCCTTGTAAAATTTTGAAGAGGCATAATTCAGGGAATGCATATGAAGTAGAGTTGCCAAATGGATTCAAAATTTCCCCTGTGTTCAACATTTCAAATTTGACAGAGTATCATGAAGGTGGCATAGAGGAAGTACCAACGATGGAATAGTGTGGGATTCCAGCACCTACTTTAGAAAATGAGGAGATTTAAGAAATTCTAGATAGTCATGTGAGGAGGAGTACTAGGAACAGGCAGTATGAAGAATATCTGGTGAAATGGAAAGGAGGGCCTATTGAAGATTCATCCTTGTTGCCTAAGGTAGAGGTTGACCATTTGCGTTTTTCCTCCACCATCTAAGATGTGACAAGGTCACTTCTCAAATTACCCTGTGTCTGATGCAGAAGCGTCTAGTGATGTAAGGGCAATCTTGCATCACCCCAAAAATAGTTAAATTTCAAGTTTCTCAATTTTTAGATATTTTTACATTTTTCGATACCCTTTTCATCATAATGAAATTCCCAATTTATGATTTTTATTTTCTATTCCTGGGTTGAAAGATATTGCAGTTCTAGTTTCCCAGAATTGCACCTAAAAATCTTCTAAGTTAGATTTGAGGAACTTAGAGTTCCCAGATCAGCCATGAAACTTTCTGAAATTGGCATATCAAATTTTGAGTGCATTATTGACCTCGTGACCTTTCCAATGGTTCAAACGGTTCGTGAATCGAAGTCTTGGATCAAAAGTTATGGCCCCAAGAAGTTGGCGCACTTTCTAGAAGATACAATTGTAAATGTTCTTTTGAAATTTGAACTTTAAGTTGTAATTTTTTGGCACCAAACTGCCTAAACTCAAATTTGAATGTTGTTTTGGCTCCAAACTAAAAAGGATCTCTATTTATGGGCAGGTTTCTAATTTTTGGGTAACTTTTTGGGGAGAAGCTCGCATATTGCAAAAGGGTTATTCTGTAGCTTTCTGTAACTTGCATGTGTTGTAGAACTTGGGGATTTCATATCCTCTACATGTAAGAAGCTCCATTTTCTCAATAATAAAATTATTCTCTTATTTTTGGGTTATTTTCTAAGTCTTGGGCTGTGCCCTCATCAATTATGTAATGTTTATGTTTATTCAACTAGGTATGTTTATGGCATCACTATGTATGATGTCTCCAGACCAATAGGATAAAGACAATTTCAATTCCATGCAATGCTTGTATAGACAATTCATGATGCCCTAGGGCTAACACATTTTTGTGGTATGTTATAACATTCGACTACACTTTAACAATATTTAATTTGATGAAATAAATATCATGCATGTTTTTAAAATAATCTATTCATTATATATAATTAAAAAAATTAACATATTTAATCCAATTATATATCATCTTGCAGGTCTTCAAACAAAGGGAAAATTTGCATGTCCAATTTGTGGTCCAACGATGAAATCTCGTTGTTCAACAAGTTTAGAAAAGCAGGTGTTTGATGAGTATAGGCACTTCCTCCATAGAAATCATAAGTATCGAACTACTAAAAAACATCTTTTCAATGAGAAAGAGGAGACTACATCAAAACCATGAAGAATGTCACCTCGCCTATGGAAGTTGGAATATAATAGAATTAATTGTCAAGGTTATACCTCAGATTATATTTTTTATCTATCATATATAATATGTTTTGAATTTATAATTTTTATATTGTGTTGTGTTTACTCATGTTGTAATTGACAATGATTGTCGTTGTTAATTTTTTTAAATTATATGCTTCATGAAGGTTGTCAAGGCATTAATGGTTGGCTTCCACAGGGAATGAAAAGTTATCCCAAACAATTTAGTAGTTTTTCCTACTATGAGTAGCTACAAATTGTGCATTTATTTGATACAATGCATATCGGAAAGAATATAACAAAAATATTATGGAAAATATTGGATGGAAGGCATTACAAAGAAAAAATTATCAAAATTTGTAGTGACATTCAGGTAGCCAATCATGCAATGAAAAATTTCATTCAATTAAATAGTGATAGAGACCAAATTAATATAAGTGCCCTTCCTTGGTTATTAACAGAGTAGCAAAGAAATGCTATAAAAAAAGTCGTACAAAAAAAATTGATTTCCCATAGGATTTGTTGTGAACATAAACAATATAATAACAAAGAAAAAATTGAATTTGGGTTAGGGATAAAAACACATAATTGACATACCTTCATTAAGGTAATTATTCTGGTATATTATATACACTTGTATAATGCATGTACTTTTCAATGTATTGTGTTTACTACTTTTGAAAAAATAATCAAAAGATCATTTTATAATTGTTGCAGTACGTTCTATCTCTATCTCTCCTAGACAACTTTGACAACAATTTCAAGCAAGTTATATATGATCTTAGAAAATACATGAGGTAAGTAGCGAGATTTGTTCAATTCGCTATATACATCTTATAATTGTCATTTTTTTTACTTGTTATGTAATATATTGTATATTTTTGTTAAATCTCGTTAATATAATTTTTCCTTAAATCACTTGTAGATAGCTATCATCTAAAGAAATCCATAAAGAAGATATAAATTATTGGAAGATAAAAATTCCTCGTCTAATTTGTTTAATGCAAAAGTGTCTACCTTCAACATTTTTCAATGCACAAGAACACTACCTCATACACCAAGTTGAGGAGATTGAATTGTGTGTACCTGTACACACAAGGTCAATGTGGATTGTTGAGAGACACTTAAAATTTTTGAAGGCTTTGGTTAGAAAAAGAGCACATCTTGAGGTTTCTATGGTGGAGGGATATATGGTATACCAGACCATGGTGTACATTAGTGAATATCTTCCTAAGTTTGTAGCAAAGATCTATGTAGATCGCATTTGGGATCCCAACTCCATTAACAAATTTGAAGGGGAGTACCTATTGGGGAAATGTAGATTGAGGAAAGAGAGAGGTAATTATAAGATGGTTATGGAGATTAATTGGAATACATTTTACATATGGTTTTTATGTATATTGTACTTATTTAATTTTTAATCTTTAATATACATTAATTATAAATTAAGGTCGTATACTATGGTATTTAACTAATTATAAGTCGATTGTGAATTTTAATTTTTTTTGGTACAGTTGGTTGAGAGTGGGATGCACTACATTTGTACATCACTAACAATCTTGATTGGATAACGGTATGGATTGAACAATGTCAACAATCTGGTCACGCATTAACATGGGAAGGTGTGGCTTCATTGGTTAAAGAAGCTCATCGTAATGGAGATTCCAATATTACACAAAGGGAAATTGATTTAGCATATGGTTTAAGAGATAAATAGGTATGTATAAATATATTAATCACCTATATTATTTAATTATTTTCAAGTATATTGATGTATATATATCATGAGATTTTTTTCTTTGCATACATTCAGCCAAGAATAAATATGTTTATCAACTGACGATATTGCAATACTTTTTACATGTTTGACATATTGCAGGTGAAACACCACAAGGCTATGTGGTGCAATGGTTGTAAATTTCAAATCAAAATGTTGGATGACATGAAGAAAACTTGCGATTCTAGTATAATTGCAGTCTTTTAGGTGACTAATATTTCATCTAGAAGCGACATACATCCATAAGTCTCAGAAAATTGATACTATGGTATTTTGGATGATATACTTGAGTGTGACTTTAAGTACTTCAGATTAATTTTTTTTGTTGTCCTATGGTATAGGCTACGATTGAATGAAAATGACCATGAAAGAACTATTATTGAACATGATAATGGATTTACCATGGTTAATACAAGGTTGATCGAGTGAGCTGGAAATGAGCCCTATGTTCTTCCAAGCCAATGTGAGCAGGTATTTTACTCAGAGGTTCCAGGTAAACTATGTTGGTTATTTTTTGTTAGACATGATCCAAGAGGAAGGCCGGTAAAGTATAATGTGGTGGAAGAAGAAGATACCAAAGAACTAGAAGATGATGTAGATGATAATCAGGATCAACGGTTAGTTGATGATATCCTTGACAAAGATGTCAAAGAGGAGGAACTAGATCATGATGATGCAGGAGTTAATGTTCATGAAGATGATATCTGTGTGGATGATGACATTATCAAAACTGATATGATGATGATGATGATGATGATGATATGACCAATCCTAACAATGTCGAATCTGGATTAGATGATACAGACAAAGAGTTGGATGAAGAAGAAGATCAATGACAATGAAATGTATAAGTTATGCGATTATAATATCTATTTGATATTAATTTCTTGATAGAATTATATTTGACTTATGTGGTTACATAATTAATTTATGATGTTTTTAATTTTTATGCCATTACATAATTAATTTAATTATGTAATTTTTTAATGTTTGAAAGGTCAAAAAATTAAAAAAATTCAATAGTGATGTTAACAACCTTGAAATTAGTGTGTTTTATGTTTTATGTGATCATAAAAGATTAAAAAGTCAGTTGTAGAGGTGGTTGTTCAGTGGTTGATGTGTATGTTGGTTCTTTTTACAATGTAACCAGGTCTGTCTTCTAATCTACCTATGGAATTTCCAATTCCAATCAAATGTAGCTCGAAGGACCTAGACCAACTGATGAAGACTTTAAAATCCTCCTACAATTCGGGCTCTACAAGACCCGGGAGGGTGACCCCTTAATGTGTTTACAACCTCTGCACCATTATTATAAATAACATTAACAATAGTAGATGATCTCACTTAATAGCTCAACATGATAAGATAATATCAACTAGAATTGGTTGTTCATAGATAATATCAACTATCTGGAGTGTGAGATAACTAAACACAATCCATTCTATAAGATAGTCAATGATTTGCAATTTGTAGCAAGCTCTAGGAAAAGACAAACAAATACTGAACTACACTAATAATTACAACTTATATTAGTGCCATATATCTATTGTAGGAGTCAAATTCATAAGCATCTAGAGGTTTATAACAGATTTAATACATCACATACAAGATCCCTGACAATATTGCATTACAATTTTATCAGTATGCATTCTAACCTAGGACTACTTATCAAATCTTTATACAACACATATCTGCTTATAATCCCATTAAATCATTTTGATTAATTCCTTGAATTAAAATTAAAATAGAATCATACACACCACAATAGTGAGATGGATAAAACAACCCTTAGTTATTTCATTCAAAGTTCATATATGCATGTACAATGGAGAGACATGAGCTCAAATTTTCATTTCAACTCAAATGCTAGTACTATTATACATTAAATCTCTATGAACTCAAAACCTATTACATAATGACTCAAAACCTAAATTGCATTTCTCTAAAACCATCGGATATGCAAAACATATCTACTTATAATCCCTTTCAAGCATTTTAATTAATTCCTTGAATTAAAGCTAAAATAGAATCATACACACTACAACAGTGAGATGAATGAAACAACCCTTAGTTATTTTATTCAAAGTTCAGATATTCACATATAATGGAGAGAGATGAACTTGAAATTATCATTTTGATTCAAATGCTAATACTATTATGCAACATTAAATCCTCATGAACTTAAAACCTATCACATAATGACTCAAAACCTAAATTGCATTTCTCTCTAAAAACATTGATCTTTACAATTAACTCTGCAACTTTGCTTAAATTTGATCAAAATTATCTAACTTGCTAACCCGTACTTTTCACCTTAAAATATTTCTTATAGAAAAATGAAGGAGCAAACAAGCTTCGGGCCAGAAATTACACACATCACTAGCTGATTAGAGCACCTGATGATATTCCAAAAATTGTTACAACTGCAATCATCTTGGGGCATATTCATGTTCATCATGTCGACTGAGGAAATTTGATGTGATTCAAAAACCATAAGAAATCCATACCAAGAAAGTCATCAATACAAAATTGGGGCCAATGTAACCGCAATATCAGATTTTCCACCTGTCCATAGTCCACTCTTTTTTTCTCATTATCATTCAAATACTTAGCTACCTACTTTTGTTATTCTTCATTAGTAGGCTAGTTAAAATTAATCACCTCATTTACCTTTGTACTATAAGGCATATACTTTACCACTACCTGATTCACATCTCTTTCAAAAGACTCCAAAAATGAGTTGGTACTAATAATCTTATCCATACAACTCACTAAAAAATCATAATCTAAGTCATCACAAATTATTTTAATTTGATTATTGATGGCCTTATTTGCTTGATCCTGCAATTGTTGGAGTGTTCTGATTTTCCCCTGCTCATCAATTATATTAGGTAACAATGTGTTACCCCAATCATTGAAATTATTTACCAACTCTTTAATCTTCCTACTCAAATCATCTGGTAGGGTTTGAAAACCTTGTAATTATTTTACTAACACATGAGTAGGCTTCAATGATTGGGGCCTATTATTTATATCAAACCTTGAGGCTTTATTCATGATATCTAGATCATTGGCCCTATGGATCCAATTTTTAATTATTTGTACCACTACCTCCTGATCCCTATCAATATTCTTTATTGCTTCCAATAGCAAAGAATATAAACAATGTACAGATTGCAATTTACTATCTACCCCTTTATTTAAGTCCTCCAAAATAGTGGTAACAATCTCCTTTTCCTTTGAAAGAAATCCCTCCTTTGTTATCCTTAATGATGTCTATAATTCATCAAATTTTTTTATGAGCTACCTCTTTGTTGGATCGACATAGCACTTATTTTCTTCATCAATTTGTTCTAGAGGAGGGGTGAGAGCAGGATTCTGAATGGGAGACCCTGGTGTGGAAACATTTGGAGAAGCAGGAGGCATTGACCCTGCTGTGGGAGGTAATGTAATGGTTCCTAGAGAATTTGATATTTTCCCAATCTGTCTATATCTGAACCTTTCCACTTTAGTTTCCAATTCAACATTCCTCTATTGCACTTTACTATATTCTTCAATCAAAATGTTATACTTCTCCATTAGGCTCTTCCTTTCAACCTCCTCCCTTTCAATAGACCTTTGGGAGAATTTGGCCACATTTACAGTTAAATTAGTGGCCTTAGTGGTTGAAGTCTCTGAAGATCTCTTATTATTAATCCTCCTCTAAAATTTGGATTAATATCAGCAATATCTAGTTTTCTCCCTTGTGGAGCCAATGCCCAAATTACCAAGGTCTCATATTCTTCACTGAAGGAAGAGTTTTGCAATGTTTCCTTAACCTCTTCCTCAAAATCTTGAAAAAGATTCTTGGACTTCATAATAGCATTAAAAGATACTACATCTACAACATCCCACTCAGGAAAAATCAATACACCAGCTTGACTCGCTAGTTGTCTTCCTTCTTCAAGAGTGATGTTCTTGAACTCTTCCATCAATTCAACTTTTACTTCTTCATCATTCTCCTGGTCTAACCTTTCAGGCCTTAGTTCCCTTCTCTGCCTACATTTATCTTGATACTCTTCAAATTTCATTCTCCATGCCAATTGCAAGAATACAAGAGTTTTCAAATATGTATTGTCATCTAAAAACTCCCTGCATGCTTCCATTCTTGCATCTTGCACAATTTTACCTTTCATATCTAAATCAGACAAAACCAATTCAGCTGACCTAAGAGGGGAAAGCATATAAACTTGCATGTCCTGATTAGTAACAATAATTTCATCTGTTAGATCCTCATGTGGGTGATCAGTTCTTTGCCTCTTAGGGTTTGGCTCAGATGGTGGTGATGGAGGACTATCTTTTGGTGACAACTCTAAATCAATGATCTTAACTGCCCTAGGTACTTTGAATTTTGGATCTGATCATGGAGGCACCTTAATTATTTGTTTCCCCTTCCTATCTACTTCCTCCTCATCACTACTACTATCCTTTTTCCTTCTATAGATGGGTCACTTTTCTATAGGCTGGAATACTAGCCTTGTTTCAATTGTCCTAGCACTTTGTTCTTGTAAGGAAAGCAACGATACATAAACAACTTTCCTAACATCAAAACCATAGGGAAGTAAGCAAACAGTCTTTTAATTTTCCTAATTATAATCTAATTAAGACACACATGAAATATTTTTAGAAACAAAGAAAATGAACAACAATTTTATGTGGGAAACCCTTTCGGGAAAAAACCCACCACACCAAGCTGAATCTCTTTGTATTACAGTAACAACAATTACATATAATCAGAAATACAACTCTCTAGTATTAATTCACAGTAGCTTCATTCACTGTTCATCCAGTTATAAAAATTCTCTCATCACATCTGATTCAACTCACACACTTGTCAAATCAAAATCATTCTCCTTTTATTTTGTATTCACATTCTGACTTTGTCTTCTATGCATCCTTATCTACCATTTCCAAACATAGATAGTTTCCTTTCGAGAAATTGATTTTTCCTTGCATGCAGTTCAGCTCCAGTGTAGCACTGTTGCAAAAAACCAACTACCAATCATTCAATTTTTGCTTCCTCTGATTGGTCCACAAGATGCCACATAGGATGGTCATATAGTCAAAGGCATTCAAACTTTACTGGCATATTGGTGAGACACTAACAGTGTCTCCCTGATGCCATAAAGTCTTCATATCAATATCACCATAGATTCCATGAGTCAACAAGACATTATAGTGAGCGCCATGACTCATACTAAATCTACCGATAACCATTTCGTTTCTATTGGCAAGAGGTTCCTCCATTGGCAAGATGTTTTACCGATGCTCACAAAGCATATCAATTTCCACTTTTCCATCATCAAGACTTCCCATTAACCAAAAGGTTTCGTCGAGTCTCCTCAGGTTTCACTGAAGCATCTGATAGTTAGCAAGACATTCATCTTTCACTGATACTTCACCTCGAACACAACCAAGTCTTACTGAGTCAGCAAGACTTATGTCCTTCACTGAGACCTTTCACCAAGTGCCCATGTCTTACCGAGTTGGTAAGACATTTGACCTTCTCCAAGACCTCAGACTGGCCGAACATGTCATACCAAAGCACCCAAGAGTCAGCGAGACTTATCGCCTTTTCCAAGACCTTATACTGAGGCATTTTTGTCACCGCAAAGGCACCAACTGAATACTCCCCTCGGTGAGACCTTTCTTCATCATTGGGACATCTCACCGAAACCTCCACTATTGGCAAGACTTTCCATTCTTGCTGAGAGATCTCCCCGAGACCCTTGCATTAGCCTGATAGCTATATGCTATTAGTGAGACATTCACCATTCACTCGGACCTCTCCCCAACACGTGTGAGATAGCTTGATAGATCAAACTATCACCCAAAGAACTGCATTTGAAAAAAGGTCACGCCAAATGCTCCTAGTTACAGCGATAGACTTCATTCAACAAGACATGAACTCTGTCTTGGTGACATGAGCTTTTCAAGAAGATTTAGAATAGTTAGTCGGCAAGACATGAACAATGTCACAATGAATTTTCCCTTTAGGATTTCCATGTCAGTAAGGATTGAGGCACATATTCCAACAAGCTCCCACTTGACGAAGATCTTAGTGACACCTCCAAAGCATAATAAAACTATTGAAATTCATGGGCCAAGAGGCCCATCGAACTGGCACACCATTTGAACTTGTCTGTGCTCATAGGCTTTGTCAATGCATCTACAACATTCTCCAGAGTATCCACTTTCTCCAAAGAGACCTTCCCATCCTCCACCATATCTCATACAAAGTGATACTATACATCTATATATTTCATTCTGGTATGGAAAGTAGGATTCTTTGCCAAGAATATAGCACTATGGCTGTCATAGTAAATAGTAATTTTTCCTGCATCAAAATAAATGTTAGAACACAAAAATTTTAACTAGATTGCCTCTTTATAGGCATGTGTAGCTGCCATGTATTTTGCCTCTGTAGTGGACAAAGTGACTACAACTTGTCGCTTGCTTATCCAACTCACTGCACTACCATTCATCATGAAAACATATCCATTGGTGTATCCTCTACTGTCAATGTCCCCTGCCCAATCAAAATCCACATAACTTTGAATACTGAGAGTCCTCTATGATTCAACCAAGTTACTATGGTAACACAAAGCATAGTTTGAAGTTCCCTTCAGATATATAAACACTCTCTTCATAGCATCCCAATGTGTCCTTCTAGGATTAGCCATAAACCAACTAACAACCACTACTTGGGCAATGCCTGGCCTTGTATAGACCATTGCATACATAAGGCTGCCAGTTGCACTAACATAAGGTACACTAGTCAGGTCCTCCATCTTAGTAAGATATTTTGAACAATCCTCAACAGATAGCTTCGTTCCCTGTGTAACTGGAACAACTAGATGCTTGCACTCAGTCATACAAAATCTCTCTCGAACAGTCATGATATACTTACTTTGACTGAGCCAAAGTTTTCTATTTTTTCTGTCCTTGGTTATTTCCACTCCCATAATGTACCTTGCTACACTAAGATCTTTCATTTCAAAGTTTGCAGACAACTAAGACTTAAGATTAGAAATTATTAGCTTACTATTTCCTATGAACAACATATCATCAACATAGAGAGCAATAATAAGGACTTGATCACTTTCAACTTTGTAATATACACAATTATCACATTTTGATCTTACAAATTCCAATGACAAAAAAAAAGTGTCAAATTTCTTGTACCACATTCTAGGAGATTTTTTTAACCCATACAAAGATTTCTTTAACTTGCAAACCATTCTTTCCTTACCTTTTTCCACAAAGTGCTTGGTGCAGGAGCACCTGCCAAGGTGTCAAGGTGCAAGCATATTTTGGAAGTCTTGTTTTAAAAAATCTATTTCATTTTGTTGTGTAAGGTCTTTAACACCTTTAGATTGTGTTTGAGGACCTTTTGGTTCATTAAGTAAAAGTTGAATAAAGTGGGAAATCCTTTTGTGGTCATTTCCTAAGTTTTTGTAAAAGATTGCAAAACACACTATGTTTTACAACAGGAGGTTTTTGACTGATCTTTGGCTTGGAAAAGGAAACATAACCATTTCCAAAGTATTTTAAAAGTGATTTCTTGACCTATGAAGGTGGTTGGAGGATTTTGAGCGTGGCAGTTTTTTTAGAGCAAGAAGAAACAGTGATTTTTGTGTAGAAAGGACTGATTTTTTGCTCTTGGCTGCGTGCCTGTTGTTAAATGGATTAGAAAAGACATTTTTTTGATTTTTTAGCATGTAGAGAATCCTTCTAAAGCTTTGTATTGGCATTTTTAGACAATTTTTCTATCGCTGTCTTTCATTTTGTAAATTTTGTGTTTTTGCTTTAGTTTTGTTTTGACTAGTAAATTCCATAAAATGGAGATTTAGTTTTGTTTCCTGTTCGTACCAGGAAGTATGGACATTGTGGAAACAAGGAAAAACTCCCTCTTTGTATATAGTGTAAATATAGGAGTCTTTGTGAGTCATGCAATTAGGATGATGATCTTTTCCTAGGCGAGCTTGTGATGCCCGATTAGGAAAGACAGTGTAAAAATTTCTTCCAAAGTTGTAGGGGTGTTTGACCACTAGAAACCCAGGGTGTGAAAAGATTGTTGGAGACCTCACAAAGGTTTGACAGGTGGCAGGAATCAACACTAGGTCATCTAGAGGCAGAAGGAAGAAGACAGTCCTCCTTGTATCCAAGAAAAGGCTTAAAAAGCCCTAAAATTCTCAAAATCAGGAATAGGTTTGTGTACAACCTAAGAAGGGCTGAAACCACTAAAATCTTGTAGTGCTCCAAAATTGGGCCAGGGTTATTTCTTTGTGGTTATGGTGTTCATTGAGTAGGGAGGTGTATTAAGCATTTGTTTTGTTTGAGGAGACCTAATTCTAGTAGCCTTTTCAAACCCTAAACTAGGGTTTAAGGAAAGTGATAGAAGAATGGAGTTTTGTACTTGGGCAGGAGCCATTCCTAGACTATTTTAAAACTTTGAAAACCTATGCACACCCTAAATGCAAGTTGGGAGGCATTAGAAGTTGACTAGTCTTTATAAGGATTAAGGGCTAGATGGAGCATGTGTGAAAAAGCACCAAGAACTGATTGGTAGCAGCAAATTAGTGGTGATAGCAGGGTTGGAAATGAACCAGGGGTACTTAAGCTAGCAAGGGACCTATAGGTTGAATGGTGGATAAAGTGACACCTTAGGAGTTCTCAAGACAAGGACTCAGAGCATTGAGATTGTGATTTTCTCAATCCAACCCTGTCTCTATCAGTGCTCTAGTTGGGACATATAAATTTCTTCTTCAAGATCACCATGAAGAAACGTTGTCTTTATATCCATCTATTCAATTTCTAATTCATACGCTACTGCAAGTGACAAAAGAAATCTAATAGATGTCAGCTTAGCTACAGGAGAAAATATTTCTTCATAATCAGTTCCCTCTACCTGGGAATAACCTTTTACAACCAACGTAGCTTTATATTTTTCTACAATGCCATCCACACCAATTTTCCTTTTGAATACCCATTTACAGCCCACAACTTTTCTACCTTTAGGAAATGACACCAAACTCTAGGTATCATTCTTTTCTAATGATTCCATTTCTTCATTCATGGCTTCCAACCAAGAGTTTGAATCAGACATTTTAAATGCCTCTTTCATAGTCCTAGGTTCATCAGTGCTAGACATTAAAGCATAGGCACAAGTAGACTCAAGTAAAGAAAACCCATACCTATCAGGTTGCTTTCTTTCATGAGTTGACCTTCTCACAGGCTAAGACTGAGGTGGTTCTTCATCTTCTTCAGAACTTTCAAAACTACTTTAGCTCTTCTCAGTATTAGGTACATTTTGATTTTTCAATTCCTCTTTATCTGGTGTTGGAGGAATTCCTGCTACAACCTTTTCATTTTTTGATTTCTTCTCTGACTACAGATCTAATGTAGAATATTTCAACTAACGAAAGATAACACTTCTACTGTATAAAACCTTTTTAGTCTCAAGATTCCAAAGCTTGTATCATTTTATTCCAGCACTATAGCCAATAAAAATACACTTCACAACTTTGTTTTCCAACTTAGATCTTTTTTCAAATGGCACATAAGCATATGCCTCACAACCAAAGACACGAATATGTCTCAGAGAGGGCTTCTTTCTAGACCATGCTTCCAAAGGCGTCTTCTCAACAAGAGTAGAGTTAGGAGAATGATTTACCAAGTAACATGCTATAGAGACTGCTTCAGCCCAAAACTTCTCATCTAAGCCAGCACTGCTCAGCATACTTCGTGCTCTTTCCATTACTATCCTATTGAACCTTTCATCAACTCCATTTTGTTGTGGAGTATAAGGTGTAGTCTTATGTCTTTTAATCCCATGATCTATACATTAC
Source organism: Sequoia sempervirens (assembly GCA_007258455.2). NCBI lineage: Eukaryota > Viridiplantae > Streptophyta > Pinopsida > Cupressales > Cupressaceae > Sequoia > Sequoia sempervirens. The sequence continues at coordinate 376,538,875 of VDFB02047230.1, read as the reverse complement.
CTTTTGAATTCATCTGAACAATACTCACCACCATTGTCAGTCCTTAAGCATTTTATTTTTCTACTAGTTTGATTTTCTACAAGGTTTGTAAATTCCTTAAACCAACTGAACACTTCTGATTTACTTTTCAAAAAATATACAAATGTTCTTCTTGAATAATCATCAATAAATGACACATAGTATCTTGATTTAGACAGAGAAGGAACATTTATTGGACCAAACACATAAGAATGAATATAATCAAGCAAACCAGAAGATTTGTGAGGACTAGAATAACATGAAACACTATGTTCTTTACCATATATGCAATATTCACAAAAGTTGAACTCAAGGTTACAATCTTCAAGCCCTTCTACCAGGTTTTTATTTTTCAAGGTTTTTAAACCTTTTTCACTAATGTGGCCTGGCCTATGATTCCAAAGCATAGTCTTCTTTGCTAGAAGTTTAACCTCCATGTCGTTTACTCCATCAGGAGCATTTTCCTTCTTTTCTCCATGAGCAACTTTTAATGACTTTGTAGAGACATTATTGCATTGAACAACATGTGCATCCAACTTGTACAAGGTACCAATTCAAGCACCCCTAGCCAACACCATAGAGCCTCTAGTCATCTTGCAGCCATTTCCAGAGAATGTCACATGCACTCCAATATCATTTGAGCTTATAGAAAGTAAATTACGAGCCAAACCTGGTATATGCATCACATCATTGATTCCCTTCACTCTTCCATGACCAACAATTTCTAAAGATGAATCACTTGCCAACTACACCTTTCCACCATTGTATTCTTCATACTTTGTGAACCAATCTCTATGAGATGACATATGGAAAGATTCTCCAAAATCAATCAACTAGACATCATCTGATGCTCGTGCAGCCAAAGCTACAATGAAGGTGTCTGCATCACTCTGAAAAGAATCATTTCCAGAAAAGTTCTTCTTATTTTTTCCTCCTTGCAATCCTTTTGGACATGACCAGGTTGCCCATAATTCAAGCACTTCACCCTAGACTTCTTGCTAGGAGACTTTGATCTCCCTTATGATTTTGATCTGGATTTTTTAACCTTCTTCTTTCCTTTCTCCTTTGATCTGCCTCTGATAGCTAGAGCCTCCTTTTCCATCTCAGAAGATTTTCTTCTCATCTCTTCTGACAACAAAGAAGCAACAACACCTTCCATCTTGAAAGTGGATGTCGTACTCCCAATAGCCATCACTAGATGATCCCAAGAATCTAGCAAGGAACATAGCAGTAGCATGCAACGATCTTCATCTTCAATCTTCACACCAACAGATGTTAAATGAGCAATCAGCATGTTGAAAGTATTCAAGTGATTAACAATAGATCCTCCCTCTTGCATTCTCAAAGAGTACAACTTCTTCCTCAAGAACAACTTGTTCACCAAGGACTTGCCTTGATAAATAGATGCCAATCTTTTCCACAAGGAAGATGTAGTCTTTTCTTTATGCACGTTCAGAAGAACAGAATCTATCAAACAGAGCCTTATCAGCCCCTTAGACTTTCTATCTGCAAGGTCCCAATCCTCTTGCTTCATGCCTTGAGGCATTGTTCCAGACATAGTAGTCCAAAGATCTCGGTCTACTAACAGATCTTCCATTTTGAGTTTCTACAGCTCATAATTGCTACCATTGAATTTCTCTATATCCATCCTTTCGAATGTGCTTGCCATCCTAATTTGTAATTAAATTAACAGAAATCTACAAAACTCCCACTGGAAAAGGATTGACACAAAAAACCCAACCCACTCACAAGGACAATACAATTAGCCAGGCTTTGATACCACTTCTAAGGAAAGCAATGGTATGGAAACAACTTTCCTAACATCAAAACCACAGGGAAGTAAGTAGACAGTACTTTTAATTTTCCTAATTACATCCAATTAAGACACACATGAAAGATTTGCAGAAATAGAGAAAATAATCAAAGATAATGAACAACAAATTTATGTGGGAAACCCTTTCAGGAAAAAACCCACCACACCAAGCTAAATCTCTTTGTATTATAGTAACAACAATTACATACAATCAGAGATACAACTCTCTAGTATTAATTCATAGTAGCTTCATTCACTGTTCATCTAGTTACAGAAATACTCTCATCACATCCGATTCAACACACACACTTGTCAAATCAAAATCGTTCTCCTTTTATTCTTTATTTGTTATGCAATTTTGCACACACGCCCCACTTGGAGTAGGGACCCTCTGATTTATGATTTTGGATGTCTCTCTGACGTTTGGTTTTTATTGGATTTGTCCTTTCGAGGTCTCGGGATGTTGGTCTTACCCTAAAGGTTGAATTGATCAAACTTGTCTTTTTGACCTGGGTCCAAGATTTTCTGGCTCACTCAGATTTTCCTGGGTCCTAGTCCAGCGTTTGTCAATGTCGGATTTGCCAAAGTCCAGGTTCCTGGTGGAATTCAGGATTTTCTAGATCACGTGGATTTTCCCAGATTCCGTTGGAGTCCCAAAGGGGTGTGTCATCCATGGAATTCATGCCCACCAAGATAATCTGAATGGCTCAGATTTTCCAAAAAAAAAAATTTGACCTTGGGTTCCCATATTTTCTCAATACGTCTTGTCAGCCATTAATGCTTGAAGTACGTCTCCCCTAGCATGAGTGTGAATGAATTTAAAACCTTTTGCACCTATCCTAGTTCCATTATTGATCAATTATTTTCTCTAGTGTTTGAGTCATTTGGATTTTGGAGCTTTGATTGTTTGGTCTGGCCTACTTTTGTGTGGATTCTTCAAGCGTTCTTTCTGGTTTGTGATCACTAGGGTACCTTGGCTTTTGTTCGCCACTCTAGTTTTGTCAAATTTACTCATGGTATGTTATCGATAGCATCTCCTTTCGATTTGTGCTTCATGATTGAGTTATTGGTTGGAGGTTGAGTCATGTTGGAGTCGTCCCTTGTTCACCTTTTTGATTAATTGCATATTTATTAGGTGTAGGCATGATCCTTTTGCTTGCAGCCATTGATTGTTTGTTTTGTGTGCCCTAGTCGTTCTTGGCCTAGTTTTAGTAATGTTCCCTGTACGACTTGGTATCCCTTTCATGTCCTACCTTGTGGGTGTGTGATTGAGATAGGTATGTGAGGTTAGGGTTCTATTACGGTCTACCTAGGTTTCACACTTTCGAAAGCCTAGTTGTGGCACATTGATCTTTTTTGTCTGGTTCAGGTCTAAGGTTGTTTGAAACCCTGGGGAGCTTAATATTTGAGTGCTTAGGAGTTAATTTTTATGAATATCGAGTTTTCTTTAGCATTCATGGTGGAGGATTTACCAGTCCGGTTTAGGGTATCTTTATGTCACTTCCATCATTGACCATTCGAAGCCATAGAGAACCTAAGTTGATATGAAGTTGAAATCTGGCTTATTAGGATTAAGTTCATGCCTAGTAGATTCAGAGCTGGACACCCATTTAATCAATTCGTGTTTCTTGTGCATTCAGAGTGGCTGTCCAGTTTCTGAGGTGTCCACAGAATTTCCATGCACTCGGATTTTATCAGATTTTGCCATTTTCCCAGAGTGTGAAGAATTCCTAGAATTTCAAACTACCTACAAAAATCTAGCCTACCTAGATTCTTAAAGTTTTCTTCCTAGTTCCACTTGATTTTTATTTTTGAGATTGAAGTAATGAATCAAATGTGGGATGATGATTTCTTGTTGCTTAATGGATGAATCTTATGATAATAGTGCATCTCTTTTGTCCGTATTGATGAGTTATTTGATCAAATGATGTCTTGGTTGTGGGAGTTCACGTGGGTCAGATTTCTCTGAAATTCTATCCTAAATAGATTTTCCTGGATTACCCCATTTTCCTAGATTCATGTGGTTTCGAGGCTAACCTTTTTTATTGAAATATGGATGATAATTAGATTTTTATGAGGCTCTTTTATGAATGCAAGCTGAATCGAGCAAGGCAGCAACAGGAAAGTCCAAAGGAGATATAGAGGGATCTTCAGTTATAGATGTGGAAAGGATAAGGCTAGATGTGAAGAACCAGTTGCCAGATAGTAACTTGGCTTTAGTTTGGTCAGAGGTCTCGCATACCAATGTAGAAGCTTGGAAATATGAGGAATTCAAAGAAAGGATAGCTTAGAGGGATTTATCCATTCTAACCAAGGGAATGGTGAAGTCTGGGCTGGATCATGTGGTAGGATTTCCTCTTGTGACTCAATGCTATGAATTAATATTGGAGTGTGCTCAACATTATGACCTTGGTATGCAGAGGATCGTTAGTTTTGATGGGAGATTACTGGAAAATCTTAATCCAATCTCCATTGCCCAGGCATTTGATATTCCAAACTTACCATGTGTGTGTGCCTTGTACATGGACTTGGCTAGAACTTATTATGAGGATGAACCTACCAAAGCCCAGCAGATGATCAATTCCTGGCTGGAAAAGCCAAAATATCATTTCTTTAAGCTGCCTAAACAGCTACATAGGGTCAAGTTTTGACAAGATATATATGATGCAATCACACTATTGAGCAGGGTGGCGGGCTTGAAGAGTGCTAGGACATTGGAGAATTGGATGGTACATGTCATTAACAAGATTTATTAGGGTATCAATTACCACTGGGCAGGGATTATTAGTGCAATGATTGACAGGTAGATGAGAGATGTGCTAGAGACAAAGAAATTCACCATGACATCTGATGTGGTATATATACTTGCCAGATTTTATCCATACAGGGGATTGAATCCAAGAGGAACATTTGGGAAAGATGTCATCTATGAGGTATACCCTGAGTTTCATCTAGGGAATCTAAATTATAAAAGAGCGAATTATGCATTCACTATGCATATTACTAGGTTGCTTCAGAATGCAAAGCATGTGAGAATTTATGATGGAGCCAAGGAACTAATTAAAAGATATGGGGCCTAGTTTATACAATTCCCCACCTTCTCCTATATCATAATTGATGGATGCTTGACTGCTCCATATAGATTTCCAAGATATCCCACTGACCACATCATACTCTTGGAAGTTTCCCGACAAATATATGATTTTGATGCTATTGTTAAAAATGTGAAACATAAGACAGGGTTTGGTGGAGATTTTCCCTTGAAAATTGGTATAGGTGAAGTCTACCCTTCAATCCACTTGGCTCATGCATCAGGGGAAGAGTTGAGTAATTTTTGTTTCTCTTTCCATTCTAAAAGGGCAGGTTTTGACATCACTAATGAAGCATAGAAAAAGGCTACTAAAGAATATCACCACAAAGATGGTCTAGAGGACTACTGGGTGAATAACAAGGATGAATTTGAGGTGAGAAAGAAAAGGTATTCTAGGCTTCTAGTTGATGTGATCAGGATGTACAATGTCAAGTTGATTCCTAATCAATTGAAGGATGACAGAAATTGAGTCCAGGATCATGCATACGAATCAGTCAAGGACAGACCCATTAGAGAGATAAACTAGTTAGAATGGGAGATAACTGACTTGGAGGAGCTGATGAGCCCTATTGTGAAATCCACCAAGTCATGGATAAAACATAAGGGATGGGAATTGGAGAGTGAGAAGGTACCTTGTACTTTCAATTTGATGGGAAATCTGAATGCTCACTCTACCTCAGAGGAATCAGGTGAGGATGATTCTATAGGTAAAACCAAGGTAGGCTCACCTTTTAAGATTAAATTCAGAGGCCCTAAGGAGGGTGAGCCTAAAAAGAAAAGAAAACCCAAGGGAAAGAAGAGGAGTGATACTTTGAAAACAAGTAAGTCTACCAAAGAGGAGGAACTTGAGAAAGTAGAGAAGGAAGACACTCCTCCAAAGTCAAAAAGGACAAGGATAACTAGGGCCTCTAAGAAGAAAGATCAAGAAACTTCTAAGGATAAGGCGGACCCTCATGTGGTTAATGTGGAGAGCTCAGGAGAGAAAACCTAGGTTTATTCAAGAAGGTTAAGAACTCCATCTCCCAAGGAGACTATGCAAAAAGTAGATCCCCTTCCAATGGCATCCACTATGGAACAACAAAAAGATACCTCTCCTTCATTGGGTATACCTGAGTAGATGACTCATGAAGATCATGAGACTAGTGAGGAAGTGGAACCATTTAAGGATGGGGAAATTTATGGTGCAGCTACTGAGTTTGAGGTAGGAGATGTGGAAATGCATCATTCTCCATTGGTACAATATGAGGATTCTCTTGCAAGTAGTAAAAATAATAGACCTCCTAAGAAGGAGGATGTTCCTATTAAGACTCCATCACCCCTACATAAAGAGGATCCAGAATTGGGAAACAAAGGTGATCAATCTCCTGAAAAGGAAAAGGATGAGATGGTAGATCAGCATGAAGAGGTCAAGAAAGATGAAACCTGGGTGGATCATGTTGTTCCAGATTGGCTAGACAAGGAGATCAGAAGGAAATAGGTCATTTTTGAGGACACTCCTCTCAACTGGGATGAAATTTTGGCCAAGATTGGAAAGGGTAAGAGAAAGAAGGTAGCCAATGTGGTTTCTAAGATTGAAAGGGATGAAGCTAGTAACAAGGTTATTCATATAGCCACCCCTATTGCAGGTAAAAGTAAAGATGAGGTCACTGGGGAGGATTATGATGTACAGACCATTAATCTTGGGCCCACTTCTATGGAGAAAGATATTGAAGAATATGAGGGGTCCAGTACAATGATCATTAGGAGATTGAGGAAGGAGACATAGTCTAAACATGAACTAAAGAAAGAGAATGAAAGGCTTAGGAAATGTCTAGAAGATTTGATGAGGCCCTTACAATCTTTTCACCCATCCTCTTCTACTGCTACTAGTTTCCTGCCGAAGGAAACCATCTCTGAGATAGAAAAGATGAAAGCTTCTACTCTGGCTACAATAAATTGTTTGTAGGAGGTACAAGCTAAGGAAGACGATGCAATAAAGGAGATCCTTTCAACTAGAAAGGATCCAATAAGGGCTAAGGATTGGTTAGATTATGTTTTATCTTAGGATAAGGAGGACATTGATCTCTTATTGCAGAAAACCAAAACAATCATGGAGTATAATAAGGATCAGCTGGTTGTTGATGAAATTCTCTCTTCATCTAGGGTTAATGAGCCTTGGGAGTGGTTTGAAGCCCTACAAATCCAATAGAAGATCATCAAGAAGATCTACAAACAAAGGAAGCAGATTGATGGTAATTTAACTATTGTTTATGATGGATGCATCACCTTTTTTGAGATAATGACTGGTAGGAGGAAAATGGCCCCTAGGTACTTGAGTTTGGAACAATTGAGGGAATGGTGGCATGATGTCTATGCCCCTGATATTGAAAATTCTGTGACGGGGCACCAATTGGATGATGCGGCTACTTATCTGACTGTGATGGATAAGTACCTGGCATATAAGGGTGATTGGGATACAATGGTTAAGTAGTCAAGGGAAGAGATTGAATCAATTGAATGTCAGCTGAAAATCCTACCTTTGCCACCTATTGCTGAGTTGGATAAGGTACTTTTGAAAGTTCATGAATCACTAGATCAGAAAAAGGATAAGGGAGGTGGTAGTTAATACCACGCCACTTCGTGATTTGTGCTTCCCTATTATTATAGGGCATGTGTTGATCCGAGTCGCATTGAGAAGTGTATTTTGGCCAACCTTGATGATGTATCAACATTTAATGTGTGCCTTATTTTGAATTTCCCAAGGCTTACTTGTTTTGGCTATTTTATTTTTAAAATGTCTGGCTGGGCTGACATGTTTTGAGGGTTCTCTTTAAATTGGCATTCCTGCCTCATTTGTAAGGGTTAGATAGATAACAGATAATTAGAGCCTAGCCCCTATGCAAAACCCTCCACTGGTGCTAGTTCACTAGTGCCACCAGCGAGAAAGACTCGAACTCCCAACCAGGGAGATAGATTGAGAAAAGAGCTAGAGCATTCTGTAGTGGAGGTAGTAGTTAGTTCTTTCAAGCAAGTTTTGTAACACAGAATAGTTGAATTGTTGCTATATTTTGGTGACCTAATACAATTGAAGGCATTGTGGTTTCTCTAGTGAATTCTTTTGTGTTAGTTTATCTTGCATGGTTCCTATTGTTTCATCCTTTGAAATTGCTTGAAGATATAATATTTGATGTTAAATTCAAAATTAGATTAGTTTGGTGAATAATGTTCATGGTTTCATGCTTGGAATGTTTGTAGCAATCTCTAGTCTATACTCCCAGTAACTATCTGATTGTAGTAGGCTGGTGAAGTCAATCTGGACCATACATCTATTTGTGCTTAGTTCGATTGTGGATGAATGTCTATAATTTGAAAATCCGTATGCCTTAGAAGATTGCATCTTTCTTGTGATATTGCATTGTGGGTTAAGCAGGAATTGGTTATTTGAGATTGGTTCATTCCAGGTATTTGTCATTTGCATTGTTCATCTTAGAAATAGTTTAGATTTCATTATTTCTCTTACACCCTCATCTTTTGTTGTTTCTTTGTTATTTGGTTAGATTCAGGATTTAAGATCATAACATTGCAAAATTTGATAAATTGGAAAGATACAGTTTGCTTGTAGTAAGGTCCGATTGTGATTACAAGCTTTTTTACATATTATCTGAGTTGTTTTATGCATTTTCATGACCTGACACCTGAGAGACCTTGAGGTGATTTTAGCACTTGTTTTTGAGAATTCACCTTTCAAGAGAGAGAATATTATTTCTATCTGAATTGTTGCTGTGCAGAAAACACCATCAACAAATTGGCACTAGAAGGAGGGCCTGAATGAGCTCACTATATCGTTTCTTAAATGCCATCTCTCCTGAGAGATATAGAATAAGGACTAGATCTACCCCAGGAGAAGAAGATTTATAGGAATTACAGTTCCCCACTAGGTCAAGGAGGACTCAGGAAAGGGAAGAATCATCACCCATCCCTTCACCAGTATCATCTGCATCTTCACTTCCAGAAGTTGAAGCCATACCTATCCCTGAGATAGTTCCCATTCAACAACCACAGCCTATCATTAATCAACCACCACCACCACTTTTACCAATGGCTTTCCTTGCTAATAATCCATCTCCCTTGCTTTTTAATGCCTACAATGTTATGCCCAAGAACCCTAAGCATTTATGTTTGAAATTTTATGTTAATGACCCAAACAGGACTTCAAAGGAGCATATTAGGATCTTCCAAACCTATCTCAAAGATAGAGGAATTGCTCATGAGGATGTTGCCTATAGGTTATTTCCATATTCATTGGGAGATAAGGCTTTTTACTAGTACAATCACCTCCCGTCAGGTTCAATTCATAACTAGAATGATCTTGAAACTGCCTTTTTACAGAAGTTCAGAATACCCATTAGTGCCAATGAATTGTATCTGCAATTCACTAGAGTCAAGAGAGAGGTTAATGAACCCATATTCAGTTTCAATAATAGGTTCCACCATGCGTATATCAGACTTCAAGACCCTTATGTCTTGGACAATGCTATAGCCCTAGGAGTTTATTATGAAGCATTGGATAGCCTTACATCAACCTTTCTGAAATGGAGACCCAACCCTCCAGCTCGCCTAATTGATGCTTATACAGAAGATGTCAAGCTTAGCACAAATTTAAGGCAACATTTGGCTGGACCGTTGCCTTCTTTAGGACTAGTTGCACATCCAAACTAGGTTCAGGCAGTAAATCAAGCACTCACCAATCATACTCCAATCATGAATCCAGTACCTTAATTACCTTTGGTGCCACACCCGGGTCCCTCCATGAGCCAGGTCTCTCCTATGATGAACTTCCCACAACAGCAAGTTAACCAGCCCTTGTATCAGCCGCAACCAACTGGTTTCCCTACCTACTTGCAATATTTTGAAGTGTTGCATCAGTCCATGGGATCTGCTACAATGTTTATTCCTCCTCAGAGTAATCCAATTCAGACCCCTTATGGAGATCCGAATAAGAATAGGATTGATGAAATGGATGAATAGATAAAGAAGTTAAACTTAAAGGTGACTTACCTAAGAAATCAAAATAGCCAATTACAAGTTGCTCAGAGAAACATGCAATCCAATCAAAATAGAGAATATCCATAGGGGCAGAATTTTGATAGAGGACAGTGTAATGAGAGGTGATACAACAATGACAAAGGATATAATCAAAATAGAGGTTACAACAATGAGAGAGAATTCAATAATGACAAAGGGTACAATAATGATAGAAGACAAAAATTTGATAGATGACAAGGTAGTGGACCATGATTTGATAAGAGACAGTCACAGGGACAGAATAGGACATGGAATATAGGACCTAATAATGGAGGAGTCCCCACTCTGTTGGATCAACAAGTCAATCAACCTACCAACCAATCTGTTAAATAGCTAGTCAGTCAAGACAAGCCTCCCAGTGGTGTATATCTGGCTGAGGCTGCCCTCTCAGGATAGTGCAGGCTCCATAAGATGAGCTAGGATTCTGAGTTAGAATGTCCAAAATTATAAACTGCAACCTCTATTTTCTAATATGAAGTGGAGAATAATGCAAATGGTCAGGAGATGGTTCCCTCCATTCCCTATGACTCTCTTGTACTGGTACTAAATCATGACCCTTTTCCAGTAGGTGAAGAAAATGCTCCAGAAGAGGAATTTGATTCTCAGGAGGGGAAGGTAGACCAAATCTACAATAGAGATGAGGTTGCTCAGTTATTCAATGAGGAGGTAACAAACAATAATGGCCCCCTAGATAAGGAAGAGGCTTATGTTGAAGAAGTGTAGATGTTCCAGAGGCAAGGTAAAGGATATGATTTAAGAGATCTGCCCCATAGACACCCACAAGCTGGGGGTCCTTTCACCACCTCCATTCCTCCTAAAAATTTTAATATCCCTCTAGATCCTAATGCTAGTAATAATCTACCCCTTCCACATGTTTCCAGGCAGTAATTTTCAAAGGAAAGACAAGCTCAAACTAACCCACAGAAGGAAAAAACTATTCAAGCAAGTAAGGATAAGGTAGAGGAATCTTCCAGAGACATCCCCACTAATCTAAGTGAGGAGAAAATGGATTTGTATGTCACTAAGGAGTTCAAGAAATTAAAGTTAAATCTTTTAGCATTCGAGTTACTGAGGTTCCCAACAATAAGGAATGGAGTTCTAGGTGCCTATGGTGCACATCTAGTGTCTTTGGATAAACCTTCCATTGAGAGTGTCAACAAGGCTTCTAGTTCCTAGGCTGTGAGGACACAAAACCAAGCCTACGGTCAGACCAACTTGCCCCCCAGAGATAAAGGAAAGGAAAAGGACAAGACCCAAGTGGCTTAGGTAGATACTTATCCAACTCTATTTTAGGAGAAGACAGAGACCCCACCATTCTTGATCTCTGTGTGCATATTCGGTAAGAATTTACATAACTGCTTACTAGACTCTGGTGCTTCTACTAATGTGATGCCATTTGGAGTATGTAGAGCTTTATGGATTACACCTATTGACTCCCAGAAGAAGGTAACTCATTTGGATAGAACTGAAGTAAATGTGGTGGGAGAATTGAACATGATTCACATGCAAGTAGCTTCTGACCCAAGAATCCAACAAGTTATCAATATTCAAGTAGTTGATATCTCTGATACGTATGGCCTAATTCTAGGAAGAGATTTTGTGAAGGCCTTAAATGGATATGTATCTACTGATCACTCCCACATGTAGCTTCCTTGGAAATGGGTGCCAAATTAGATCAGAATTGAGAGAGAACCAAGAATGAAATACATGATTATAGAGTATAAAAATACTTCAAATGAAGTTCTGATATCAGAAGTAGGTATGGGAAATTATATGCTATCAACTCTTTATGAGGAATTAGATTCAAAGGAGGTATTAATACTACATATGATGCCTATGGATACAGAGACAGAATCCAACAATGCTACTGTTCTGACAGAATCAATTAAGGAAGAGGATGAATTCAAAAATAGTCAAATTAGCCTACTAGACAGCTTCTAGAAATTCATTAGACAGTGTATTGAAAACCAGGTTCACCTGGGCAGGAAGACAAACTTCGAAGAATTACTCTTACCTAACTAGTGTAGAGTTCACAATGCTTCCCATTTAGAGCTGGAATGCTATTTATGCCAAACAGTAGTAGAATGAGTACAGAAATGTATAAATCCAACCCTAGCAGCCAAGATGGACATGCGAAGCCCTCTAGAAGATTATAAAGGAGAGAAAGTGATGTTGTCTGAAGAACCCTCTAGCAGTAATAACCCGAAGGATATGATGAAGAGGACTACAACCACTGAATGTTGGACCCTCATATTTGATGGATCTAAATCCAAGCATGGAGCTAGAGCAAGGTTTGAATTGATTAGCCCAAAAGGTAAAACCTTCTTTGCAGCCCATAAACTTCAATTTCACTGTACTAATAACGTAGCAGAATATGAGTCATTGATTCATGGACTTCTTATGGCACTCAAGAAAAAGGTTAAGGTTCTACAACTTTTTGGTGATTCTAAGCTGGTAATTAAGAAAATAAGGAAACAATATTCATGCCATGATAGGAGAATGACTAATTATAGGCATAGACTATGGAACCTCATTGAGGGATTTGATGCCTTCAATATTCAACTGATACCATGACAGAAGAATCAAATTGCAGATTCTCTGGCCTTGGCAGCAAGCACTATGTAGCCCCTATCTTTGTCAGGTTTGGAAAAATTTAATGTAGAATTGAATCTTGTGCCATCAGTTCCAAAAAATGTTACTAAATTTCAAGTATTTGAGGATGAAAAGCATATCCTATACTTCATCACAAACATAGATGTTTTCACTTCCCAAATCATTGATGAAACAGAACTCCAGGAAGAAGAACTAGACTTGGAGGGAGTGATAAATTTGAAGTCTAATACTATTCCAAGGGGAATGGTACAGTTGGAGCAGATTTTTGATCTGGACAAGATCAAAGATCAGGAGCAAGAGTCTAAGAAGAAATCTATCAGTGGACAGTGTGATGCTTACAATATAGGAACTGAAGATAATGCCAAGAACATTTTTATTGGCTAGGTATACACTCTAGAGGAAAGACAAGGAATAATTGAAGCATTGCATAGCTTTCCAAATATAGTAGCCTGGAGTTATGAAGACCTGAAAACTTACGATACTTCAATCATAACTCATACTATACCTCTGAATCTAGGTGCCAAGCCTTTCAGGCAAAGACATAGACCAATTAACGCATTACTGGAATGGTTATATAGAAAAAAATTCAGAAATTACTGTCTACCAGAATCATATTTCATGTTAGGCATTCAACATGGGTGGCGAACCTAGTCCCAGTAAGGAAAAAGAATGGGGAAATTAGGCTTTGCATTGATTTCAGAAATCTAAACAGATTGTCAGAAAAAGACAATTATCTGGTCCCTTCACTGGATGAAGTACTTCAAGTGGTTAATGGCTCTCAGATGATGTCCTTTCTGGATGACTATTCAGGGTACAACCAGGTAATGGTTCAGTATGAGGACAGACACAAGACTGCTTTCACAACTAAATGGGGTACCTTTTCTTACAGGAGGATGCCTTTTGGTCTCATTAATGCAGGGGCTACATTTCAAAAGGCCATGGATATTGCCTTTAAAGATATCATAGGCAAGTGCATTATTATTTATATGGACGATCTAACTATCTTCTCCAAAAATAGAGGTGACCACATCTCTGACTTATGCAAAGTGTTTCAAAGGTGTAGGGAATTTGGCATATCCCTAAATCCTAAAAAATGCATTTTTGGAGTAATAGAAGGGAAATTGCTAGGACATGTCATATCTGAAAAAGGAATTGCTATTGATCCAGAAAGAGTGGAGGCCATACTGAAGATTCAGCCACCTACTAACAAAAAAGAGATGAAGTCTTTCTTTGGAAAGATTAACTTCGTCAGGAAATTCATTACTGGGTTTGCTGAAATTGTTAAACCACTGAATGCAATGTTGAAGTAGGATGCTAAAGTTGAATGGATTGCTGAAGCAAAGGAGGTATTTGCAGAAATTAAAAGGGCCATTGTCGATGCTCCAGTATTGGTAAGTCCTGATTACAATAAGCCCTTTTATATTTATTCATTTTCCTTAGACCATTCATGTGCGGGAATGTTGACTCAGAGGTCTAATGAGGGAAATGAGCATCTTATTTCTTTTATGAATGTTCCATTAAAAATGTTGAGTTGAAATATCTGAGTGTAGAAAAATAGGCATATGCTCTAGTCAGAACAGTGAACAAATTCATACATTATATCCTCGGGAATAAGGTTTACGCAATTGTCCTAGATCCTGTAGTTAAGTTACTATTGATGCAAAATGAGTTGGGTGAGCGTAGAGCTAGGTGGGTGACAATGCTACAAGAATATGACATTGAGATCCAACCCATGAAGTTGGTGAGAGGGCAGGGACTTACTCAGACTATGGTTGAAATGGGGCTTGAACTGATTGTTCAAAATTATAATCTTGAGGAGGTTTCCCCGGGTAGCTGGTATGATGACATAGTTTATTACTTGTTGAACCAACGATCTCCAAGTCATCTTAATGTTGTTCAGAGGAGAGATCTATGGCTGAAGAGTGATAGTTTCATGCTCAGGGGAGCTGTTCTATACAAGAAAAAGCATGAAGGCATTTATTTGAGGTGTCTTGGGAAACAGGAAGCTGAAAGGGTGATGAATGAATTTCATGAAAATTATGGCACCAGCCATGGTTTTGCTATTTCCACAGAAAATTAGATCTTGAGGGCTGGGTATTATTGGCCCACATTGTTTAAGGAAATTCATTATCATGTCAGGACCTGTCACACTTGCTAGACTGCAGCAATGAGGGAAAGGTATGCAGCACTTCCACTTCAACCAGTTAGTGAGGTAAGGCCTTTTGCTCAATGGGGTATGGACTTCATAGGTCCTATCAACCCACCATATTCTGTGGGACATAGGTATATTCTAACCATTACTAATTATTTCACAAGATGGACTGAGGCTTTCACTTGTAGGCAATGTACATCTGAGGTAGTGATTGATTTTCTAGAATCTGCTATTATTAATCGATTTGGATGCCCTATTTTTGTTGTCTATGATAATGGTCTTGCTTTTGCATCTGTAAAATTTTCAAGTTGGGCTTTTGATCATGGCATTATTATAAAATTTACATCTAATTACTACCCCCAGGGTAATGGTCTGGCAGAATCTTCCAATAAGAACTTATTGACGATTATCCGTAAGCTGTTGGAGAGGAACCCAAAAGAATGGCACACCCAGCTTCAGTTTGCCCTTTGGGCAGATCATACAAGGCTTAAGTCATCCATCAAAACATCTCCCTATCACTTAGTGTATGGTTTGGAACTAGTATTCCTTATTCACCTCAAGGTCCCAACCTTGCAATTTATTAATGAGTTTTATGATGAGGGGGATAGAAGGGAGGCTAGATTGACAGAGCTACAAAACCTTGAGGAGAAAAGAGATGATGCCCTTGAGAACTTTTCCAAACATCAGGGGGTACTTAAGAGGTGGTTTGATAGAAGGGCTAGAGTCAAATCCTTTAGGATTTCTAACCTTGTGTTGTACTGGGATAAACCTCATGATTGAAAAGGGGACCATGGAAAGTTTGATAAACTGTGGCTTGGTCCCTATCAGATTGTTGAAATACTTGAAGATAATGCCTTCCGTCTGAAGACTCTCATGAGGGAAGATATTCCACTGCCTGTTAATGGGCAGTATTTGAAACATTATTTCCAATATTGAGCTATTTTCAGCTCTTTTCTTTGTATATAGTTAGTTTAGGTTGCTTTCTATTGTCTTGTTTTGGTTAGGTTAGGGTTTCCTTTATGTTGTCTGTTTCGTTAAAATAGGCTTCCTCTCTATTTTCTGCTTCTGCTTTGGTTAGAGTAAGTTTTCTTTGGTCTATTTTTCTTTAGTTTGTGTTGCTCTTGCTCTTGATTCCTACTCCTTCTGGGATCTCCTATTGCATTTGTATGAAAGTGGTGACAAAGTAGGCGTGGTGCTCTCAGTATTTCATTTTCAAACTTTAATCATATTTTCAGAATATCATGGTATGAATTCTCTACCCAATGTCACATATCCATGTGTTTAAGGTGAAGAGTCCTTTAGTCTGATTGAACAGGTATACATTAGGGTTTCACATTTTGAATATTAAAGATGCCTGAAGTTGCAGAAGGTCCTTATGAAGTTTACACAGGTGAAAAATCCTTTTTCTGATCTAGTGCCACTGTGGTTCTCATCCCTGAGTGTGAACTTCATTTTTCACAAGTTGAAGTATAAAAAGAAAAAAAGAGAGAGAAAGAAGTGAAAAGACAAGCAATATCATAAAAAGAAAGAGACAATATTGAAAATCAAAAGACTGAATTCAATTCATCAGGGGGATCTGAATATCTCTACCGGGGTTATGGATGCCTGACTGGTAGTAGAGCTATGTTTAGGAGAATCACATCGATAACCTTGTCGGGGCTATGGATGCTTGACTGGCAGTGAGGCTCTATCTAGGTTTCTTTTAGAGTATGAATCTTTATGTAGCTTGTTTAGACCAAATTTGGTTTCTTTTGCAGCTAAGGGGGTAATGAATGCATATGCACACACTTCGACCCTAGTGTAGGAAAATTTTTGATGACTTGTGGGTTCTATGGTTTAATCGTAGGTAGTGACTGGATGGATGAGTTGAAACCATAAGTTCTAGGTTCTTGATTCTAGTTTGTCATCGAAATGCTCTAGAGCATTTCCCCAGCGGAGTCGCCATTTATTGTGCAATTTTTCACACACGCCCCACTTGGAGTAGGGACCCTCTAATTTCTGATTTCGGATGTCTCTCTAACCTTTGGTCTTCAATGGATTTGTTCTTTCATGGTCTTGGGATGTTGGTCTTGCTTACCTTGGTCTTACCCTAAAGGTTGAATCAATCAAACTTGTGTTTTTGACTTGGGTCCAGGATTTTCCCGGTTCCCTTAGATTTTCCTGGGTCCTAGTCCAGCATTTGTCAATGTCAAATTTGCCAAAGTCTAAGTTCCTGGTCAAATTCATAATTTTTTGAATCACGTGGATTTTCCCAGATTCCATCGGAGTCCTGGAGGGGTGCATCGTCCATGGAATTCATGCCCACTAGGATAATCTGAATGGCTCAAATTTTCATGAAATTTCATTTCAACCTCGGGTTCCTGGATTTTCTCAATACATCTTGTCATCCATTAATGCTTGAAGTACGTCTCCCCTATCATGAGTGTGAATGAATTTAAAACCTTTTGCACCTATCCTAATTCCATTATTGATCGATTATTTGCTCTAGCGTTTGAGTCATTTGGATTTTGGAGCTTTGATTGTTTGGTCTGGCTTGCTTTTGTGTGGATTCTTCAAGCATTCTTGCTGGTTTGTGATCACTAGGGTACCTTGGCTTTTGTTTGCTGCTCAAGTTTCATAAAATTCACCCATGGTATGTTATCGGTAGCCTGTCCTTTCAATTTGTGCTTCATGATTGAGTTATTGGTTGGAGTCAGCCCTTGTTCGCCTTTTGGATTAATTGCATATTTATTAGGTGTAGGCATGATTCTTTTGCTTGTGGCCATTGGTTGTTTGTTTTGTGTGCCCTAGTCATTCTTGGCCTGGTTTCAGTGATGTTCCCCACGTGCCTTGGTATCCCTTTTGTGTCCTACCTTGTGGGTGCATGATTAAGATACGTATGTGAGGTTAGGGTTCTATTATGGTCCGCTTAGGTTTCACACTTTTAGAAGCCTGGTCATGGCACATTGATCTTTTCATCTAGTTCAGGTCTGAGGTTATTTGAAACCCTGGGGAGCTTAAGTTTTGAGTGCTTAGGAGTTAATTTTTATGAATATCGAGTTTTCTTTAGTGTTCATGGTGGAGGATTTACCAGTCAGATTTAGGGTATCTTTATGTCGCTTCCATCATTGACCATTCGAAGCCATAGAGAACCTAGGCTGATATGAAGTTGAAATTTGGCTTATTAGGATTAAGTTCGTGCCTAGTAGATTCGAAGCTGGAGGCCCATTTAATCACTTCATGTTTCTTGCATGTTTAGAGTGGCCGTCAGGTTTCTGAGGTGTCCACGAAATTTCCGCGCACCCGAATTTTCTTGAATTTTTCCATTTCCCCGGAGTGTGAAGAATTCTCAGAATTTTGAACTACCCGCGGAAATCTGGCCTACCTGGATTCTTCCAGTTTTCCGCCTGGTTCCACTTGATTTTGATTTTTGAGATTGAAGTAATGAATCAAATGTGGGATGATGATTTCTTGTTGCTTAATAGATGAATCTTATGATAATCATGCATCTCTTTTGTCTATATTCATGAGTTATTTGATGAAATGATGTCTTGGCTGTGGGAGTCCATGTGGGTAACATTTCTTCAAAATTCTACCCTAAATAGATTTTCCCAGATTACCCCATTTTCTTGGATTCATGTGGTGTTGAGGCTAACCTTTTGATTGAAATATGGATGATAATTGGATTTTCATGAAGCTCTTTTATGAATGCAGGCTGAATCAAGCAAGGCAGCGGCAGGAAAGTCCAAAGGAGATATAAAGGGATCTTCAGTTACAGATGCAGAAAGGATAAGGTTGGATGTGAAGAACCGTTTCCAGATAGTAAGTTGGCTTCAGTTTGGTCAAAGGTCTCGGATACCAATGTAGAAGCTTGGAAATATGAGGAGTTCAAAGAAAGGATAGCTTAGAGGGAATTATCTGTTCTAACCAAGGGAATGGTGAAGTATGGGCTAGCTCATGTGGTAGGATTTCCTCCTGTGATTCAATGCTATGAATTAATATTGGAGTGTGCTCGGCATTATGACCTTGGTACACAGAGGATCGTTAGTCCTGATGGGAGAGTATTGGCAAATCTTAATCCAGTCTCCATTGCCTAGGCATTTGATATGCCAAACTTACTATGTGTGTGTGCCTTGGACATAGACTTGGCTAGAACTTATTATGAGGATGAACCTACCAAATCCTAGCAGATGATCAATTCCTAGCTGGAAAAGCCAAAATATCATTTCTCTAAGCTACCTAAACAGCTACACTGGGTCAAGTTTCGACAAGATATATTTGATACAATCACACTATTGAGCAGGGTGGCGGGCTTGAAGAGTGCTAGGACATTGGAGAATTGGATGGTACATGTCATTAACAAGATTGAGTAGGGTATTAATTACCACTGGGCTGGGATTATTAGTGCAATGATTGACAGGAAGATGAGAGACATGCTAGAGATGAAGAAATTCACCATGACATCTTATGTGGTATATATACTTGCTAGATTTTATCCATACAGGGGATTGAATCCAAGAGGAACATTTGGACAAGATGTCATCTATGAGGTGTACCCTGAGCTGCATCTACAGAATCCGAATTATAGAAGAGTGAATGATGCATTCACTATTGATATTACTAGGTTGCTTCAGAATGTAGAGCATGTGAGAATTTATGATGGAGCCAAGGAACTAATTAAAAGATATGGGGCCTGGTTTATACAATTCCCCATATTCTCCTATATTAGAATTGATGGATTCCTGATTGCTCCATACAGATTGCCAAGATATCCCACTGACCACATCATACTCTTGGAAGTTACCCGACAGATATATGATTTTGATGCTGTTTTTAAAAATGTGAAACATAAGATAGTATTTGGTGGAGATTTTCCCTTGAAAATTGGTATAGGCAAATTTTTCCCTTCAATCCACTCATCTCATGCATCAGGGGAAGAGTTGAGTACTTTTGGTTTCTCTTTCCATTCTAAAAGGGAAATTTTTGACATCACTGGTGAAGCACAGAAAAGGCTACTAAAGAATATCACCACAAAGATGATCTAGAGGACTACTAGGTGAATAAAAAGGATGAATTTGAGGTGAGAAAGAAAAGGTATTCTAGGCTTCCAGTTGATGTAATCAGGATGGACAATGTCAAGTTGATTCCTGATCAGTTGGAGGATGATGGAAATTTTGTCCAGGATCATGCATACGAATCAGTCAAGGACATACCCATTGGAGAGATAAACTAGTCAGAAAGGGAGATAACTGAGTTGGAGGAGCTGATGAGCCCTATTATGAAATCCACCAAGTCATGGCTAAAACATAAGGTATGGGAATTGGAGAGTGAGAAGGTACCTTGTACTTTCAATTTGATGGGAAATCTAAATGCTCACTCTACCTTAGACAAATCAGGTGAGGATGATTCTACAAGTAAAACCAAGGTAGGCTTACCTTTTAAGATTAAAATTAGAGGCCCTAAGGAGGGTGAGCCTAAAAAGAAAAGAAAACCCAGGGGAAAGAAGAGGAGTCATACTTTGAAAATAAGTAAGTCTACTGAAGAGGAGGAACTTGAGAAAGTAGAGAAGGAAGACACTCCTCCAAAGCCAAAAAGGACATGGATAACTAGGGCCTCTAAGAAGAAAGATCAAGAAACTTCTAAGGATAAGGCAGACCCTCATGTGGTTAATGTGGATAGCTCAGGAGAGAAAAACCAGGTTTATTCAAGAAGGTCAAGAACTCCATCTCCCAAGGAGACTATGCAAAAAGCAGATCCCCTTCAAATGGCATCCACTATGGAACAATAGAAAGATACCTCTCCTTCATTGGGTATACCTGAGCAGATGACTAATGAAGAGCATGAGACCAGTGAGGAAGTGGAACCATTTAAGGATAGGGAACTTTATGGTGCAGCTAATGAGTTTGAGGTAGGAGATGTCAAAATGTATCATTCTTCGTTGGTACAATATGAGGATTGTCCTGCAAGTAGTAAAAATAATAGACCTCCTGAGAAGGAAGATGTTCTTGTTAAGACTCCATCACCCCTGCATGAAGAGGATCCAAAATTTGGAAAAAAAGGTGATCAATCTCCTGAAAAGGAAAAGGATGAGATGATAGATCAGCATGAAGAGGTCAAGAAAGATGAAACCTGGGTGGATCCTGCTGTTCTGGATTGGCTAGACAAGGAGATCAGAAGGAAATAGGTTATTGTTGAGGATAGTCTTCTCAACTGGGATGAAATGTTGGCCAAGATTGGAAAGGGTAAGAGAAAGAAGGTAGCCAATGTGGTTTCCAAGATCGAAAGGGATGAAGCTAGTAACAGGGTTATTCATATTGCCACCCCTGTTGCAAGTAAAAGTAAAGATGAGGTCACTGGGGAGGATTATGATGTACAGACCATTAATCTTGGGCCCACTTCTATGGAGCAAGATATTAAAGAATATGAGGGGTCCAGTGCAGTAATCATTAGCAGATTGAGGAAGGAGACATAGTCTAAACATGAACTAAAGAAAGAGAATGAAAGGCTTAGGAAATGTCTAGAAGATTTGATGAGGCCCTTACAATCTTTTCTCCCATCCTCTTCTACTGCTACTAGTTTCCTACCGAAGGAAACCATCTTTGAGATAGAAAAGATGAAATCTTCTACTTTGGCTACAATAAATTGGTTGTAGGAGGTACAAGCTAAGGAAGACGATGCAATAAAGGAGATCCTTTCAACTAGAAAGGATGCAATAAGGGCTAAGGATTGGTTAGATTATTTTTTATCTCAGGATAAGGACACTGATCTCTTATTGCAAAAAACCAAAACAATCATGGAGTATAATAAGGATCAGCTGGTTGTTGATGAAATTCTCTCTTCATCTAGGGTTAATGAGCCTTGGGAGTGGTTTGAAGCCGTGCAAATCCAACAGAAGATCATCAAGAAGATATTAAATAAAGGAAGTAGATTGATGGTAATTTAACTAATGTTTATGATGGATGCATCACCTTTTTTGAGATAATGACTGGTAGGAGGAAGATTTCCCCTAGGTACTTGAGTTTGGAACAATTGAGGGAATGGTGGCATGATGTCTATGCCCCTAATATTGAAAATTATGTGATAGGGCACCAATTGGATGATGCGGCTACTTATCTGGCTATGATGGATAAGTACCTGGCATATAAGGGTGATTGGGATACAACAGTTAAGCAGTCAAGGGAAGAGATTGAATCAATTGAATGTTAGCTCAAAATCCTACCCTTGCCACCTGTTGCTAAGTTGGATAAGGTACTTTTGAAAGTTCATGAATCACTGGATCAGAACAAGGATAAGGGAGGTGGTAGTTAATACCACACCACTTTGTGATGTGTTCTTCCCTATTATTATAGGGCATGTGTTGATCTAGGTCACATTGAGGAGTGTATTTTGGCCAACCTTGATGATGTATCAACATTTAATGTGTGCCTTATTTTGAATTTCCTGAGGCCGACTTGTTTTGGCTATTTTATTTTGTAAATGTCTAGCTGGGCTGACATTTTTTGAGGGTTCTCTTTAAATTGGAATTCCTGCCTCATTTGTAAGGATTAGACAAATAATAGAGAATTAGACAAGCTAGATTGAGAAAAGAGATAGAGAATTCTATAGTGGATGTAGTAGTTAGTTCTTTCAAGCAAGTACTATAACACAAAACAGTGGAATTGTTGCTATATTTTGGTGACCTAGTACAATTGAAGGCATTGTGGTTTCTTAGGTGAATTATTTTGTCTTAGTTTATCTTGCATGGTTCTTGTTGTTTCATCCTTTGAAATTTCTTGAAGATATAAGATTTGATGTTAAATTCAAAATTAGATTAGTTTGGTGAATAATGTTCATGGTTTCATGCTTGGAATGTTTGTAGCAATCTCTGGTCTATACTCCCAATAACTATCTGATTGTAGTAGGCTGGTGAAGTCAACCTAGACCATACATCTATTTGTGCTTAGTTAAATTGTGGATGAATGTCTATAATTTGAAAATCTGTATGCCTTAGAAGATTGCACCTTTCTTGTGATATTGCATTGTGGGTTAAGCAGGAATTGGTTATTTGAGATTGGTCTGTTCCAGGTATTTGTCATTTGCATTGTTCATCTTAGAAATATTTTAGATTTCATTATTTCCCTTACACCCTCATCTTTTGTTGTTTCTTTGTTATTTGGTTAGATTCAGGATTTAAGATCATAACATTGCAAAATTTGATAAATTGGAAAGATACAGTTTGCTTGTAGTAAGGTCCAATTGTGATTACCAACATTTTCACATATTATCTGAGTTTTTTTATGCATTTTCATGACCTGACACCCGAGAGACCTTGGGGTGATTTTAGCACTTGTTGTTGAGAATTCACATTTCAAGAGAGATAGAATACTATTTTCTACCTGAATTGTTGTTGTGTAGAAAACACCATTAACATTATTCACATTCTAATTTTGTCTTCTGTGCATCCTTATCTGCCATTTCCAAACATAGACAGTTTCCTTTCGAGCAATTATTTTTTCCTTGCATGTAGTTTAGCTTTAGAGTAGAACTGTTGCAAAAAACTAACTACCAATCATTCGAGTTCTACTTCCTCTGATTGGTCCACGAGATGCCACATAGGATGGTCATATGGTCAAAGGTGTTCAAAATTTACTTGCATATTGGTGAGACATTAACAAATTTTCCCCGATGCCACAAAGTCTTCATATCGATATCTCTATAGATTGCATGAGTCAACAAGACATTATAACAAGCACCATGAGTCATACTAAATCTACCGATAACCATTTTTTTTCTATCAGCAAGAGGTTCCTCCATTGGCAAGATGTTTTACCAATGATCAAAAAGCATATCAATTTCCACTTTTCCATCAACAAGACTTCCCATTCACCAAAAGGTTTTGTCGAGTCTCCTCAGGTTTCACCGAAGCATCTGACAGTCAGCAAGACATTTGTCTTTCGCCGATACTTCACCCTGAACACAACCAAGTCTTATCGAGTCAGCAAGACTTATGTCCTTTGCCAAGACCTTTCACCGAGTGCCCATGTCTTACTGAGTCAGCAAGACATTTGACCTTATCCAACACCTCACATTAGTCGAACATGTCATACTGAAGTCCCCAAGAGTCGGCAAGACTTATCACCTTCGCCAAGACCTTATACCGAGGTCTTTTTGTCACTACGAAGGCACGAAGTGAATACTCCCTTCGGTGAGACCTTTCTTCATCACTAGGACATCTCACTAAAACCTCCACCATTGGTGAGACTTTCCATTCTCACTGAGAGATCTCCCCGAGACCCTTGTGTTAGCCCGATATCTATATGCTCTCGGTGAGACATTCACCATTCACTGGGACCTCTCCCTGACACCCGTGAGATAGCCTGATAAGATCAAACTATCGCCCAAAGAACTTCATTCGACAAAAGGTCATGCCGAATGCTCCTAGTTACAGCGATAGACTTCAATCGGCAAGACATCAACTCTATCTTGGCAACATGAGCTTTTCAAGCAGATTTAGAATATTTAGTCGACAAGACATGAACAATGTCACAGTGACTTTTCCATTCAGAAGTTCCATGTCAGTAAGGATTGAGGTACATATTCCAACAGTTCTTGCATACCTAGACTTAGCCTTAAATTTATCTTTTTAGTTGTCAAGGTGTCCATAATCTCCTTGAAGTTCTTCATTAGAAAATCAATTTTCTTATTGTATGGACTGAACTCCAACAGTGGATCATACTTTGGATCCATTTCATGCACAACATCCAGTAGCTTACTATAAGCTATCCATTTCTCCTTGTTCAACTCCTGCTTATTTAGATCAAATTCATTTCTAATTAGGTCCTCAGGGAATTTGAACTCATGTGCAAATTTTTGAGCTTTTATTCTTTGTCTGAAAAGAGCAAAGAAACCCTCAAGATCATGTTGTCACCTTGGACCACATCTTAAATGGTAATCAGCAAAGAATTTATCAAAATGTGTCCAACCTCCCTTTGAAAATACAAAGTCAGACACCACTATATAATCAGGGAAGAATGTTCCTTTCCCCCTTCTAGTGAGGTTGTCTTCATGAATACAACCTATCTACCACATAACTTTTGCAAACCCTACTCTTGGTGGAACATTGTATGGCAGTATGTGAGGGGCTCCCTAAAATCCATATACTCTCAAGATAGTGCTAACTGGGTATGGGATAGTGTCATGCAAATTATGGTAAACCCTCAACTCTGGCTTCCTCCCCTTTGGCCTATGGAAATCATGCAATTCCTCAGGGATCCTAGGTACATTCACCATAAATCTATCCCTTAATATAGAAGCAAAACAATTATCAAATTGCACATAACTGGTGCTTTCCTTATTAAGGGATAAATCTGTAGCCCATATTTGTACTAGCAACCTTTCTCCATCAATTGATTGCCTTAATTCCATCTTCCTAGAAAAGAAATCAGCATTCCTAAACATAAACATATGCATCAACATAGAATACCAAAAGAATTGAGTACTAGTATCATTTTTTTGTAGCTTTGACAGCCCTTCATATATCCTCTCAACCAAGAAAGAAGCAAAGTCATATGTCATAGAGAAGTTAGGGTGTTATATTTGCACCCCCATGAAAATGTACACAATAGGCATTACCACACCAAAACTAAAACCCAAAATCTGACATAATGAATAGAAAGTGGCTAGGAAAGGTTTTGCAAAACAATTCAATCTGAAAGGTTTCTGGTCACTAGGGCTGATATGAAATTGTGAACCTCCTGCCTTGACCAAATGAGGTGGAAGTAGCTTAGCCGTAAAAAGAGATTTCAGCTTTGCATACTCCTACTTCATTTCCTCAAGATTGATAAGAACCAAGTCTTCACTTGGCTCACTCAAATCAAAAATATGTTGGATATCTTATTTGTTAATTTCTAGTACCACCCCTCCATCATTATCCTAATTACCCGTGTAATATGGTCATACCTCACGGCCACTGCCCTAAGTAAGTCCACATGAGGGAATACATTTCATACAACCAGCTTCCCCATGTCATACATCCATCCATTTGAAAAAAGGTGAGGAAAATTCCTCTATCCATACCACAATCTAAACATTTCTAAGCCGGTGAGAGGAACCCTAGCATCTGTAATGTTGGAATAATTACACACTAACCCCTCCCCTAGGATTTTCCCTCGCATCAACACTACACCTTTCCTTCTATCATTCTTTGATAATGGAAATTGATCCAAGAAATCATCATACAAGTTTCTTTTCAAATATTCAATTTGGCCAGAGTGTTGCTTGGTTGGTGCCATCTTGGACAAACTAGGGCTTTGTTACAATGTTACACTTCAATTGGATAGGACTAAGCAGAGATAGGAAACTATAGAGTAAAAAAATACAATTCCTTACAATTTATGATTAAACTATATCCTTAACAAGATATTTCAATAAGCTCAATGACAAGCATAGCAAACCTCTTTCCCAAATTTAGGTGCAGGATGACTGAGAGGCACAGAAAATAAACTTACAGATCTTTTCTCATAAACTCCAAATTCTAGCTGCAGCAGCTTGCAATTTCACCTTCACCTCTAAAACTATTTTCATGAAATAATTGGATGCTTTGTGATACAAATGAGGCAGGAAAATTGATTTTATGTCAATCAAATCTCATCAATAAATGTCTCATCCGCCATTAAAGCTCATTCACGGGCTGCACGAACGGCTCCAAACACATTTGATATAGATTTAAATTTGAATTGTTGATTCTCCAGTTTGATCAAATCATTAATGGCCACAAATTAAAACCACGTGGTGGTTGCCCGTGATACCGCAATCCCTTGATTTACCATCGCGGGATGGTAGGCAACTATTGATTCTTCTCATCAAAGATCCTGCTCCTTCAAAAATGGTCGCCATCCATTCTGTTAACTGTCAAACAGCTTTTCCCTCAAAATTACATCTGCATTGAAATAAAGCATGTGCATCTCACAAGAACTTTAGTAATCTAACCCTTAACACATTTAGAACCAGCTAATGCTTCCTTCACTCTTTAGACCTCATTAAATGAGACATGTGGCAAGCGCCCGTGATATCACGATCCTATAATTTCTGATCATGGGATCACAGACACCATTGATCTGTAGGAAATAGATCAACAACAATACTAATTCAACCCTCTACAAAATAAAATCATTGATAGCCACCTTCAAAACAAGCTGACACAATTGCCAACACAGCGATAAGGGGCCCACCTTACCATACACTATGGAGGAAGTCCACATGGTAGTTTCCTGTGATATCGCAATCCTAAAACTTTTGATCATGCAATGGCGAGTAACCATTGATCTTGAGCATCAATGATCTTGTTCCTTTAACACAATTGCTAGCCATGTCGTTAACCTTCGAGTAGCTTTTCCAGCTAGATTATAACATATCCTTTGATTTAGAACATGTGCATCTCAAGAACACTTTAGTAATCTACCCCTTAATACATTTAAAGTAGGCTAGTGTTTCATTTACTCTTTATGCTTCATCGGATGAGACACGTGGTGCCCACCCGTGATTTCACAATCAACCCAAGCACCATCACGGGATGGAGGGGAATGACTCAGATCAAATGGCAATTGGTTAGCAATAGCAAAAATTTAATCCCGCAGATAGGACACGTGGCACCCGCCCGTGATTTCAAGATCCTTCAATTCTCAATCACAGGATGGCAGGCACCATTGATATCTGTAGGAAATAGATCAACGAAAACACTAAATCAACCCTTGCAAAATAAAACATTCATTACTAGGTGGACGATAAATAAAAAATTATATTTATAGAAGAAAAATAAAATAAATTTACAATTTGTTTTATAATTTCACTTTTAAATTTAAATGTATGTTCACTCATTAAGTTGTATTTTTTTTACAATCACATTTTTATTTTAGATGTTTGTTTATAAAATATAAAGATGCATTAAAAATATATTAGAAATATTTTTCTTTATATTATATAGCATTCATAACATTAAATTAACATAGAATAATTTCACAATATCACTTAACCAATCAAGAAAAATTTAATCATTACTATGCAACATTATTCTCACATCAAACTAACAAATAAACATTGAAAAAAAATTATTTTTTATATTATAACATTCATAACTTAAACCTTTTATACACAATATCAAATTAATTATAAAAAAACATAAAATTATTTATAAGCAACTTAAATTTTTTAACAATTTAATAAAATATAATTTAATATAATTAAAAATTTAATAAGAATTATAGATAAATTTATGAAATATTGATTTACTTATCAAGAACAAATCAATGATAAATTTACTTATTATAGATAAATTTACTTACCAATCTATTTTA
The DNA here is from genome assembly GCA_007258455.2 of Sequoia sempervirens. Classification (NCBI taxonomy): domain Eukaryota; kingdom Viridiplantae; phylum Streptophyta; class Pinopsida; order Cupressales; family Cupressaceae; genus Sequoia; species Sequoia sempervirens. The sequence continues at coordinate 376,510,814 of VDFB02047230.1, read as the reverse complement.
ACCATCAAGAAAAAATTAATCATTAGTGATTTCAACATTATTGGCACATCTTTTAAACTAACAAATAAGGTTAAGGTTCAATTAGTATTCAATACGGGTTAGGCATCAATTAGGGTTATAATTCAATAAGTGTTTAATTAAGGTCAGGGTTAAGGTTAGTCTTAAATTAGGGCTAGGATTGGAGTTAGGGTTTAATTAAGGTAAGGGTTATTGTCTATTTTAGGGTTAGGGTTCAATTAGAGTTCTCTAGGGTTTTGATACAATTAGGGTTAGGTGTCAACAATACCTAGGGTTATGATTACAGTTCAATTAGTGTTAGAGTTATGGTTATAATACGAGTTCAATCAGGTTAGGGTCAAGGTTTAATTAGTGTTAGAGTTACGGTTGCAATAATAAAATTTTCCATAATGATATGGAAAGGCATTCAATTGGATTCATATACAAATGCACAAATAAGAATTGGTAATTAAGAATTCTCTAGAACTAAAGTTATAACAACAAATACAATCCTTATCTTAACCATTTGTTCTTTGTTAGGGTTGGGATAAGAATTTAATGGGGCCAACTGAGACTTAGGAAATAAAACCCTGCGGAGGAAATAAACTATTAAAATAAAAGTTGGGTTTTAATTTTAATTCAGTGATGTAAGCCTGAGCCATTAACTCCAGTGGTCATGCCACTGATGGATTAGCCAAAGCCTTTCATTAAATACTAACCGTGCAATGTGTAGGTTTTTCATATTTGAAGATATGGGAGATCTTGATCATACCCCACCAACTCGTAGACCTAAGGTGTTGCCCTGTTATTTGGCATGAGGTTAGCAAAAGGCAGATGTGTGTCCTATATGGATTAATGTTATTGGTCATGAGGAAGGTGAACGATGCTTCATTGGATGTCAAACTGAGTTAGCCTGAGATAAACCGTTTGATTTGCCAACTCTTCAGGAAATCAGCGGGTAGTATTTGAAGTTGGAAAATGGCACATGGTGGTCATTTTATTGTACAATTGGTGAAGCATTAATGAATTATTCCTTGCTTGTGTAGTCACGTCAATCTAAATCTGTGTGAAGATGTTGTTGGCAATCATGAAGGGTGATCTTTGGATTCTCATGCAGCTCTAGTTAAACGGTGACAATACATACGCCGCCAATTTTCCATGTTTGCACATGCATTTTTACTAAGCATTGATGAAGGTTTCCATTACCTCGCACAATAACTACAAGAGGAATTAACTACTAATAATTTCATTCTTGTAGCAGTTAGAGCACTTTGTGGGCTGAGTCTAATCAAGTTTGAGTGCTTGTCTGAGAAGAGAAAATGAGTAAGTCAGTAAGGAGGTCTGTTCGTTTGAGCTCACAAAAGCTCGGTCTTGCTATTTAGGAAGGTGCTTTGGGTGACAAGCCCAGGCTTGTCCCCACTAGATGAAGTAGAAGGTTGCAATTCCAGGATGTTGCTGCTCAACTGGTAGATGACAAAGGAAAGCAGTCATCAGTGTGCTCTATTACTAGTGTCGGTAGGAAAATAAGGTATGGGCATGGCTCCTTATCTGGATGCCAACACTCATCCATTGACCTTACGAGTAACACTTCTGATGATGTAACCAAGACCGATTTTGACTACTATCAGTATTTTCATTGCTTTAATCATAGTGTGCCCTCTGATGAGGAAGTGATATTTGTGGTGCCATTGGCTGTTAAAACCCCAAGCGGATGAACTAGAACCATATTAGACAAGGACAAGAAAGAAGAGGAGGTTGAGGGTCTACCGTATTAGGCAACAACTAGAAGCGGGCATGTATATCGGGGTCTAAGTGTTGGTAAGGGCAGGGTGGTGGGTAAATAAGAAGTTGTTGTGGTGCCTTCGTGGCAATTTGGTTGCCTAGTTTTTTTGCAGGGATAGCGACAAGGGGATTTTGATGACAATTTGTGTTCCCTTTTCTTTTAGTTTTCCCCAGTTCGTGTGCCACAATGTTTTGTAGATTCAACATGTGGGAAGTTTTGAAATGAAATTCAAATGCAATGGAAATTTTGTTCAAATGAAAACTTGTGGTGAAATTACATTTGAGCTCGAAGCTTGTTGCTCCCTTGTCATATAAAATGGAATTCAAGGCTCATTTGTAGGGAGAGAATTGATGAAAGCTCTAGCTAGGTTTTGAGTTGAATATATGGGTAGAAAGATATTTGTCCTCTAATGAGGAAGTGATATATGTGGTTCCATTGGCTATTAAAACCCCAAGAGGACAGAATAGAATAGATAGCTTGTTTTGAGTTTTGGATGAATATATGCAAATTATCTTAAATTGTATACAAATATGACTTATAAGCATGAATAAACATATAATTCTAATATATGTTCTCTCCTTATTTGGATTTGAGTGAATTTTGAATGAAATGTTAATGATGTTGTCATTCTTCTTTTGAGAATTTGTTCAATTGTGTGTCTGTGTTCTGGGTAGAATTCAATTTTAAAATTTTGAGGTTTCATATTTATATGTGTGAGATTGATCTAATATTCCAGGAAATGAATGTTAAAATATCATCAAAAAAAATGGGCATAGAATGAATGTAGAAGTAAAATTATATTTGCATATATTCATAAAATAAGATCTAATAAACAAAATATATATGCAATTAAAAATAAAGGAAAAATAATTCAACCCAAATTTAGATAAGAGAGATAATTATATTATATGATAACTTTAAGGCTAGGGTTAGGGTTTGATTAGGATTAGTGTTCACTTAGGGTTATGATTAGAGTTATGAATCTACAGTTATGAATCTACAATTAGGGTTCAATTAATGTTCACTTAGGGTTTCTTTCTTGGGAGAAGTTTATTGAATGGTAAGTGTATTTTATAAAATTAATATGTCAAGAATTAATTTTAGATAATACACATGTGGTTTTCATATGGTATTAAATTGTAGATTAAAATTGATAATAGATTTCCTTCCTTCTTTTGCATTGTAAGCTACCATAATATATGGCCTTAAAATCCTATTCATATTTTGAGCTTTTCTAAACAATACAACACGACATCCAACAAAAAAATTTGTTATACATTTTTTCCAAGCACAAATCCTTAGAATTCTTAATGTGTTACTTAGGTTAATTCTTTATTGCAATAAATAAATACATACTAATATATATTATGGATTTGAGGGAAAACATTAAAATATTTATATATATATAGAAAAATTTAAATGCAAGGGATTCAAGTACATACCTTTGCTTTTGTTAATGTATATATGACGATACAAATTTGATGACATGATATAAAAAACTGGAATATCTTTGCTCTCTGTGGCACTTCAAATTTTGTACAAAACTATAACTAACTCTACATCAAATTTGTGACTTTGGACCTATTTTGCATCAATAAATATGAGCTTTGACACATGCCTCCTAATATAGCATACAATATGTACTTAAATGCTCAAAATAGTTGGGAGTAGTGTTGAGATTGGTGGATCTTTGGGAAGGTCCAATGCTTCACCTTTGTATCTCTCCCTATAGATAGAGGTAGAGATGAATATAGAATGAGAGAGGAAAAGGGATAAAAATAGATAGAGATATAGAGAGATAGAGGGAGAAATAAAAATATATAGAGATATAGGAGATGATGGCAAGATAGAGATATATATAGAGAGATAAGTAGAGAAAGACAAATAGAGATGGAGAGGGAGATAGAAATAGGGGGAGATAGAGAGAGAAAGAGAGAGGGAGAGAGATAAATGGGAAGAGAAAGACATAGATATAGAGATATATGGGAAGATAAAGGGACAAATAGGTTGAGCTATGAAGATAGATAGGGGTATAGGGAGGGAGCAAGAGATCAGGGAAAGATGGGGAGAGATAGAGAGAGGGAGGGAGAAAGGGAGAGAGATATGTAGAGGGAGAGATAGAAGATGGGGAAGAGGAGATATATGTAGAGAGGGGAGAGAGAGGGAGAGCAAGAGGGGGAGGCTAATTTTTTAGTTTAAATTCTATAAAATATTCAATAAATAATAATATAAATATTATAAGAATTATATAATTTGTATTTTAAATTACACACTATATTTTATTTTTTGAAAAATATGTAATTTTTTAACCATTTTCCTATATATATAGTATTAATATTTTTACATCTTTTAACAATTAATATATAGTACAAATAAAATATAGTTAATAATTTAATTAACTAGCATACCTATATTAATTAATAATATATGTAAAACACGCTGAGAGTTATCTTTATCAAGATGCCTATTGACTTGAAAAAATGCTTACATTTTCATGAATATGAATTTGGAAAGCAATCAATTTGATTTCATTATTGTTTGTGTCATTGTTTATCTCAATTCCCATATATAAGGGTACACATTGAAATTTGAAATCATACCAACTTGTCTATAACAATAATCAACCAAGAACAATAAATTTAAAAGCATTAATGTTCATCAATCATTAGATTTAGTATTGACAGCATCAAAAAAGTATATCATGACAAAATGGCATTAACTAACTTAGATATATCCACTTTTTTTTTCAAATGTTTGAATACATTGTTAACATTACATACATTCAAGCATTTGAATGTTATGAAACCTATAGCTTTGCAATTGAGTCTAATAAAGCTTTGTTCTCAGATAAATAATCAAAATTTGTTGTTTTTATGATTGTGCATTTAATCCTTTGTTCAAGTATATAAGTCTCTTTTTTCACTTGAAGTTTAAATATGTATCTATTGAAAAGGACCTTTTCTATAATGTGTGAAAACTTAACATCATCTTGTTTTTCATGCTTCAAAATGTTCAATTCTTTTGTTGTTACACCCATAATTTCTTCTACCACTTCTTCAAAAGTTGTAATCCAAGTGAATGAAGTATGGTCTTGGACTTTGCATTGAAGTATATATTTATAATCACATTCAGGGAAAGTTTTATCACATCTTCCACAATACCACTGGCCATTTTCATTAGTGTTTACCTTCTTTTTGTAGTGCCTATCTTCTTAAATTTCAAGCGTGGGCATGTTGTATAACAAAAAAATTCATACCCTAAATGAAAGATAAGGTAGCTTTTGGGTAAGTGCACCAAGATGGTTCCCAAAAAGGGGGCTTAAGTGGCCACTTTTTTTTCAAAAATTAGGAAATGCTGACCTTGGACGTGAAATTGAGGATAGTTACACTCAAAATTTTGAGATGGAACAAAAACAAGGATCGAAGTGCTCTGAGTCTACTTTCTAAACTACTAATTTATTTTTAAAATGGTTGAGATTAAGGGGTTCAACAGAGGGATGTACACAAATTGGTGTTGTTTTTGTCAGAAAAACATAACATAGCAACTCTTGTATGACCTAAGCACGATGAACTTTTTTTTAGTATTTTTAAAAT
>VDFB02047230.1:376472730-376505341 GCA_007258455.2 Sequoia sempervirens | reverse complement strand
GAGGCTTGGAAAGCTTGCAAGGAACCTGTTACAGTGGACAGGACAAGGTGGTTGGATTTCATAATCCAGGATGGCATGTTATTTAAGGGAAGTCAATTGTGTATCCCGAGGAGTTCCATGAGGAAGAACCTGATAAAGGAGAAGCATAGTGGAGGAATGGTACGACATTTTGGTCAGGATAAGACCATTGCCATTATTAGTGAGCATTATTAATGGCCTCAGTTGTCACAGGATGTGAAGAAGTTTGTACAAAGTTGTAGATTATGTCAGATGGCTAAAGGAGTGAGCAAGAATATAGGCTTATATCAGCCCTTACCTATACGAGAGAGGCCATGGGAGGAAATAAGTATGGACTTTATTCTTGGTTTGCCAAGGACATAACAAGGGAATGATTCAGTCTTTGTGGTTGTTGATAGGTTTTCGAAGATGGCACATTTCATTCCATGTCAGAAGACCCATGATGCAGTCCACATTGCTGACTTGTTCTTCAAAGATGTGGTGAGGCTACATGGTCTGCCAAAGAGTATTGTTTCAGATCGTGATACAAAATTTGTGGGATACTTTTGGAGGACCTTGTGGATGAAGCTGAAGACAGAGTTGAAGTTCAGTTCTATACACCATCCAAAAATAGATGGGTAGATAGAGGTTGTTAACAAGAGTCTGGGTAACCTACTGAGATGTTTAGTAGGAGATAAACCTAAGGGATGGGACTTGATCTTACCCTAGGCAGAATTTTCTTACAACAATTCTGTCAATAGAAGCACTGGTAGATCACCATTCCAGATTGTGTATGAAAGTAGCCCCAGAATAGCTCCAGAATTGAGGAAGATGGACCAAGAGAAGAAAATAAGTGTTGAAGCCGAAGATTTTAGAACACATCAAGGATATACATGAGAAAGTGAGAACATATTAATAAAAATGAATATGGAGTATAAGGCTAAGGCAGATCAAAGAGAGGAGGTATAAGGTTTCAGATTGGTGATGAAGTAATGGTCCACTTGAGGAAAGAAAGGTTTCCTGTGGGAACCTATAATAAATTGAAGATGAAGAAATTCGGTCCCTGTAAGATTTTGAAGAAGCATGATTCAAGGAATGCATATGAGGTAGAGTTGCCTGATGGAATCAACATTTCCCCTGTGTTCAACATTTTAGATTTGATAGAGTATCATGAAAGTGGAACAGAGGAAGCACCAACAGTAGGGCAGTATGACATTCTAGCACCTACTTCAGAAAGGGAGGAGATTGAAGCAATCTTGGATAGTCGTGTGGGAAGGAGTACAAGAAACAGGCAATATGAAGAATATTTGGTGAAATGGAGAGGAAGGCCTATGGAAGATTCATCCTAGCTATCTAAGGTAGTATTTGACCAATTGGGTTTTCCTCAACCATCTGAGATGTGATGGGGTCACTTCTCAAATTACCCTGGGTGTCTAATGCAAGAGCATCCAATGGTGTAAGGGCAATCTTGCATCACCCAAAAATAGTTAAATTTCAAGTTTATCATTTTTCAGATATTTTTACATTTTTGGATACCCTTTTCATCATAATGAAATTTCCAATTTATGGTTTTTATTTTCTATTCCTGGGTTGGAATATATTACAGTTTTAGTTTCCCAAATTTGCACCTAAAAATCTTCCAAGTTGGATTTGATGCACTTAGATCTTCCGAAATGGCCCCAAAACTTTCCAAAATCAGTGTAGGAAATTTCAAGCACGTTATTGACTTCAAGACCTTTCCAATGGTTCAAACAGTTCACGAATCAGAGTCCCGGATCAAAAGTTATGGCCCCGGGAAGTTGGCACACTTTCTAGAAGATACCATTGCAAATGCTCTTTTGAACTTTGAACTTCATGTTGTAAATTTTTTGGCGCCAAACCTCCTAAACTCAATTTTAATGTTGTTTTGGCTCCAAACTTATGAGGAGCTCTATTTATGAGCGGGTTTTCAAATTTTTGAGTAACCTTTTGGGGGACAAGCTCGCATATTGCGAAAGGGTTATTCTGTAGCTTTCTGTAGCTTGCATGTGTTGTAGAACTTTGGGATTTGAGATCCTCTGCATGTAAGAAGCTCCATTTTCTAAATAATAAAATTATTCTCTTGTTGTGGGTTATTTTATTTGTCTTGGGTTTCACCCTCATCACTTCTTCCCATAGCCATATTAAGAAGTGAGCTCATATCTAAATCCATAGTGAGTTTGTAAAACCTCAGGGGGCAGTGGATCCACTTAGAGTGCTTCATTCCACCAATGAGTGCCAAACATCTCTACGGGGGTACTTTCTCCTCCTTTTTCAGATTCAAAAATGTTAATTTCTTTTGCAAGAGGTGGATCATTCTTCTCAATGTGGGAAGGAGTGATTTCCTGAATAAGATCGCCCTTCTTCCCCTCCATGGGAGTATTATCCACCTTTGTACTAGGGTCACATGGAAGGTCTACGGAAGAGGGGTCTATCTTGTATTCCACAATAAAGAATTCAGAAAATTTCAAGGAACCCCAATCATCTCCAAGGAAAGCATTTTCTTGAGAGGATGATGTGGGAGAACTGGGATTCTCTACTTTTGATGGTTCTTTATTTTTGACACTCACCCTGGGAACAATTTCCATAGACGGTATCGACGAAGAACATGCCATAGCATCAACAATTTAGGAGGGGATACAATTCTTGAGGGTAGACATAGTTGAAGCATGATTGGAAGTGGCTAGTCAATAGAGGAAAACACCCTTTGGATCCACTTTGACTGTGACTACTCAATTGTTTGTGACAAATTTCAAAGAACAGTGTAAAGTGGAGGTTACTGCGCCCATAGCGTCAATCCAAGGTAAAGTTCTAGGCATCACATAAACCAATGTGGGTAAGGTAACAGGGCCTAGCTACAAAGATAGTATTATTGTACATACAACTTAGTGGCCAGTGTTATCAAATCCATGAATGTACAAAGAGGAAGCTTCCAAGGAAGATGAATCAACTTTAATTTTAGGTAGTAGGTCCATACCACAAACATTGAGTGTTGATCCAGTATCAATGAGGGTACACCTAATACAAATGTTATTAATGTTGACTATGATCATCAAATGTTCTACTTGCTTCTGCACGTCTGGAGGTAGGAGTTCTTGAAGGTGGAACATAATATTTAGTGAATCTGCATGAATATGAGCCAACAATGCATTAACATCCATAGGCCTGGCAGAGGCAAGAAAGAGAATCTTTTCCAGGGCCTCCTAAAGAATCTCTTGATAAACCAAGGTAGTCTGAAGCAAGTCCCAAAGCAAGATATTAGCCAAAGTAACATGAAGTTGCTCAATAAGATCATAGTCACCTAGTGTTTTGATCGCAAGTTTAGGTGTTGCAGGAAGGCTCAGTTGGGAAGGTGGTAAAGAAGTAGGTTGTGAAGTAGGAATAGAAGGTTGTTGATCCAATTTTTTTCTATTACTCCTTGTGGGATATTTGTGCCCAATGATATTATAAGATGTGGCGTTTGTAGCTTTCATGAACCTTGAATACAAGTTCGGTGAATCACTAAGATATGAAATTCCATAGACGGAAAGTTTGGCTAGGTTTATGTAGATGACGGGTTTCTTAGGGCTCAGAGGAGCTGCTGAGACTACCACCACATTTACTAATCCCTTAGGCTTTCAAGAAGAGACTTGTTTGGGAGATTTATAGATAGAGGTGAATGCTTCTAAGAATTCATCTAGAGCATCCTCCAGCATATCCAAATCTTCCTTAGAAAATTCATCATGATGAATGTACAACATCACAAATAAACTTCTGATGTTCACATCAGGTTCACCAAAATGTGATATAAGAGGGTTTCGTTGCACATAGGTCTCTCCTTTCTTGAGAGATCTCCAAGGAACGAACTGCCCTTATACACCTCAGGATAGAAAAATGATAAATAACCAAGAACGTAGTTATGTCTCAGAGGAAATAGTCAGAGGTCCTCAGGGAGCTGGATAAAAAAAATTATGTCCCAAAAGAGGGAGCTCTCAGCTACAAGAAATTAGCACAAATCTAGAATTCCAGCATAGTGCACTATCATCTAAAAGTTGTGTTCGCATCCCAAGCAATAGAGAACTTAGGAACCCAATGAACAGAAATTTATCCTACTTATAGACTAAGGAGTGATTTAAATGAAACTACTAACTAGCCAGAACACCAAATAATGAAGGAAATATCATGATACTTGGAGGAAGCTTACCCTTTTCCTAGATGCTCAATTCTTCACTCTGAATCCCTTTTCATAACCTACACACAAGAGATCAAGGATAAAGTTTTTGGGTGGCTATATAGGGGCCTGCCTCAGTTAGACCTTGCTTTGGTGTTCCCACCTCCATAGACAACCAAGTTGGAAAGGAAAGCAAAGCGTGTGGTGAAAGCAATACCCACTCGAGGAGTAGAACCCACACCACGATAGCATGTGGTGAAATTAATACCTGCTTGGGAGTAAAAACCGCACAACTAAAAATTAGACAAATTATTGTAAAAGGAAAGTGAGAAAGGAAGAGAGAGTGTTACCCATGGGCCAAGGCCCTCTCTGGAGCATGCAGACGCACTACTGAGGGCTTACTTGAGAGTTGTTTTTGCTAGGGGGACCTCAGTTTTTCATGGCTTCGCCTATGAAAACGCTACTATCAAAGGAGAAGAAGTCTCAAAGTTGTGGCTAAAGAAAAAGTGAGAGCTAAAGTGATGTCTACTAGTCTTCCAATCTTCCAACCTCCAAATGAGAGGAAAAAAGAGGTTCTTATGCTTGCAAAGCGGAAAAGAGCCATTAATTTTGGAATGTAACCACTAGCACAAATATCATGGGAGTTAACCTTCCATATTTTGCATTTCAAGTTGGGGAAATGGCCAGGATGATAGCACGCCACATAGACGTCTGCACACCGTGCATTTGTCCAAAGCCTATATTCTTGGGGAATGCATTGCTAGGCTTCTATTTCTTAGCCACTTGTCCTCCTGAAGTCATAATCATGAAATTCTAACTCAAGGGGTTTTGTCATTAATGTTTTGGAGTGTCATAAATGCTAGGTAATAATGTGGAAATATGGAATTGCCTCTAGGTGCAATTCTATGATATTACATGTATATTATCATTTAAAGTAAAAGATGCATTAGCAAAAAAATTTAGTAAACTTACTTGGCTCAACATTCTTCTTTATCAAGGATGACTACTTGTCCTTTGAAGGCTCAGGCTCCAACTTTTGCTCAGGGTGCTTCTTCATTTAGCTTCTAGTTCTCCTCATGATATTAAAATTTCTCTCAGAATTTACCTCTCACTTTGAGAATTTAATCTTGCACTTACACAAGAGACTTCAGAGTCACCACCTAAGATACTAGGAAATAGAAATTTATTATAATTTGGAGATGCACTAACAATTTCATAGAAAAATTTGAACATAACCTAACATGAAAGGGATAATGGAACTAGAACTCAACACATATAACTGGACTTGACCAATTTATGAGAATTTGAACAAATTTTTCTTCAATCAATGAACACTAGAAATACTTGACTCTAATTGTACCAAATCTGACCTAGATACTTTGGACTAGCAATGTCCCCAGTAGATTTTCCAATCTATTGGTGATTTTTTAAGAACCAAAATTAATCTAAACAATTTCCTATAAATTTTTCATAATTCAATGATCAATAATGATGAAGATTGGCCAACAAATATGTAGAATCTTGTCAGGATTTACCTCTACGTTTTGGGATCTATAAGATCCAAGAGGGTGATCCTTACAATCTTTTAAATAATACTATTGTGCCAATTTACCATGAAAATTTTGAATAGCATATGCATTCCTATAAGCTTCCAATTAGATATAATTCTTCAAGAATTTGGCTAATCCTTTTAATAAATTACTATCTAAAGCAAGAAATGGGTGGTACATCATAAAAATTTACTACAGTTAAAGGTGTGTAAGTTATTTTCATTAAGATTATGTTCTTTGACAAGGAAGACTGAGTCAATTACATCAATGATAACCAAATGAATAGACCAATGTTTTATCCATGGGTGACTGATTCATATTTCTAACAAAATGTAATACATCAGTAATTAGACCTTGAATTCAAAGACTATAGTGATATTTCTTTGCAATAAGACTATGATATAAGAGGGATTCATTGCACATGGCTCTCTTCTTTCTCAAGAGATCACCAAGGAACAAACTGCCCTTATAAACCTCAGCATAAGCAGATTGACAAAATAGTAAAGAAGTATACCCAAGTTATGTTTATGAGAAATCTACTTCAAATATTGATAGAGTGAAACTCTAAGATTTTTGCCTCAGATGAGTGAGCTCTCGGCCATAAGACAACAATGAGGTTTTAGGATGCTAGCATGATGCGCTATCATCAAAAAGATGCATTGGCATCCTAAGTTGTAGGGGGATGAGGAGCTCAAGTAAGCAGAACCAATTTTCACTTCTAGGCTTAGATCTAGGATGTACAAAATGAAATGAACAAATAGGAAGCCAGAAGCTATAAAAAACACAAGGGGATTTGGAGAAAACTTACCTTTTGCTAGACATTTGGGTCTTCACTCCAAGCTCTGCTTTGCAACCTACACACAAAAGAAAGAGGGGAAAAGGTTGGGGTTGTACAGGGGTCTACCTCAGTCAAATCCCCATTTTGGTGTTCCCACCTCCATGAACAACCAAGTTGGAAAGGAGTGCAAATGAAGTAAACAAAGTGTGTGATGAAAGACAAACCCACTTGAGGAGTAGAACTCACACCATGAAGTAGTAAATAAACAAGTAGGAAGGAAAAGTGTGAGAGAGAGAGAGTGTTACCCATAGGCCTAGACCCTTTGCGGAGCACACAGATGCATTATTGAGTGCTTGTTTGAGAGTTGTTGCTACTGGAAGGACCTCAGTCCGACATGGATTCACTTATGAGAGTGTTGCTATAAAGGATGAAGAGAATTAAAAGATGGAGAAAAATGTTAAGAGAGCTTGAATGAATGACTTCCAACCCCATATGAGAGCAAGGAAGGGGTTTTTGATGCATGCAAGGGTGGCAAGGAGCCATCACATTCAAAATCTAACTACTAGGACATGTGTTGAGAGAGTCAAGATTCTAAATTCCTTGTTTCAAACTAAAAAAACCACCAAGACGCTAGCATATTGCACAGACATCCATGCATCATGCATGTGTCCAAAGCCTAGATTTTTAGGAAATGTGTCTCAGGCTTTTGTTGCTCTGCCATAAGTCTACATGGAGTCAAAATCATAAAATTTTGACTCATCCTATTTTTGTCATTAATGTTCTAAGGTGTCATAAATGCTAGGAAAAAGTGCAAAAATGTGGAATTGCCCCTAGGTGCAATTTTGTGAAATTACATTTTTCCCCCACTTTAGTGGGCTCAATTTTGGAAAAAAATAAGCCTCACTAAAGTAGAGAAGAAAAATATCACTTGAACTTTGAATTTTATAGATTTGTGTGCCATGAAAAAAGGGACCTCAGAGGTCACCGAAGTTGAGCTAACCAGTAGTGAAGGTGCCCCCAAAAATTGAGCTCAACAAACAACAACAAAACAGTCATGAAAAATCACTCAAGACTTTAACCTACAAAACTCAAATTTTAGGTTAGCCTAAAAAATCAGAAGAAGCTACAATGGTGAGAAGAATGGTCAAGAAAAAGTCATTGATTCAAAAGAAAAATATGATCATGAGATGACTACATGGACCCTCATGAGTTTTTCCCCAACTTGGTGGAGTAAATTCAAGAGAAATCAAGGAGTCATAAGCTCTAAGAAAAATGGGCCCCGGGGGGCCTATATATAGCTAGGTGGGCCCCTAGAAGGGTCATTTTCACTATTCATTAAGAGCAAATTGTTGAATTTTGTGAAAGAAAAGTCAGAAAAATGTCAAGCGAGAGGGAGTACGAGGAACCTAGATTGGATAAGCTACACGATAATGTCATTGAGGGTTGCGAGGTGGACCAGGTAGGCCTCTAAGCCTCATTTTCCATTATTTTAGGCCATTTTTGAGCATTTTTTATTCGGTGAGGTGCATGGGAATCCATTGTGGGCGCTCAAGTCCAAAATATGTGTTTCCATCCAGAATGCACGATGAGGTCCTAATCCTACACTGGAATCTCAGGGACACATGCACGACACGTAGACATCTGCATGGTGCACATAGGTCTTTAAAAAAAAAAAATTGTTTTCATAGTGAAATTTGATGTTCTGACTTAATTTTTTTTCACTTTTGCAGGACTATCTGGAAATTCACAAGCATATGAGAGGGAAAGCTTTCTAACTCATTCGCAACCAGAGGGACAGTCTCATAGAGGATGAAGTCACACCTGGAGTGGGTCAGTCTTTGGCATGTGTTCACCATGCTAGAGATGTGATATCATGAGCAGATGCTTACAATGTTGATGGAGCGGTGGGACACCACCATGTCATCTTTCTAGTTACCCACTAGGGAGATGACTATCACACTCGAGGATTTCTATCAAATCCTCAGACTACCCATTTGTGGGCAATGGATGGCCCTAGATGATACCCAATCAAAACGGGAGTAGATAGAGGGAGTCCTCTACTACTCAGAATAGATAGATGGTAGCGACAGCTTGGACCACATCTACATGCACTAGTATGACCAGACAAGGACCACTAAACCACTATTGTGTTGGGTGATGGTCGTGACCATTACTTTTTGAATCACAATAGATGGGTGAGGCTCGTACATGCATGGTATCCTTGTCCACATGATCAAAGAGATGGTGGAGTATAGGGCAATTTTTTCCTGGGGGCGTAGCATGCTAGCACACCTTTACTAGGAGCTAGTTCGGTACATCCATTACAAGTACCGTAGCCTTACTGCATCCACACTTTTGGAGGTGTGGTTCTGTGCCCACATCATGTGCACTAGGTTAGTCAATTTTAAACAGTGACAACCATATCGTGTCCCCATGGCCCACTAGTATGATATGATAGGCCAATGGAGGTTTGGTGATTTATAGTTTTGGCAGCTATGGTTTGATACCTTTACTGTAGACGAGGTCAGATGGAGACCCTATCAATTTTTTAGATGGGTGGATGATAGTAGGAACTTGAGGAACCTACATTGGGACCATTTTTTGGTAGGTCACCATGATTAAATTATAGTACCATACTACTAGAGTTAGGTCATGCGACAACATGGTTGTGCACAAACAATTCCACTAGACGTGCCCACATATACTAGGGCTTATAGGAGTGCAGCGAAACTTGGGGATCACCCCCATACCACCATCACCAATTTTTTCAATTCTGATGATGATGAGCCTAACCATGATCTTCCACCCATAGCAATGATAGATAATGGAAGGGTTGCTATAGATTTTATACGGTGGTGGGATAGACATCGTCTGACTCTATGTTCAACAAGGGTGCCACTAGAGGGGATTTGTTGAAAAAATAAGGAAAGACAATTGAGAGGGGCAGTGAATCAGTTGTTATAGAATATTTAAACTTTTCAAACTAAACTTAATCTTAGATATGATGAATGAATAATAAACCATGAACAATCAACACATTAGAAGCATAGAGAACACCAAGATTTTTATGTGGAAACCTTTTTAAGGGAAAAACCACAATGTATGTTAGTCCACAATATTATACCCTATTAAAAGTATAAGAAGAATAATGGGAATGCACATTCATTCAGGCACACTACCTAGGGCTCACTACTCAAATACAAAAGGGCTCATTTCCCAACACTATAATGCAATTTGGATTAGATATGTAGGGTATGAACTGAGAATATAGCTTCTACAAAAGCTTTATTATAGTTATAGTTAAGCACATAAATACTTCTTCACACTTTGCTCAAACTTCTTCACACTCTGCTCTACAACCAAATGATATTCATACATACACACATAGGAGCACACCAAGCACACTGAGCACACTTACTTCAACTTGAACAAACAACCAATCTTATATATCCACACCAAGAATTTCATCAACAACTTCGTCAGCCAAAATATAAAACATATTTACAATGTCAACCCAAATTTACAAATAAATTTTCAATGCAAATCAAACACCATTAGACACAATGCAGTAAGGACTTAAGATAATCTTCTCGAGTGTTCCAAACATTCAAATTTTAATCTCCAAGGATCCACAACACGTTACAACCATCATGTCCTCCAAGAACATGAGAACTTGAACGTACATGAGAAAAATCATAGACCATGAGCACACTGATCAATGTGGACATGCAACAAAGATAGAGCATGATCAAGAAACATCCACGAGCAACAAGAACTAATATAAAAGCATCCACAACAACTGATATTACCAGAATCACATAAACTTCAATTAGGAACACTAAAAGAAACCACAAAGATACTATTAGAACACAACTATCCATAACATGATCAAATCTTCATGTGGACCTCTGAAACTTCTGGTAGATGAACTAGATATTCTCATAAATAAACCCTTTAGTCCAAAACAACTGATCTTCAACATATAGAACAAAATACCTTCTTGACCTACACTGTTCCACTAGGAACCTACAACTCTTTCTTTAACAATTTTCTCAATATCCTTGACATATACAGCCTTCAATACAAGAATGATAATAGTGTTGACATCAATGACAACCACATATCAGAAACACAACCACAACATCCAACAATCTCCCTCTTTGGCATTGATGGAAACACATGATGTGAAAAATACCATCAACACAACTAAACTTGCTCTTCCTTAGGTTCTAACTCTTTTCCTCAATTTCTCTTCTCCCCCTTTGACATCAATGGGAAAGCATTATCTTTCCACACACAAGCTTTGAACCACATATTTGCACATCTGACTACTCCCCATAAGTAGTAACTAGGGAAACATCAATCCATATCAGGAAATATCTATGAAACACATGAATTGATACAAGTAAATGCATCTTTAAGTTCATATCAGGAGGGGTAATCACCCCTAGCATCCCTCTAAGATACTCAAAATTATCCTTCAACAATGGCTTGGTGAAAATGTCTGCAACTTGTTCTTTGGTAGGAACATACTCCAATCTGACTTCTCTCTCATTCACTTTTTCCCTCAAGAAGTGAAACTTGATTGATATGTTCCTAGTCTTAGAGTGTAGCACCAGATTCTTTGATATGTTAATTTCACTTGAATTGTCACATTATATGACAATGGGTTCATCATATACTACTCTGATATCTTGTAGAATCTATTTCATCCACATCACTTGAGTACAGTTATTTGTAGCAACAATATACTCTGCCTCAATAGTAGATAGAGAAATGTAATCTTCTTTTTACTCAACCAAGACACCAACTTCTTCAATAGGAAGAAGGCACCACCACTAATACTCTTCCTATCATCTACATCTCCTGCCCAATCCACATCACTATATGCATTCAAAGTGAGATCATCATCCTTAGGGTACCAAAGTCCAAAATCAACTATTTCTTTCAAATATTTGAAGATTCTCTTTATAGCAGTCACATGAGATTCTTTTGGATCAGCCTAAAATCTAGCAACCATACATACAACATTCATAATGTTTGGTCTGGTCTAGGTTAAATAGAGCAATCCACCAATCATTGGCATGTATCTTGTTTGATTTTCCTTAGGAGAATCATCATTCTATGTTAACTTGCATCTAGTTACCATGGGAGTACCAACATTCTTTGAGTCTTTCATCCCAAACTTCTTCAACAACTCTTTCACATATTTAGACTGAGATATAAAAATTTCATTGTCTAACTGAGTAACTTGCAATCCCAAAAAGAACTTCATCTCTCCAATCATACTCATTTCAAATTCACTCTTCATTTCATCAGCAAACTTCATACATAGATTATCATCTCCTCCAAAAATAATGTCATCAACAAAGACCTCAATAATCAACTCTTTGTCATGATCCAACTTGAAATATAAGTTGTCAGTAGTACCTTTATTGAATCCAAGCTTTAGTAAATATTTATCCAGTCTCACATACTAGGCTTTGGGGCCCTTCTTGAGTCCATATAGAGCTTTCTTTAATTGACAAACCATGCCTTTATAGTCAGTTAGTTTAAATCCATCTAGTTGTTTAATATATACTTCTTCTAGCTCACCATTCATAAAAGCTAACTTCACATCCATTTGATAGACTTTGTAGTTCTTATATGCAACATAAGCAATAAATAATCTAACAACTTCAATTCTGGCAAAAGGGACAAAGGTTTATTCAAAGTCAATACCTTCCATTTGTGAATACCCTTTACATACCATTCTTGCTTTATTTCAGACTAGTTCACCTTGTTCATTTAGCTTATTCTGAAAGAATCATTTAGTACCGATCACATTTTTATCTTTAGGTCTGGGAACAAGTATCCATGTATCATTCTTTTCAATCTACATCAGTTCTTTCTTCATAGCTTCCATCTAGTGTTCATCATTGCAAGCTTCATTGACATCTTTAGGCTCAATCTTGGAAATCAGGAAATACTCTTCTGCAATCTTTCTTCTAGTTTGCACACCTTTATTCTTGTCTCCTATAATTTTATTTTTAGAATGATTTAGCTTTACATACCTTGGAACCTTAGGAATTTCGTGAACTTCTGGTTCTTCTGTTATTTCTTCTGCACTTGCACTTTTCTTTGCTTCCTAACTACCTTGATTTACCAGAACAAATGGAAGTTGTTTTACTAGAACATGTGGAACAATTTGAAGTTGATTTTGTGTCTGAGCATTTTTTCCTTTGTTTGTGTTGTCTTCCTAGTCATCTAAATCATAACTGTAGCATCTGGATTATCTAGCATAGTCCTCATCAACTCTAAAATTTTCATTTTCAACCATTTTTCTTAATATTCTATTATAGAATTGGTAGGCCTTGCTTTTAGTAGACTAACCTATAAATATTCCTTCATCACTTCTTGCATAAAACTTGCATATGTCCTCATCTCTCTTGATATAGCATTTTCTTCCAAAGATCTTGAAATACTTCACAGTAGGCTTATAACCAAACCATAGTTCAAAAGGAGTCTTACCAGAATTACCATTTATATTTATCTAGTTTAAAGTGTATATAGTAGTGCTTACAACTTCACTCCAATAGATGTGAGGCACATTTCCTTCAATCATCATTGTTCTAGAAGCATCCAAAAAAAATTTGTTCTTCCTCTCTACAACTCCATTCTGTTGAGGGGTTCGGGGAGCAGATAATTGTCTTCTAATTTCATGCTCTTCACAGAAATAATTGAACTCTCTAGAGGTGAACTCACAACCTCTATCTGACCTTAAGCATTTTATTTTTAGACATTTCTCATTTTCTACCATAGCTTTGAAACTTTTGAAATTCTCTAAAGCTTCACATTTTTCTCTTAAGAAAGCAACCCATATCATTCTAGAGTAATCATCAATAATCATCATAAAGTACCTTTCTCCATGAAGACTTTTGACTCTAGCGGGACCACACAAATTAGTATGCACCAACTCCAATAATCCATTAGAATGATTTGTTTGCTCTAAAAAGAAACTCTAGTCTATTTTCCCATCTGACATTCCTTACAAATTATATTAGTAGGCTTCACTAGCTTAAGTAGATCTCTTACTATTTGAGTGGAGCTTACTTTGACAATGTTATCAAAATTCACATGACATAGCCTCCTATGCCATAACCAGCTTTCATCTACTTGAGCAATTAAACAACTTTCACTAGCAGCATTCAAGTCAAAAATGTTACCTTTTGTATTTTTACTTGAAGCAATTACATTTCCATAACTTCCAAGTATACTGCATCTTCCACCTTTAAATTGAAGATCATAACCCTTGTCAACCATCTATCCAACACTTAATAGATTGTGCTTCAAGACTTCAACATAAGGACATCATTAGTGTTATGCATAACACCAAGAAAAATAGATCCTCTGCCACAAATCACACAAGCATTATTATCTCCAAATCTTACAACTCCACCGTCATATTTCTCTAAACTTACAAATTTTCTTTTGTCACCAGCCATATGATGTGAGCATCTGCTTTCAATAACCCACTCATCCTTTTCTTCAATTTGGGTTGCAAGCGATTTCTCAACTTTAGCAGATTCAGTAGCCATTGGAATATTTTCCTTGATAGCAATGAAATCTAGGTTTGTAAGGCTTATACCTACACTAATACATTTGACTAAAAAATTCAACGAAAGTGTCCAACGAAATATGTGAAATTTGATGTTTGTTAGTGCTTGTAAAATTTGATGTGTAATTTCCAATTTTTTGAAAGTTTATCCCCGATGTTCCTCAAAATTTTGACAAACCTGGGGTTCGTCGAAATGTTCGCTATCATTTTCATTTAATTTTTGACAAACATGAGAAATAAAAAAAATCAAATTTTGGCCGACATAAAGAAAAGTGAGTTCGTGCCTGATTTATTGTGACAGTGTTTTGCTCTACTTGAGACATTTTTTCGAGAACTAAGGACAATTTTCTTGGGAAAAATCAGAAAAAATTCAAGAGGATATTGCCAAGTTGAGGGTAGTCATTATCTTTTTGTAGAATTCAGTTGTGAAGTCAAATTTGTAGTTCCAGGTTTGAAAATCATATTTTAAAGCAACATCTCTTCAGATTTCATTTTTAGAGGTTAAGGGTTTTGAGAATTTCATGTCCAGATTTTGTTGTGTGGAATCACCATAAGATCACAACCAAGGAATAGATTCCTGTGACTATAATTATGTGATCCATAACTCTATTGGTCATGTGGCACTGTTGTGCTATAACAAATACAGGATGCATTCATGTGTGACCCAAGTTTAATGTTGCTATGTTGAGATACAAATGGAGGCACTCATATAATGTAGTTAATTTAGGTTGTATAATGTTGGTGTCAATCATCATTGGGTGCATTCACGTTGTCTCAAGTTTAACAGGTTAGGATGTAATTATAGCATGATCGAAGAGTGATTACCTCTTGCTACAATAAAGAGCCTATAACTCTGGTTGATATGTAGAGTGGTTGTGTTATATCAATTATGTAGTACATTCAAGCACAACCCATGTTTAATGGGCTATTCTAGAGAGTGATCAAGATTTTCTAAACCTTATAAATGTTACTTGACATATATTTGCATAATCTCAAATTCCTTCGGAGGCTTTTGAAGTATCAATGTATCCTATATAGGGTTTAGAATGATTTCTTTTAATTAAAAAAATAAATAAATGATGTATTTCCATCTAATTAGATAATGTGGAGATCTCCTAAATCTGCCCCAGCACACTATCCTCTTTGGCACTATATTCATTACTCCAGCTACTAGGGTTTTTCCTGTGACATCTTTAATATCTTCATGATCATGGCTTTTAAATAAATCTCAGTCTTTGCTTTAATCCTTTTCATAGTAACCCTTGAGTTCCATAATCCACCTTCAATCTCTTCTAAGAACGTTGTCTTAAGCTAGACTGCATAGTGTAAGTGGAAGAATGGGATAAACAATCTAAACATGCTTCTACACTTCTAAATAGGACAATGCATCTAAGATTCGAAGAAATTAAACTAATTTAAACTAGAAATCTTCAAAAATTTATCCTATTTCTCTCTAACTCTAAAGGATCTCTCTAATTTACTTTGCTCTCAGATTTAGAAGCTAATTAAACTGTTGAAATGACATTTAGAGAATGAGAAATGAACTAATTCTATTTCCTATGTGATTAAATATGCAAATCTATTGTAAAGGTAGCCATGACTGCAAATGTTGGATGCTTGATTGCTGCTTGATGAATGCTGGATGAATGCTTGAATGCTTGAATGCTTGGATGCTTGGATGCTTGAATGCTTGGAAAACCTACAGAGTAAGATTACACAAATTGGGATCCATTTCCTGTAGCCCAAGAGCTGTATTTATAGCTTTCACGACAGCACATTTGCACAGGGATACGTGATAAGGGGCTGTGATTCAATCTGGAGAATTGAATGTCCTGGGATGAGAAGATGGAACTGATCATGGAGGATTGTTCCTCCCCATGAAAACACCAGGCAAGAAGAGAGGGAGGATTGATGGAAGAAGATTGAGAGGACTTCCTGCAAGTTTGTCCCCGAAGCTCTTCTCTTGAATGATAGTGCCATTAATTAAATTTTAAAAATTTAATTTTATTAGTGAGTGAATAGTGGTATAAAATTTATGCATAAAATTAAATATTTTTGATTTATTTAATTTTAGCAAAAGAGGAATAAATAATTTAATAAATCAAACTATAGGGTTTGTTTATTAAATTAAAATAAAAGGAAAATGATAATTAAATAAAAGATTCTTAAAATATCTTTATTTAATTAAGAAGAAATGTGATGAGGTAATTAAATAACACAAATTATTGAAGCTGTGTATTTAATTTAAGATAACATTAATAAATAAAGTATAGAAGAAATATTAATGATAATAATTAAATAAAACAAAGTATTTAATTTTGTTTATTTAATTAAGAGAGAAAATAATATGATAATAATGATAATTAATTAAATAAAGAAAAGTTTTTAATTTTGTTTATTTAATTAAGAGAGAAATAATATGATAAAGTAGAAGAATTGATAATGAACTTAATATAAATAAATATTTCTATTTATTTACTAAGTAGATGAATTTAAGATAAATTAATCAAATAAGTCGTATTTAATTAATTAGATTCTCTAGACCATTTTTAGGTGTCTACATTTTGCCCCTCTTTGAAGTGATGTGTTTACGCATTGCTTCAAAGAATGATTTTGCCTCAACTGCTAGTATTGACAAAAAAATTTTAAAATATGCCCTTGATTTGCCCCAAATGTTGAATTTTGAAATGATAGCGATGTATGCCCCCTCGGGAGATAAATTGATGAGATTTGAATTTTTTTATGATTTTTCAAAAATTTTATGATGATTTGATGATTTGATGGAGATTTGATGAAGAAACAATTTATCTCCCGACAAAATTTGTCCAAAATGCCCCTGTGATAGATAAGTATTAATTCCTCAAAAGGAAAAAACAAAATAATTCCCATGAAAATCCCTCAAAAATAACCTATAAAAGTTCAAAAGGTCATTTTCAAAAGTCATTTGTGCATTTGACTTTGACAATCTTGTGATAGAGACCCTCAGAGTGCTTAGAGCTTCGGGATGTCGATCCCTTACCACACCCACCGACTCGAGTGTGTGCGACGTCACTAGCATCCGGCCGACTATGGACCTCTGGTACATACCCCAAATCCTCCTCGTGATTCATGCCCATTGTTTGTGTCTTTTTGCACGTTTTTTAGTGTTTTAGCACGCGGCGGACATGGTTTAGCGTGTCTGTGATCTATTGTAGCGCACCATAGTTTTAGCGCGCCCATAGAAATCTGTAGTGCGTCCATAGTTTAGTGTAGCGCATCATAGTTTTAGCGCGCAGGGTTAAATCTGTAGCACGTCTGTGGGATTTTATAGCGCGCCGGACTTTTTAGCGCGTTGGGTTGTTTTTGCAGTGCATAAATAGGATTTTGTAGCGTGCCAGACTTTTTAGCACCCTAGGTTATTTTGTAGCGCTTCAATAAGTTTTTGTAGTGCTTGGAGGTATAGATTGATGAAAATTGTGCATTTTGATTTTCGTTGATTTGTTGTTGATTCCATCTATTTTAGTTTGATCTTGACTAAAATATATGGTAAACGATCTCATGATGAGCGAGATCTATTGATTGATAATAATTACCCTCATGATAGGTGAGGAATAATTAAACCTTCTGAAGGAATGAACCCAATTGATAGATGAGGGTTCCTTGATAAATTGATAGTTTGATAGGTAAAGCATAATTTTTGGAAATTTGATGACCTCCTGATGTTTGATATTCTGATTAAAATGTTCTCTTTGTATGATAAAAGGAGCATTTAGATGTTATCCAGGTGTGAGAGCAGTTCCCTTGGCCATTTGATATGATACCGCGACTTTCACCAGATGAGAGATAGCATATTACCGATTGTAGTTTAGCGACGTTACTTGATATGCCCCATATTAGACTTAATAGGGGTCTATTGATAGCCTTAGCGGAGCGGTGGCATAGTGACCACAATACCTTCCACTTACCTACAGGCGAGATGACTGTGATGCCAGAGGATGTATGGCATATTCTTCACATTCCTTTTGTTGGGGAGATTGTTGTGCATGATTCAGAGGAGGTTGGTGGTGTAGAGGCTATGCGGAGAGTCTTTCAGGATCCCCATATTGCGGGAGAGTGGATTCCATGGGTAGAGATGCATGATTCATATTCTCCACTTCCTTTAGTTTTGGTCGACTTTATTGGTGGATTCCTTTGTCCTGATAAGAGGTCAAAGGGTCTATCTCTCGGATGGGGTTAGGTATTAGAGGGTCTGGTGGCCCACAGGATGAGATATGCTTGGGGCATGTGTATGCTTGCCTAGTTATATCATGATTTACATTGGATTGTGTACCTTGGAGGTAGCAGTTTATCGGCAGGGGCTACACTTCTTCAGGTATGGGCATGGGAGCATATTGTTGTTACGCGTCCCGTGCCAGTGTTAGCGAGACCAGCGACGAGGCCTTATGTGTTTCAGTATAGAGGCAGGCCTACCCAGCATATGATGGGTAAGCTAGATTATTGGAGGAGAATTATTGATGATGTGGAGGCAGTGACCTGGTGTCCATATTTGGACTGTGATGACTAGGATGATGATGATATTGAGTTAGGGTTCTTATCCAATTCGATGTATTTGATCGGGAAGAGCCCTAGGATCTTGGAGCAATTCTTGTTTCATCGTGTCTACAGGTAGTATGGTATCGTGCAGTGTATGCCACAGGGAGTGGTGCATTACGGACGACGTCGAATAGATGTCAGTGATTGGGGCCCTAGTTTGCCTTACGAGGAACTTGTTGAGGGTTACCATGCTCTGCAGTCATCAGCATGGGATATTTGACGGGACATTGTCGAGGCACCTGTTACTCCCGAGTATGGAGAGTACTTGGGTCTACACCCTCCTCCACATATTACTATTCTGGATGAGCCAGTACCAGCACCAGTGGCAGCACCAATAGCAGCACCAGCAGTGGGTGGTCAAGTTGGTCAGCGACGGGGGAGAGAGGAGGAAAACAGTGAGGATGACAGTGAGAGTGATGATAGCAGCGATGATAGCAGTGATGATGGCAGAGATGGGGGGAGACCAAGCATAGCAGGTACCACAGATCCATCTACTAATGTACCTCGTAAGAGGTAGGTTGTTGCTTCCTTGTCTGCAGAGCAATCAGAGGTGGCAGGTTTACAGGTGCAGGTTCAGACCTTACAAGGACAGCTAGCACAGGTGCAGGGATTACTAACACAAACACAGGCCCAGATGCAGGCACAACTAGGTATTGCTCAGACACAGATTACCGCCCTGATTGGTGAGAGAGATGGGGCTCTACAGGCAGTAGCAACAACACAGGCTCAGTTAGCAGGTGTACGAGCACAGTTGACCACTGCCCAGGCACAGATCACAACCTTGACTGTAGAGCGAGATACTATTAGACAGACAGCAGAGACAGCACAGGCTACTACAGAGAGATTGCAGAGAGTGGCAAATGGGACTTCTGTGGTAGATTACATGTGAGAGGTGATGCAAGCAGGTGCTAAGATTGAGTTCTACAGGAGCCGCTATCATGAGCTTTTCCCCCCAGAGCAGAGAGTCAATTATGCTCAGTCTTGTTCAGAGAGGACTCATTCGAGGACAGTGAGCAGAGGTGTGACACAACCTCTCCCGAGGGATCTGAGAGATCCTGGGACATCTGGTGGTGGTCCTGATACTGGCGCGAGACCTACTCCTTCTGGTGCGAGCACGACTTGATATCAGTTGTGTACCCTTTGAGAGATACATACATCCATCTTTGACATGATGTTATTTTTATCCCTTTCAGACTTCATTGTATACTTGACACTTGATGAGATATATATGTGCAATGGTTCGATTGATCTATGATGTGTTCTACATGATTTATGTGATGGATGCATTGATTTTATGATGTATTATACATGATTGATGTGATGGATGCATTTTAATTTTTTATGTTTTATGATGATTTATTGTACTAGCTTGTATGGATGCATTAATGATGATGTGATATGATATTGATGATGTATTTCCTTTCCGTATGATAAATAAAATGTGATGAAAATGAATGATGTGTGGATTTAATGTAATGTATGATTTATTAATGAGGCGTAAATGGAATGATATATGGATGCAATGTAATGTAAAATGAGATATAAATGAATGATGTGTGTAATGAGATGTCATGTGATAGAGAAAATGATATGTGATATATGATATATAAAATGTAATGAATGAGATGTAAACGAATGAAATATATAATGAGATGTAAAATGAAATGAAGTATAAATGAAATGTAAATGAAATGATGTACAGATGAAATGTAAATGAAATGATGTATATAAATGAAATGTGAATGAATGATGTACTGATGAAATGTAATGTAAATGAATGATGTATAGATGAAATGTAAAATGAAATGAAGTATAAATGAAATGTAATGTAAATGAATGATGTATATAATTGAGGTGTGAATGAAATGATGTACAGATGAAATGTAATGTAAATGAATGATGTATATAAATGAAATGTAATGTAAATGATGTATATAAATGAGATGTAAATGAAATGATATATATAAATGAGATGTAAATGAAATGATATATATAAATGAGATGTAAATGATGTATATAAATGAAATGTAATGTAAATGAATGAGGTATGATGATTTTGCAACTATATGATGATGACCATATGATGAGATGATAAATGTAATGAATGAATATGTGAGATGTGATAGATAAAATGAGATTTAAATGAAATGTAATGTATGATATGTAAATGGAATGTATATATGATGTCGTGTAATGAATGATGTGAAATTTATGATGAAATGGAGAAATGATTTTATATGTATGCCATTATGAAAATTTTATGTGTCAAGTATACTCAATCCTTAATAAGAAAAGATAACATTATTTGTAAATGGATCTTTGTAACTTGTGCAACCAGTACTCTGCAGATGTATTATTATGAATGCAATCTATGCAAAAACTATTTTATCAATGCAAACCTAAGTGTCATTTCAAAAATCTTTTTATTTTGCTTGGTATCATCACTGAGCCTTAAAAATGTTGAAAGTGAATATAAGCATCCATGATATGAGATAGACCAATGATGACCTGAGTATTTCTTTCATGATTTTTGATTTTTTGCAAGCGAACACAAGCATCAAGGTATGAGATAGACCAATGATGACCTGAGCATTTCTTGCGTAAACGGACAAGAATTAATCATTTTCTTAAGTGAATCGGAATGTCATCCATGATATTTGGTAGAGCACTTCCCACGACAATTCACAAAGTAATAATGACTAACTCACAAACAGCAAACAAAGAAAAGTATCATTCTCCTTCCTTTCTTCTCTAGTTCAATACATCATCGAGTAGCTCCAAAGAAATGATAAGCATAAAAAAAGAAAAGTACAACAATTCAAATTCTACTTAATGTATTTTCAAAACATTATTCAGATTAGATCATCAGTGTTTGAAGTGTGTGTGTGGATGTTTGCATGATATTCTCAGCTATACAACCAAATGATGTAACCTAAAGACCTATCCTAGGGGTCTCGGGGATTGATCAAAGATTAGTCTTGCCTACGTTATACACATAGAGACCACGTAGTTCGAATGACATAGACTCCACTTTTAATTAATGTAGACTCTATTTTTGTGTTTTCGATTTTATGAATGTTTTTGCATGGATTTTCTGATTTTTTTAGATTTTGATTTTTTGATGTTTTTGGATTTTGATTTTCTGATGTTTTTGGATTTTGATTTTCTGATGTTTTTGGGTTTTGATTTTCTGATGTTTTTGGATTTTGATTTTCTGATGTTTTTGGGTTTTGATTTTCTGATGTTTTTGGATTTTGATTTTCTGATGTTTTTGGATTTTTGATTTTTTGATTTTTTGATGTTTTTGTATTTTTGCAAGTATCATCACTTGGTGTTGTAATGTTTGATTGCCTTTCCATTTAAGCTGAAAGTCCATAAATAACACTAGGATGTTGCCCCCAAGCTAGGGTAAAACATGATATCTCTGCACTGATATGGATAGTGATAATGATTATCCCAAATGATGGATGGAAATGATCTGAAAGGAAACAATCGTGAAAAAAACGTATCTAAATAGATAGAAGAGCTGGTGAAAATCACAAGTAGCGCCTATTTGCTAGGTTTTCATCACTTTTTTTTATTGTGTACTTTTTCTTTTTCTTTGTATTTTTTTTTTTTATTTTTTTTTATTTTTTTGCTTTTCCATCATCATGATGCCTGTTTGCCAGGTTTTCATCAAGACAACTTTATTGACCATGCACTAGGTATCCTCAAGTGTAGAATCGCCTGAGATGAATGTTGTTCATGGGTTCCTCCAACATATCCCCTTCTGGTGTAGACAGTCGGTATGCTCCTGATCCATAGGCTGATATGATGACATAAGGTCCTATCCAGTTAGGTTCAAACTTTCCCTTCTTTTCTCCGTCTGCTTGATTTCTAGGGTTTTCCCATAGGACCAAGTCTCCGATCTAGAAGACTCTAAACTTAACCCTACGATTATAGTTCCTAGACATTATTTTTTGATAGGCTATCAAATGATTGACAGCTTGTTGTCATCGTTCATCAAGTAGTTCTAATTCTTGAAGTCTAGAGATCCTATAATCTTCATCTGAAATGAGTCCCTTTAGTGAAACTCGAAGGGATGGAATTTCTACCTCAATAGGTAATATTGCTTCTGATCCATAAACAAGAGCATATGGTGTAGCTCATGTTGGTGTTCTAATGCTAGTCTTGTAAGCCCAAAGAGTAGGGTTAAGCTGAATGTGCCAATCACGCCCTACCTCATTTACAATCTTCTTGAGAATCTTGAGGATTGTTTTGTTTGAAGCTTCAGCCTGTCCATTACCTTGAGGGTAATACGGGGTTGAAAAGTGATGTTGAATGTGGAACTTTTCACACAGCTCTTGGACGTCTTGGTTCTTAAAAGGCCTACCATTATCTGTGATGATTGACTGGGGTATCCCATATCTACAAATGAGATAATTAAGTATGAAAGATGATATTTTCTTCTCAGTGACTGTGGTTAAGGGAACCGCCTCCACCCATTTTGTAAAATATTCTGTTGCTGTGATAATGAACTTGTGTCTATTAGATGAAGATGGGTTTATTTTTCCTACCAAGTCCAATCCCCACTGACAGAAAGGCCATGTAGTTGCAAATGGATGGAGCTCCTGTACTGGTGCATGTATAAGGTTGCCATGAATTTGACATTTCTGGCATCTCTTAACAAACTGGTAAGATTCTTGCTCCATGTGTGGCCAGTAATACCCTAAACGAAGGAGTTTCTTGGCTAAAGATAATCCACTTGAATGTGTACCACAAATTCCTTCATCGACCTCATGTAAAGCAGAAGCAAATTCGTTATGTTCTAAACAACATAAAAGAGTACCATCTAGGCCTCGACGATAAAGGGTGTCAGCAATAATGGTATGTTTGGCGGATTGGCGTGTGAAGTTGCACTTTTGGTTGCGAGAAAGATCTGGTGGTAAGATATTATCTTTTAGATAAGTATAAATGTCTCCATAAATGGAAGATGGAGTACTATCCAAAAGGCTTATGGTTTGGGATTTGGGATTTGCGTATGCAGGATTTGACACTTGTTCCACAATAAATCGATAACGATCTTGCATTTCAAGCATTTGTAGAAGAGATGCTATTGTGGCCATGGCATCTGCTGCTTTATTCTCTGATCTTGGTATCTATTCAAATTTGATATCTATGAAGTATTTCTGTAGATCATCTACCAGTATCTTGTATAAAATTAGTGTATCATCCTTAGTTTGGTAATCATTGTTGACTTGGTAGATGATCAACTGAGAGTCTCCATATACCTATAGTTCTATGATTTTCCAGTGAATAGCCACTTTAATTCCAAGGATCAAAGCTTCATATTCTGCCACATTGTTAGTGCAATGGAAGGTAAGCCTGTAAGATTGTGGAATTGTGTGCCCAAGAGGTGTGACAAATAAAATTCCTGCCCCTGATCCATGTTCTGTGTAGGATCCATCGAAGTAGAGTTGCCATGGTTGTGTTGTAATATTGAGGATATTTGGATCAGGAAATTCCATGGTCATAGGATGATAGTCTGATAATGGAGCTTCTGCTAATTGGTCGGCGATGACTTGTCCTTTGATAGCTCACCTTTCAACATATTGAATGTCAAACTCACTAAGGAGCATGACCCACTTTGCCAACCTTCCTGTTAAAGCTGCTTTGCTCAGTAAATATTTGAGGGGATCAATTTTTGCAATGAGCTTGATAGTGTGAGTGAGCATATAGTGTCGCAATTTTTGTGTTGTGAATACTACTGCTAAGCATGATTTTTCAATGAAGGTATAGTTTACTTCATGTCCATTGAGTGTCCTGCTGATATAGTATATTGCTTGTTCCTTCCCTTCTCTATCCTCTTGTGCCAGCAAGGCTCCTAAAGAGATATATGTTGTTGCAATATATAGCAATAATGGCTTGTCTTCACTGGGTGGCACCAAGATTGGTGGTGTCATCAAATAATGCTTGATTTGATTGAAAGTACTCTCACACTGTTCATCCCATTTAAAAGACACATTTTTATGCAAAAGATGGTTGAATGGATGACATTGATCTGCTAGTTGAGAGATGAATCTTCTAATGGACTATAGTCGGCCTTGTAGAGATCTCAATGTGTTGATATTCTTAGGAGGTGGAATTTCCATAATGGCTTTAACTTTTGCTGGATCTACTTCAATTCCTTTTGTAGAAACTATGTATCCAAGGAGTTTTGTTGATGTTACTCCAAAGGCACATTTCTTGGGATTTAATCTGACTTTAAATTTCTCCAATCTGTCAAATATTTTGCCTAGTATCTCAAGATGTCCTTCTCTGGTGTAAGATTTGGCTAAGATTTCATCCACATAGTCCTCCATGAAGGTGTGCATCATGTCATGGAAGATTGTTGTCATAGCTCACTGGTATGTAGCTCTTGCATTCTTTAACCCAAAAGGCATGACGTTCCAGCAAAAGGTGCCCCATGGACATGTAAATGATGTCTTTTCTTGGTCTTCAGGAGCTATTTTGATTTGATTGTATCCTGAAAATCCATCAATGAGTGATAGCATTGATGGCCAGCTATTAAATCGACAATCATGTCTATGTTTGGCAAAGGAAAATCATCCTTTGGACATGCTCTATTTAAATCCTGGAAATCAGTACATATTCTAATGGTGTGATCTGGCTTTGAAATAGGTACAATGTTGGATATCCATTCAGCATAATCGATAGATCTGATAAATCCAACATCTAGTAGTTTCTTTAAATCATTTTTTACCAATAATGCAACATGTGGATGCATCTTTCTCAGTTTTTGTTTTACTAGTTTAGTGCCAGCTGGTAAGGATAGGTGATGCATAATGAGATCTGTTTCTAAGCCTGGCATGTTATAGTATGACCAAGCAAAATTGATGCATCGTTCTTCAAAGAATTTGATAAAATCTGGTTTTTCTGTATCTATCAAGGATGCTGCCAGGTGGAGTATTCTTGCTTTCTCTACTGTGCCAATATCAATAGACTGTGTGGGTTCTATCAACACTGATGATATTTCATGGTAATGTTGTGGGAGGATGTCAAGCCTTTCATCCTTTGGTGCCTCAATGAGGTTTTCACCATTGGATGCATTCTTTGTTTTTACTATTTTAGGATCAAATACTGCCATAGATTGGTTTTCACCATTAGATCCATTTTTTATTTCCATATTTTTGCAACTGAAAGGCTTGGCACCCTCCAGCCTAAAAGCATCATTAGAAGAAGTATTGTTAGAACAAGTATCAGATTTATCACAACAAAGGTAGTTAATAATAGCGGAGTCATTGTCAAAAATAGGGATATTAATAGGGTGTTGGGGTTCCCATTCGATAAGCTCGGGATGCAGTAAAGGCAATGAATCATTAGATGGGTTGAGGTCAATGAATCATTAGATGGGTTGAGGTCAGCGATTGTGAAAGCTCAGATGGAAATGTCGTCTAGGTTGTTAGTGGTTATGTCGAGGCCTACAAAGGTATTTTCTTCCACATCATTTATCTCAATCAATGTCCGTTCATCTTCACTTGAGTCATCAAAATTTTGTGTTTCAAGGACAATAGGATTAAAACTCGAGCTTTGACCCTCCGCTCGTTTGGGGATATACTTTTTGATAACATCAATTTGAATATCTTCATAGGAAACATCTGATAAGTTATCCCACTCATATTCATTTGAATCTGTTTCAGAGTTATCTCTCATTTGAAGAATACGCTCCATAGTTTTATTGTTGATTTCTGCTCTTGCTTCTTTTGTGTATCCTAGTCCAGCTCTGTCATTTTGCTGAATTGTGAGAACTTGGATTGGTTCTGTTACACTTTGTTTCCCTCGGTCAAGAGATCCTTGTTCTGTTGTATATCCTAGTCTAGTTTTATCCTTGTGTTGGAGCGTGAGTGGCTAGATTGGTTCCATTATGCCTTGTTTCCTTAACCCAAGAGGTCCCTTTCCATATTGATTTGTCTCTATGATATTACTTGTGGAAGTGGAAGCTTCCTCATCCCTATAAAGCCAATTTAGTAAGGCCTTATCTTCTAATTCTTCTTCTAAGCTCCCAGCTTTTACAAATCTACCATCTAATGCCATTGTAGATTGTTCTAAATTTTGGGTGATTGTGGATGGTTGTCCATACATTTGTAAGGAGGGTAACATTTGTGATAGATAAAATGAGTGTCCAACACCATATTCACTTATTCCTTTGTCACTTATATGTACTTCCTTGGTGAATTGATGTGAAAGTGGAGCCAATTGTTCTTCAACATTTGAAGGGTTAGATTGTGCTACCCTTATCTCTTGTGATTTTTGTTGTTTTGGAAGCCACTTGGATATGAAGCTTTGTTGTTGCTCACCATCTGATGTGCTAACTTCTCTATTGTGAGGTATCAATGTATCCTGAGATGTTTTCAATGTATGACAAGCTTGAGTGTCATTATAGTCTGTTGTGATTGTTACCTCCTGTCCATTGACGGGAAATTTTAGGCATTGATGATAGGTGGAAGGTACTGCTTGCATATCATGGATCCAAGGGTGTCCTAATAGTATGTTGTATGTCAGTTCCCTATCTAAGACCTGGAAAACCACTTTTTGGACAATAGGTCCCACTTGAATAGGTAATATGATCAAGCCTTTAGAGGACCTTTCTTCTTCATCATATGCTTTGATTGTGATTTTTCATCTTGTATCAATGGCTTCATTTGAGTATCTTAGTGCACAAATCAACTTTAAGGTAAAAATATTTAAACCAACCCCTCCATCTATTAGGACATGCTTTACACGGTGTTTATGGATGAGGACTTCAATGTGAAGGGAGAAATTATGTGGATGGGTGAGTGATACATCATCATGTTTAGAAAATGAAAGGTAATGAGGTGCAGATAGATGTCCCACCATAGCTTGGAACTGACACACATCCAAATTGTTAGGTACCGTGGTTGATATAAGAGCTTGTTCAAGAACCTCTTTGTGTGATGGGGAAATCTTTAAAAGTTCCAAGATGGATATTTGTGCTGGTATTTTCTGCAATTGATCGATGAGATTATATTGATTAGAGGGAGTATCCACAGATGGGGATGATATTGATGCTCCTTTCAATATAACTTTGGATTGTGCCCTTGTTGTGGCATTAACCGGTTGGTACTCTTGTTTCCCTTTGAGTGTGATTACGTTAATTTGGTTTTCAGATTTGTCCATATGTTGTACCAAATTAGTAGATGTAATGTCATTGTTCTGATTGATTTGATTGCATATCTCCTCATCCTCCTTGGTGGCAGAAAATAAAAGGATTATTGTGTCATAAACATAACCAACATTCTTACCTTTGGTATTTGCGAAAGAGGATTCTCCTTTTTGATAATTGGTAGAGGATTTTTGAAT
The DNA here is from genome assembly GCA_007258455.2 of Sequoia sempervirens. Classification (NCBI taxonomy): domain Eukaryota; kingdom Viridiplantae; phylum Streptophyta; class Pinopsida; order Cupressales; family Cupressaceae; genus Sequoia; species Sequoia sempervirens. The sequence goes on along the minus strand of VDFB02047230.1, from coordinate 376,477,319 downwards.
GTTGTATGATCTTTGTTTGTTTGGTGCCCTTCTACAAATAATTTCTTTTGATCTATGAGGTCTTGTACCGCATGTTTTAACTGCCAACAATTTTCAGTCATGTGGCCTTATTCTGATGATAGTTACAGTAGTGTAAGTCATTCCACCATGATGGTTTGACTTCAGGGTCCCAATTTCTAGTCTCTTGTACTTGAATGAGTTTTTCGTCCAAAAGTTCTTTGAGGACTGATTCCAATGATTGTCCTAATGGCGTGAATTTTCGTTTATTGGATGGTCGTTGGAATGATTGGGTTTTTGTTTCTCCACTATTTTGATTATTCCCTTGATCACTACCTTGTTTGACATTAAGACCATTGTTTTGTTTGTTTGTAGGGGTTGGTGTCAAGGTGAATACTAGTTTAGATGTGTGTGTATCGATCATGGTATCAATATTCTTGTTCTTTTACCAAAATCTTGGCTTTTTCATTGTTGTTGTTAGAGGAATTGTTATTGTTTGAACCTTCAATGAAGTGTTTGATCGTTCCTCTTTTGATGAGAGCCTCTTCGATTTTGAGCCCCTTTTCAATAACTTGTTCAAATGTAGATGGACATTGTAAATCCAATCTGTAATTCATGTCATCCACTAAGTTATCAATGAACATCTCTATCTTCTCCTCTTCAGGAATAGATCTAGGGTATTTAGGAAATAGCCTTCTCCATTGTTGGAGAAAGGAAAGAAACTTTTCACCCTTTTCTTGTTTGGTGTTGTATAGTTCTTTTAAGGTTACCCCATGTTGGATGTTGAATGAGAAGTGTGTTATGAACCTATTGATTAGTTCTTCAAAGGATTGAATCCCAGGCTCCAATTTAGAAAACCACTCCATGCAACTGTTTCCTAAGCTTCCTGGAAATAATCATAGTAAGTAAGAGTCCTTGTGTGCGAACTCTATGCTCATGGCTCGAAATTCCCGTACGTGATCAAATGGATCGGTTCTCCCATTGTATTTGTTGTATGTTGGGTATTCACAATACCATGGAAATCGTATCATGTTAATGCTTGAGTCAAATGGATAAGGGAAAATGTCCTGTAAGGAATATCTTTTTGTTGGCCCTTGTTGGATATTTTGGAATTGCAATTGTAATTGTTGGATTTGTTTTGTCAAAGCATCTATTTGATTTGGATTTTCTATACTAGTTGGGTTAGGTGTGGTTGTTTCCTTAAGTTGATTGACATCAAAGTCTTTAGGAAGCTTAGCACCTTTGTCAGCTAATAGAAGAAGATACTTTTCCATATCTTGCTCTAGCATCTTTTCCATAAATTTATGGAAATGAGGATCTTGTTGAACTTTCTCGATTTCTTCTGCAGTTATCTCTTTCTCTTGTGAATTAGTGAGAGGATCAGTGTTGCTATATCATCCCCAAGGGTTTTCTTCAGCCATGGCTGCTATTCTTTCATTTTCTTCTTCTTGTTGTCTTTGATAGGCTACTCGTGTGAAAATAGGCATACAAACGTTAAAGTTTTACTCTAGATTTTGATCTTGGATTGTTTGATTGGATAAGTGTCGAGGTTTTTGATTTAAAATCTGATTTAGTTCTTGTCTAGTTTCATAATGGAAGGATGATAAAAATCCTTGATAGGGAAATTTTGACAGAAAATCTCAGATTTGGTGATAATGACACTTTGCAAGATGTTTCAAGATCTAGGTGTAATGGTAAAGTTTTCCTTTTGTATGACCCAAGTGTTTTGGACTGTGAAAAAAAAATGTTCTAGACTGATGAAAACCTTGTTATCGATATGGGAAAAGTGACAAAATGTCCTACCAACTCTCTATTTTTCTGACTTTATGGAGCGCTAAAACAGAGACACGACATGCTAAAATAGAGTAACACGCTGGAACAGAGACCCAAAGCGCTAGAACAAAGACCGGAAGCACTGGAACAGAGACCCAAAGCGCTAAAACAAAGATTCTATGCGCTAGAACAGACACCCAAAGCGCTAGAATAGAGATCGAAAGCGCTGGAACAGAGACCGAAAGTGCTAAAACAGAGATCTTAAGCGCTAGAATAGATACCCAAAGCGGTAAAACAGAGACCCAATGTGCTGGAACAGACTAGTGACGCGCTAAAATAGAACCTTGAGGTTTTTTAAGATAGAAAACTATCTTATTCTATGAAACTCACTTGGTCTAGTGTCGTATTGGATGGCTGGTTGTGGGATGTATTCTGGATGAATTCTCTGACTTTGGTTGTGGTGTTGCCTAAGAGCCCTTCTTTGATAAAATGCTTGTGAATCTAAGGGAGCTATATCATAGTCGTCCGTATAACCTCTAGAGAAATCGTGATACCTATGAATAAAAGTCATATGTTGGAGTAGAACTTTCCTGCTTTGATATAGAAATCGTTGCTTTCTCAGAAGTTGTTTGTATGCAAGTGTTTTCTTTGGTTTTCTGATTCATTTGACAAGAGATTTCTTGACAAACTTGGTGGATACCCAATCTTGAATCATGAGAATTCCACAAGTTTTGATTTAGACGATTTTTGTGATGATCTTATCTGAATTTAATGAGAGAAAACACAACAAGAAAGAATAGAATGGTTGACTTTAAAATCCTAGAATCTAAACAGATAGTGTATGTTCTTAAGAATCAATGATTCTTCTTGATTTTCACTGGTTTATAACAGATAAGACACTTCAGATAAACTCACTCCTAGAGACAAAAGGTCATCGTTATATACTCAAACGGCCCACAGCTTGGAATTGCGTCGACTCACACAGCCATGTCACCCCCTAGAGGGTGCCCATGTTTTTGTCTTTTCCAGGTGCGTACTCAGAGTGATGGAAGTGGATACCAGATCCCCTAAGCAAACAGTCCTTGGCAATTATATGGTGAGTGTTTGAGGGTAGATTCTTCCCCGCCCCTACACCGCCGAGTATTACAATGTTTAGAAACTGACAGGTGTGCTTCTATTTCTAGGTTCTTAGATAGGGTTTCCATTCAGAGCGGCAAATGGATAAACTCCCTCGATAGACCTCCCAATCTTTAAAACAAAGATTTTGGGGATGGTTATCCTACACACTTCCATTGAAAGAGGGTTTCCCCAAATTCACATAAATTTTAAAGTGGGTTGGAATGCCATGGCTTTTGGCTGTTCCCACTCAGGTCATTCCTGTAGGGTGAGTACTTTTTCCCACTATGGCAGACCTGTCTAAAGGTTTTAAAAAGCTTTAAAATGCATAAAGAAAAGCGAGTCTGGTATTCTGATGCACCCAGTAAAGGGGAGAGCATAAACCTATCACCCAATCATATCAGAGAAATTGTTCTTTTTAAAACCCAAAAGACAAGTTAGCTAATCTATATGGAGATATTGCTCCATAATAGCATAATGTTCATTTTTAATCCCACAAAATAAATGTGAAGTTTCTATCCTAGGATTGATCAATTTTTATCCATTTTTATCCTAGGATTGGTAAATTTTATCTATTTCTATCCTAGGATTGGTAAATTTTATCCAAAATTAGACAGAAACAAAGTCTAGCCGCAGACACGTCAGATCCAGATTTTAAAAAAATGCTTTTAAGGACAGGGAAGCGGCGCGCTGAAAGAGTGAAGCGGCGCACTGAAACAGAAATCTAGGGCGCTGAAACAGAAACCCAGCGCGCTGAAATAGACCATCGATGTAATGCAAAAAGTCACAGTTCCGCGAAAACTTTCACGCCGATACCTATAGGACACAATTTTCAAAAATTAAGAAAAATATGGGGTTAGGCCCTACGGTGGGCACCAAAATGTAAGTGGAAGAATGGGATAAACAATCTAAACATGCTTCTACACTTCTAAATAGGACGATGCATCTAAGATTCAAAGAAATTAAACTAATTTAAACTAGAAATCTTCAGAAATTTATCCTATTACTCTCTAACTCTAAAGGATCTCTCTAATTTACTTTGCTCTCAGATTTAGAAGCTAATTAAACTGTTGAAATGACATTTAGAGAATGAGAAATGAACTAATTCTATTTTCTATGTGATTAAATATGCAAATCTATTGTAAAGGCAGCCATGACTGCAAATGCTGGATGCTTGATTGTTGCTTGATGAATGCTAGATGAATGCTTGAATGCTTGGATGCTTGGATGCTTGAATGCTTGGAAAACATGGAGAGTAAGATTACACAAATTGGGATCCATTTACTGTAGCCCAAGAGCTGTATTTATAGCTTTCACGGTAGCACATTTGCACAGGGATATGGGATAAGGGGCTGTGATTCAATCTTGAGAATTGAATGGCCTAGGATGAGAAGATGGAGCTGATCATGGAAGATTGTTCCTCCCCATGAAAAAACCAAGCAAGAAGAGAGGGAGGATTGATGGAAGAAGATTGAGAGGACTTCCTACAAGTTTGTCCCCGAAGCTCTTCCCGTGAATGACAATGCCATTAATTAAATTTTGAAAATTTAATTTTATTGGTGAGTGAATAGTGGTATAAAATTTATGCATAAAATTAAATATTTTTGATTTATTTAATTTTAGCAAAAGAGGAATAAATAATTTAATAAATCAAACTGTAGGGTTTGTTTATTAAATTAAAATAAAAGGAAAATGATAATTAA
>VDFB02047230.1:376438071-376472630 GCA_007258455.2 Sequoia sempervirens | reverse complement strand
GAAGTGGATGGATTAGATTGGTCAATTTTATTTGATGGCTTAGATTTGGGATTCTCAAAAAAATCAAAAATATTGAATTTGGATGATGTTGTTTTTGGAGAAGAGGTTACACTCATATTTCCATCAAAGGAATTCTTAGTTGTGCCCCCTTGGATTATGAATTTGGGCTTGTTTATGATTATGACCATTTTGATAATTGGTGACTAGGACTAGGTTGGTGATAGTGATGATGTGGAATGATTAGATTGGAAGACTTGGATTGATTAGGGTTTATGGTGATTGGATATGAATGTGTTGGAAGAATGTGTAGAGTGACTTTATGTGTTTGGTTTTTAGCTTGATTGGAAAATGTTTAAAAGAATCACACATGTACAACCACAAATCACTCATGCAAGACACATAAGCAAGTTTGAATTTTGAAATTTGAATAATGTAATAATGATTATTAAACAAGCACACATGGAAGACACGTCAACAAGCCCTATGACTAGTCAAGTGGGGTATGGCCAATTAGGTCTCAAGCTAGTCTACACAAGGTTGACTAAGGATGATTTGAAAGAAAAATCTTGCCACACAGCTAGGAGAAAGGGGTAACCCACCCTTCACCTTCACTTCCCAAAGGTATAAAGTTCTTTGGGGCTTAGCCAAAAGTGACAAAAATTTTAACTTCCAAACAAGCGTGTCTTTCGATTCACACTTCAATTGAGGTCATCCCCAGGGGTGATGAAATCCCCTAGCAGGCCTCTTATGAAGGGTTTGACAAAAGCAAACCAAGTGAGGTGTTTGTGATCACACACACACACACTTGATTCACACTCACAATGATTAATTTGCCTTAGATTAGAAATGGAATGTGTGTAAAAAAGTTCAAACACTTGTTCTTTTTAGATCCAAAATCAAGATGTGATGGAAGACAATGGTTAATTTTAGCCTCAATTTTTGATATGTGATTGAAAACAAGATTCGTTTTAATAGCCCAAATCCAAATGTGTGAGAAATAATGATTAAAAGATGAAGGATGAAACAAGTGCACCTGGTTATTTTCGCTTTCCAAATTGTTGTTGTGAGTGATATTTTTGCTACTAGAGCTCCTTATGATCACCTAAAAGATCAAAAAATAATATTATAATGCAGCAAAAGAAAAGAAAAAGAAAAGAAAAAGATAATTTCATCAGAAAATTTCAATTTTAGATACTTTTGACATAGTCGAATTAGATTTTAGTATTTGACAACTTTTTGATTTGAAAAATGAAAAATCAAAGAGGAGACCCCTACTAATTTTCTGAGAGCTTTCTAGAAATGTAAAGAAGTAAGAAAAATTCCCTGTTTTGCTCTCAGAAACGCGGATTTGTAAAAACCATATAGAAAATGAAGATCAATTTTTTTTGCATTATATTTGACCTCCAAACTAAATATGTAAAACATAGACCCCAATTATAATTTCATTAGCTTTCCAAAAATGTAAAAATTTCTAAAAAATTCGTCGATTTACGTATAGAAAATCAATTTTATGAAAATAATTAAAATTGAAATAACTTCCACAAAAATATGATAAACCCTCAAATTTTTTACTGTAGTCTCTTAAAATAATGTACAAGATTCTATAAAAATCTTATAAAAAAATTCATAGTTGTGTAGAAGATATGAAGAACTTTGTAAAACCTGCGGTTTTGTCCAAAAACTAACAGATCTGCAACACAAAATCAATAAAACCTTCAAGAAGCACTGTTAAAAGCCTTGTATGTACTAAATAAACCCTTGTATGCACTACATAAATCCTTGGATTCTCTAAAACGAGAATTTTCATTAGAAAGCCGAATTCTAGAATGCGAAATCCTATCAGAAAACCTGCAGATAAATGTTAAAAATGGGGCAAGGCCCCACGGTGGGTGCCAAAAATGTAGATAGGGAAATAAATCAAAAGTTTAAATGCATTGAAGAAAATAAATAAACTAAATCCTATCAAGCACCATGAAGTAAAAACTAGAATGAAAATAAAATAAATAAAAGATATGCAAACCGATTTTCAAATTATATTCGATTGATCTCCATGGCTCTTCTCCACCTGCACAAGGATGCAAGATTTCAAAGGTTGATTGAAGAAGAGGAATGTTGGTTGCTCAATTCTACATCATAACAACCTGATGAAGATGATAGAATATTCGATCGAAGAATGATTTTGACAGAGTGAATATGCTAGAAGAAGATTCAATGGAAGAATGATTTTGACAACATAAGGATGCCTGAAGATTCGATGCAAATGGCCTGTGAAAGGTTTGATTTATAGATTTTCGATGTGGACAGAGATAAGATTTTCAAAAGATAGAAAGATTTTGATTTATTGTTTTAAAGGAATTAAAACAAGATAAGATAAAATGTGAAAACAATAGAAAGATTTTGATTATCTTTTAAAGGAAATAAATTCTAAAAAAGATGAGAAGGATAATTGATGAATTATCTAATTAAATAAATTATTTAGATGCACATGAGTTCAAATTTTGGAAAGAAAGCAATAAGATATTTTAAAGATTTTATTAATCAAATAAATATTTGATTTATTTAATTAATGCTGGATTTATGATTTCATGAATTAAATAATACAAATTATTTAATTAACATTAGAAGAATTAATAGAAATGATTTAATTAATTAAATAATATAAATTATTTAATTAACATTAGAGGAATGGATGGAAATGATTTAATTAATTAAATAATATAAATTATTTAATTAACATTAGAGGAATGGATGGAAATGATTTAATTAATTAAATAATATAAATTGTTTAATTAACATTAGAGAAATGGATGGAAATGATTATGAATTTAATTAAATAAATAAAATTTATTTAATTAAATATATGATGACATGGGTACCTAGGGAAAAACATGATACAAGGTGTCTAAATGATGCAATGTTGTGACAAGGTATCGTAAGATGACAATTTTTTGATGTCTACAATATGTAGTTCGTAAGCATGCAACCAGCTCAAATTTAGGGGCATGATGCCCCATGGATGTTGACTAATATGCGTCAAGGAATGATCCTTGAATCTGTACCGTGGGGGCCACCTCTAATATGCACTGAGATATGAGGCCATCCTTGTGCATCCTCTGCAACCACAAAAAGGAAAATATATCAGTATCACATGGCATATATAAGACACATGTATATCATTAGACTAAAAGTATGAAACATAAAATAATAATACATGTGTACCTAGATCCCCCAGCTGCCATGTTGGGTCAGGGTGAGGATCAATACTCAGACCTATGATGTTGGTCTCGGTAGCCACTCCTCGTACCACAAGTGATGCAGCCACAGTGGAAGATGGTGGTGCTGAAGAGACTAGAGTGGCTGGTGGGGGATCCTATCTCCTCTACCACGTCAGCCTCACTAGTGGAACCTCCTCATGGGGTGCCTCCTCCTCCTCCTCCCTATCTTGATATCGACCTATCCTCTAGTCCTATGGTGGTGGGGCTAGTAGGTCTCCTTGTGTATGAGGGTCCCCTCTCGGAGCACCCTCACTAAACATAGGTGTAGGATGATGCTCTCCCACTACCACATGAAATCTATGGCTATGCCTACATTATCTTCCACCACTAAGGGTGTCGGATCATGATCAAGCTCATCATCATCAGAGGGGACTATATCTATAATACTCGAGAAAGGGCGGTCCCCGACTCTCACCACGCTTATGTGGGCCCTAATGTAGCTGGGCACATCTGACAATGTAATCTAAGGTTGGCCATGTTGTTGCATGACCCGACTCTAGTAGTAGGGCATAATAATATAGTCCCTAAGTCCAATCAAAAAATGGTCTCTTTGCAGGTTCCTCAAATACTTGCTATCATCCACCGACTTGAAAAATTGATAAGGCCTCCATCAGACCCTATCTACTGTAAGGCTATCAAATTGTAGCCACCTGAACTATAGGTCTCTAAATATCTATTGTCCTTTCATGTCATACAAATGAGCCATGGGTATCCCATATGGCCGTAACTATGGAAAGTCAACCAACCAGGTGCACATGATGTGGGTGAAGGCCCACACCTACAAAAGTGTGTTTATTGTCAAGCTACATTACTCATAGTGCATGTACTGACCTAAATCCTAGTAGAGGTGCACTAGCATGCTGCACCCCCAGGAAAAGATAGTCCTATGCTCTACCATCTCCCTATTAGTGTGGATGAGGCTCCCATGTAGGCCTAAGCCTCACCCATCAATCATGATCTGAAATGCAACAGTCACGACCATAACTCAACGGATCAATGGTACTATGGTCCTCACCTAGTCATAGTAGTGCATGTAGTTATGGTTGATGCAGTTGATGCCATCACCACCATCTATCCTCCTCATGCACTAGTGACACCCTCCACTCACTCCTATGCCTATCATGTGTCATCTAGGGCCACCTGCCATCTGCAGATGGGTAGTTCAAGGATCTGATAGATGTCCTCGAGAGTGATGATCATCTCCCTGACTCGTAGTTGGAAGGATGAGGTAGTGGCATCCGACCACTCCATAAGGGTTGTAAGCATCTGCTCATGATACCTCATCTCTTGCATAGTGAAAACATGCAGGAGACTAACGTGCTCTAAAAGTGTGACCTTGTCTGCAGATAAGTGGTCTCTCTGCTCGTGGACCAGCCGGAATGCTCGCCCTCCAGGATGCTCCCAAATCTCTGGGTACTCTTGCCAAAAAGAAAGAAAAGATTGAATTAGAACATTGATATTTTATATCAAAAAATCATAAAAAAATAGCTAATATTTGTGCATGGGGCACAAATGTCTATGCACTATGCATGCATCTCCAAACTGCCATAGTTGCCTCTAGGACATTAATGCATCTTTGAGATGATAGCATGGAAAAGAGAAGTAGGTGCTAATCTCAGAATACAATGTCATTTCAAGATGCAGGTGTGTGAAAAAGACCCATGTGCACCTCGTTGATAGTAAAAATCTAAAAAAAAATGAACCAAAAATCACTAAAAGTGAGAGTTTGCAACTTACCTAGTTCACCTTGTGACTTCGGTGATGTCTTGACGTACCTGCTCCAACCTCAGCTCCTCATACTCTCTCCTGCTAGGAATTTTGTTAACTTTTCTCACACAAAAGTCAACAATTTTCTCATGGTGAATAGTGACAATGACCCTTCTAGGGGCCCACCTAGGTATATATAGGCCCCCCAGGGTCCATTTTCCCTAGGACTTGTAGCTTCTCGGTTTCTCTTGAATCTGCCCCACTAAGCTGAGGGAAAACTCAGGAGGGGGCATAAGGTCATCTCTTGATCATATTTTCTTCTAAATTGATGACTTTTTTCTTGATCATTCTTCTCTCCTTGGTAGCTTTCTTCTGATTTTTTGAAACTAACCTAAACATTGAGTTTTGCAGAATGAAAAATTCAACAAATTCACGACCACTCATATGCTATTTGTTGAGTTCAAATTTCGGGGGCATCTTCAGTCCCAGTTAGGTCGACTACGATAGTTGCTATTGTCTCCTTTTGTTGGCATGCAAATCCATAAAATTTGAAAAAAATTCTTTTCTACTTTAGTGAGGATGATTTTTTCCAAAATTGATCCCACTAAAGTGGGGGAAAAATGTAATATTGTAGAATTGCACCTAGGGGAAATTCCATATTTCCACATTCTTTCCTAGCATTTATGACACTCCAAAAAATTAATGACAAAACCCCTTGAGTTAGAATTTCATGATTCTGACTTTAGGAGGACAAGTCGCTAAGGAATAGAAGCCTGGCGACGTGTTCCCTAAAAATATAGGCTTTGGATGAACACGCGACACACAAACATCTATGTGGTGCACAAACATCTTGACAAGAGTCTTGGCCATTTCCCAAGCTTGAAATGTGGAATCTAGAAATTTAACCCCCATGATGCATGTCTTAGTAGTTACATTTCGAAAGTAACGGCTCTTTTCCGCCTTTACAAGCATAAGAACCTCTTTTTTCCTCTCATTTGGAGGTTGGAAGATTGGAAGACTAGCAAACATCACTTTAGCTCTCACTTTTTCTTTAGCCACAACTTTGAGACTTCTTCTCTTTTGATAGCAATACTCTCACAAGCGAAGCCATGGTAGAATAAGGTCCCCCTAGCAGCAACAACAAATCTCAAGCAAGCACTTAGCGGTGCATCCACGTGCTCCGAAGATTTCCTTGGCTCATGGGTAATGCTCTCTCTCCCTTTCTCACTTTCCTTTTACAAGAATTTGTCTACTTTTTAGTGGTGTGGGTTTTACTCTTGAGTGGGTATTGCTTTCACCACATGCTTATCATGGTGTGGGTTCTACTCCTTGAGCAGATATTTCTTTCACCACACGCTTTTCTTTCCTTTCCAACTTGGCAATCAGTGGAGGTGGGAACACTAAAGTAGGGTTTGACTGAGACAGGCCCCTATACAGCCACCCAACAACTTTCTCCATAATCTCTTGTGTGTAGGTTACAAAAAGGGATTTGGAGTGGAGACTCAAGCGTCTAGGAAAAGGGTAAGCTTCCTCCAAGTATCATGATATTTCCTTCAGTATTTGGCTTTTTGGTTAGTTAATAGTTTTGTTTATATTGCTCTTGAGTCTATGAGTAGGATTGCTTTTTGTCCATTGGGTTCTTGAGTTCTTTGTTGTTTGGGATGCCAACACAACTTTCAGATGACAGTGTACCATGTTGGTGTCCTAGATGTGCACTAATGTCTTCTAGTTGAGAGCTCCCTCTTCTAGGACATAAAATTTTTGATCCAGATCCCTGAGGACCTCTAACTATTTCCTCTGATACATAATTGTGTTCTTGGTTCTTTATCATTTTGCTATCCTAAGGTGTATAAGGGTAGTTTGTTACCTGGTGATCTCTCGAGAAAGGAGAGACCCGTGTGCAATGAATCCCTCTTATATCACAATACATAATGAAGATGTACATGAAGAGGCACATGAAGTTGAGATGCCCAATGTAAATGAGGGAGGCTTTCCCACTAAAGAAAATTTTGATAGTAACCTTGAAATTTCAAGGGAAGAAGAGAGGTGGGAATTATGGGAAAAGGATAAAAAATTCTCAGTTAGAAGTGAAACCCTTGGAGGAGGATCTATTTTCAATGTCAATAACTTCAATCCCAGAGGTGGATCCCCTAATGAAATGTCACATCATTCTCCTAAAAGGAAACCAACCAATCTTACCTTTTACACTCCTGAGCCTAGTGAATCTGAGGATGTCCTTGAGGATGAAGATGATATAGAAAAAGATATGCAAGCATTGGAAGAAGAGGAGCTTAGACTCAAGGAGTCAGAGGAGAAACAAGAAAGAGAATTGAAGGAGAGGGAGGATATAATTAAAGAAAAAATTCTTGAGAGGGATGCCGAAGAGAGAAGAATTGAAAAGATGAAAGAAGCTAAAAAGCAGAAGTCAATTTTTGAAAATACTTCTTAAACTACTGCTAAGATAGTTCCTAATCCTCCTAAGGTAACCTTTCCTATGGGAACCTCTGCTGCAAGTACTTACACTACCTCTATTATAGCTACTAAAGTCATTGATCCTTTGTTGATGTTAACTAGCATGTGGATCATGGGAAGAAATCCATTGATCAACATAAGAAAACCATTCCTAATACCAATACTAATACAAATACAAACACTTCATCCAATAATGCCTCCACCAAAAATGCTAAGACTAGTTCCATTCCATCAAATGCACCTCCTAACCCTACGATCTTGAGATTGCAACTAGAAAATAAGAAGTTGCATCAAGAGTTGGACAAAATAAAGATTGAGGCTGCGAATGCAGAGATAGCAAGAAAAATTTCATTCCTCTATAGCTTTATACCTAATCTAGTATCTTCAATCTCTAGACATACTGATTTTGATCCACAAAAGACTAAATTTGATGGAAATGTTTGTGGAGGAAGTGGTGGAGGTGATGGTAAATATAAGAATAAGAATACCTACTCTGGTGATATAGAAGGAAGTGGTGGTGGTGCAGGTAAAAATTATAGTGGAGGTAGTGGTAATGGTGGAGATGGAAATGGAAACGGTAACAACCAATCTAGTGATCAAGATGAAAATGAGCCTCGAATAAATCATACAATCAACTACCAGGTGGCCAATGTAAGTGGATAGGTACTAGAAATTATGCTTTACTAGGATTCCTAGTTATCCAAATCAGTTCCCTGAAGACATTAGGCCTGCATTAGTAAAATTATTCGGTAAGAATGCAATAAGTGGTGAAGATCACTTGAAGGCATTTTCTAATGTAATGAATGAATTTGAAGTAGAGGTTGAAGATGTGATGATGAAGCTTTTCATGTAGTCACTTATTTAGGATTCCAAAGAATGGTATAAAGGTATGCCAGGTGTAAGTATTGGCTCTTGGGAAGAGTTCAAGAGGCTATTTAGAGAACAATATGGTGACAAGACTAATTCAAGGTTTCTTCTAAATCAGTTCAATAAAATCTCTAAATTCTCATATAAATTTGTAGTTGATTTCAATGTAGATTTCAGAATGTCATGAAAAAACTACCTCCTCATTTAAGACTAAATGATAGTGTATGCTTAGCAAACTATTGTAATGAATTTGATGTAAAGATGAGCTATCACCTACTGGATAAAAATCCTCAAACATTGAGAGAAGCTTTTAAGATGGAAATTCATATTGACAATATCAGTAGAGCTACTAGTAAGGTTGAAAGAAGAGATGATGTGAAAATCCTTAAGAATCCAAAGAGAGGATAAAAAATCTAGAGCAAAAGGATCTTCTCTAGAAGAAAAGATTGAAAATGTTGCAAATTCCATGAAGGATATCAACTATAGACTTTCCAAACAAGAAAAAGGGTCTCACAAATGATAAGCCCAATTATCACAAGAATGAGAAACCTCCTTGGTTGCAAGACCATCCATATAATACTAATTGGCATAATGGGAAACCAATTCCAAACAATTAGAAGAATTTTCAAAAAAAAGTCCCTCCTAATCCTTGGCAAAAAAATTCAGTTAATCTTGTTGATGACACACCTTGGTGTGTTATCTACTAGTTACCACATGGTTCTCAAACATCTTCAATGGCAAGGAAGTTTGAAGAAGAACAAGCTCAATCAGATGATTATGAGACAATGGAAGAAAATGATGTAGAAGTGAATGTGCTTATGCATAGATCAAACTTTGTTGATGAGGAGTGTTCTTTAGAGGAAGAATCACAAGAAGTTGATGTCGAATGTCAAAGACATAAATCAGATTCCTACCACCAGCAAATCTTCCCCAATGAATATGAAGAGTTTGAGGATAATATGTGTGCTATGGAGATTGATGACATGGATGTTTCCTTGAGAAGACCATCTAATGAGGAGTATCAAAAAATTACTACAACCTTGGTGGAGTAAGGTAGAAATACTCACAACTCGAGAAGCAAAGTTATTAACTGTGATCAAAGTAAGCCTAGTAGTATGTTCACGAAGGAACAAAGTGCAAAGAAATATGGGACTAAAATAAAATAATTTACCACATTTAAGAAAGGAGAGGTCAAAACTAAGGAAAGTAAGGGACCTTAAATTTGGACCAAAAAAGATATTATAGCCAAGAGGCTTGATGAAGTGGTTGTCTCAATTGTTAAAGTTAAGACTTAGAAGTCAGGAGATGATTGAGAGAAGAAGCTTGATAAGAAAGACACTGAGAATAAACTTGAGCAACCGAAGGTTCAAATTGAAGAATAGAGTGTAGTTCCTTATGAACTTCCAAAATACAATTCATTTGATATGTTTCAAATTCTCTCTCAGGTCAAGGTGAGTGTTTGATTAATGGAAATGATGAGGATTGATGAACATAAGAAGAAGGAAATGTCCCTTATCAATGGTTCCACTAAGGTCTGTGAAGATAAGAAGGTGAATATTCAAATTGAAGTGAGTGGAAATCAAGTTAGTGATGAGATAATGAAGGGATATATTGGTGAAACCCCTCAAATTTATTTGGGCAGCAACATTACTACTTGCCTAGACAATATCGACCCATTCTATGTAACTTTAATTGTTGATGGTAAGATTTTAAATAACTATATGATTGATATAGGGGCTTCATCAAATATCATTTCAGTGGAAATAATGAAGGAAATGGGCCTAAAAATTGATTGTACATATAGCAAGTGTTATTCCATGGACTCCAGAAAAATCCTAGTTATTGGAGTTATTAAAGATGTCCCATACAAATTAGATTTCTTTCCAGATAAAGAGATTTTCATGAGTATAGTTGTGGTGGACATCCCACCAAACTACATATGTTGTTATCATGAAAGTGGAGTGCTTCCATGGGAGGTAGCATGTAATGTGACATGTCCTTTACAAATTTTCCAATTGAGGGAAAGGACATCAAACTTGTGAGGGACCCAAGAGCTCCACACATCATTGAGTTTGTGGGAGAAGAAGATAGAATTCACTTTGTAGACACCGGTATGGACAACTTCAAAATTGAAGAGTTACAAGAAGAGGAAAAAAAACAACTTGTACCCCTAGAAAAGGAGGTAATGCAACAAGCTAGTAATGATGATCTATGGAACATGCATTTTTATAGAGCTTTCTCAAAGGATGGAGTTGGTGTAGGGGTAGTACTCATTTCTCCTAGTGGTAAGACTTTTAAGTTCTCATTTCAATTATTATTTTCTTGCACAAACAATGTAGCTGAGTATGAAGCATTGTTGTTAGCACTAATACATTTGACTACAAAATCCAATGAAACTGTCCAACGAAATATGTAAAATTCGATGTTCGTCAGGTGCTTGTAAAATTTGGTGTAATTTCCAATTTTTTGAAAGTTTATCCCCAGAGTTCATCAAAATTTCGATGAACCTGGGGTTCATCAAAATGTCGGTTATCATTTTCATCAAATTTTTGACAAACATGAAAAATTAAAAAAAAAACAAATTGTGGCCGACATAAAGAAAAGTGAGTTTGTGCCTGAATTATTGCAACTGTGTTTTTCTCTACTTGAGATAGTTTGTGGAGAACTAAGGAAAATTTTCTTGGAAAAAATTAGAAAAAGTTCAAGAAGATATCACTAGGTTGAGGGTAGTCATTGTCTTTTTACAGAATTTAGTTGTGAAGTCATATTTGTAGTTCCAGGTTTGAAAATCATATTTTAAAGCAACATCTCATCATATTTCATTTTTAGAGGTTAAGGGTTTTGAGAATTTCATGTCCAGATTTTGTTGTGTGGAATCACCATAAGATCACAACCGAGGAACATATTCTTGTGACTGTAATTATGTGATCGATAACTCTATTGGTCATGTGGCATAGTTGTGCTATAACAAATACAGGATGCATTCATGTGTGACCCAAGTTTAATGTGTCTATGTTGTGAAAGAAATGGAGGCACTCATATAATGTAGTTAATTCAGGTTGTATAATGTAGGTGTCAATCATCATTGGGTGAATTTAGGTTGTCTCAAGTTTAATAGGTTAGGATGTAATTATAGCATGATCGAAGAGTGATTAATTCTTGTTGCAATAAAGAGCCTATAACTCTGGTTGATATGCAGAGTGGTTGTGTTATATCAATTATGTAGTGCATTCAAGCACAACCCATGTTTAATGGGCTATTCTAGAGAGTGATCAAGATTTTCTAAACCTTATGAATGTTACTTGACATATATTTGCATAATCTCAAATTCCTTTCAGAGGCTTTTGAAGTATCAATGTATCCTATATAGGGTTTAGAATGATTTATTTTAATTAAAAAAATAAATAAATGATGTATTTCCCTATAATTAGATAATGTGGAGATCTCCTAAATCTACCCCAACACATTATCCTCTTTGGCACTGTATTCATTACTCTAGCTACTAGGGTTTTGCATGTGACATCTTTAATATCTTCATGACTGTGGCTTTTAAATAGATCTCAGTCTTTGCTTTAATCCTTTTTATGGTAACCCTTGAGTTCCATAATCCACCTTCAATCTCTTCTAAGAATGTTGTCTTAAGTTAGACTGCATAGTATACATATAAAGCAAGTCCTCCATACCTGCCATTGTTCCAAACCACCACTCACTGCCTTGCTTAAAATGTTTCCTCCATAAGCACAATAGCATGTTTTAAAATCATGGTTGCTAGTGATTGACCACTAAGGTCACCACTTTCATCATGAAGGTACAATGAGATTTTTGTCTTCAAACTCAAGGCATTATGGAAGATAACATTGTGAATTGTTTGTTGTGTATTATTCGATTTTATTGCACATTTACTACTTTGCTAACTTCCTTTAAGACTCAGTATTGCACGCTCAGCTGCAATCTCAAACAACTCACTCACTATCACTTGAAAATTCCTTTCATGAGCATCCTTCTATAAAATAAAACTATGCCCTATAGACTGCCTACTTACTACAGGGGACTCATTGTTTCATGGTATTGTAGTTATTAAGATCCTTCAACTTTATTGACACTACTTCATAGTCCACAAGGTATTATTCACTATTCTCCCATCTTTGGTGAGTCTCAAAACATTGCTCAAACATGCAATCCACTACCTCCATTATACAATATTAATGGCTAAGAAGAAACATTGAACCTATGATTACCACTATTACTTAATTTGGATAGTCATTCACTAATTGCATTTGCCTTGTCTAACACTACCAAAAGAATTTTGAAAAACCCTTAAGGTTAGCAAGGGGGTAAGGAATTTCACTGTTAAAATCTCCACTTTACTATGCAAGGTTTGAGCTTTATTATTTTGTCACTGCTCAGCCTATTTTTGACTATCACATCTCAAGTGATTGTCATTCTTCATACCGTAGATTGCATTTACAAATGTCACTAAGCTACATAGTGTGCTTGTTATTGGCTAAAATCTTTAGATTGCAAGATTTTGTTATTACCTACAATGTCTCAATCTTTCTGGTATTGCAACCTCACTAATCCAATATAGTTATTGTTTATGTTTATATGGAGGCCTAGGGTTTGTACCCTAATCATGCTCTTACCAATGCTTCTGTTATTTTTTATTAGGGCTCTCTCAATGTTGAGGGCCCTAGGGATAAGCTCGTCATAAGAAGTGACACATTACATCTTTAACTAAAAGGATAAATCCGTATTGACATTAGCAATGATGATTCTGACTTGTTGCTCCTTAGGAATGGGTCACTTGCTCTTACTAGCTTGCTACCTCCATTGTTGTAGGAATTTTGTGATCAAGTTCAATATTCTAATTTTAAGAGTTTTAACGGTTGGAAATCATAGTAAAATCAGAATTTAATAAGTTTTGGAATTAGCATTGTAAAGTGTTTTTTGGGGTCATTAACTTCAGACTATCTTCTCTTTTGCAAGGGTGGTTGGATGCCAAATTTTTTTGGTGTAAAATATCAGAATTATTAGATTATGTTTCTTGTCTATAAATAAAAATTATTAGAGTATTAGTTTGATATTTTTTGAAGATCTAAATAGTCAAGCTTGGTAAAGAAAAATCATGTCAGATAATATTAGTCTAGAACAAAATGAAGAGACACTTGATAGATTGTGGGCTATATTGAAAAGAAAGGGTGATGGGAAATGTTATTGTCCTTGCAATAATTGCAAGGGCTTAAAGACGAGATGACTTTTAATCACAACAGCTAAGAAACATTATAGGCAGCATGGTCACGTTGAAGGGGGGCATGATTATCATCCATTGGTAAGTTGTTAATTATATGTGTTTATATTGATTGAATTTGTAAATGTTTATATTGTTTTAACATTTTATATATATATAATCATTGATCATGATCATGGTTTATTTGTGTCTAACATATTATAAAGGTGGGTCACCCTAGGGTAGATGATATGGATTATCATGGCCCGGAGAATGTGGTTTTGCAAGTGGAAAAACATGGAGCTGTGAATATCAAAGATGATCATGCACCAAAAAACACGGTTGAAGATGATGGTACTAATACATTGATCCATGCCACATTTAGTGGCAGAGCTGATCATGATAATCAAGATGACTTTGATGATGTTCATGATTTACGTGTACTTGATAAGACATACGAGCCCCTTTATGAAGACTTTGAAACAACTCTTCTCTCTACTATATTGTTGCTATTGAACTTGAAGGTTATGAATGGTTTATCAAACATAGCAATCTCACAGATGTTAAGGTATGTCATATATGTCATCTTTTTTCATCTATTTTAATTTTTGTTATTTCATCACTAGTACATAAATGATGAAATATGTACCATTAATATTCTTTATATGAACAAATTATTTTTTGTTGTAGATTGATTGGTGATTTTTTGTTACCACCATCAAATATTTTACCTCACTCATACTAAGATTTATGTTCCATTATGAAAGATATTAGAATGGAGTATCAAGCAATAGATGCATGTCCCAATGATCATATTATATATCATAAACAATAGGAATTTGCAATAGAATGCCGAAAATGTCATATCAGTAGATATTGAATAGATCAACTAACAAAAAAGGTACCTCGCAAGGTTCTTCGTTATATTCCCATTATTCCACGTATGTAATGATTATTTAGGTGCGAAAGCTTAGCACAATTGATGGATTACCATGCACAGAATAGAAGTGGAGATGATATTCTTTGAATGCCTGCAGTGGTTCTACATTTAGGGAAATGGAGGAAAAATGGCCACACTTTAAAGAAGAACCTTGTAATCTCAGGCTTTCATTGGGAGCGGACAATGTCAATTCATTTGGAGAGTTGAGATCTATTTACTCAGTGTGGCCTGTTTTTGTTATCAACAATAACATTCCTCCATGGATGTCAATAACGAGGGAGCACATAATGTTGTTAATGATTGTTCCAGTTATTTGTTTACATCAATTTTTTTTAATGTAGTAGCATCTCATTTGTCTTATTTGTTGCATAATGACTTATATTTTTTTTCATTCAATAGTCATGTACATTAATTTATATATATTGTAGTAAAATGGTTATAATAATTATGTAATGTTTATGTTCATTCAACTAGGTAAGTACCAAGCCAAAGATATGAATGTATATATCAAACCTCTTATGGACGAGTTACTAAAGTTATGGAATGGCGTCACTATGTATGACATCTCCAGACCAATAGGACAAAGACAATTTCAATTCCATGTAATGCTTGTATGTACAATTCATGATGCCCCAGGGCTAACACATTTTTGTGGTATGTTATAACGTTCGACTGCACTTTAACAATATTCAATTTGATGAAGTAGATATCATGGATGTTTTTAAAATAATCTATTCATTATATATAATTATAAAAATTGACATATTTAATCCAATTATATATCATCTTGCAGGTTTTCAAACAAAGGAAAAATTTGCATGTCCAATTTGTGGTCCAAAGATGAAATCTCGTTGTTCAACAAGTTTAGGAAAGTAGGTATTTGATGATTATAGGCACTTCCTCCTTAGAAATCAAATGTATTGAACTACTAAAAACCATCTCTTCAATGGGAAAGAGGAGACTACATCAAAACCACGAAGAATGCCACCTCGCCTATGGAAGTTGGAATATAATAGAATTAATCATCAAGGTTATACATCAGATCAAATTGTTTATCTATCATATATGATTTGTTTTGAATTTATATTTTTATATTGTGTTGTGTTTACTCATGTTGTAATTGACAATGATTGTCGTTGTTAATTTGTTTAACTTATATGCTTCTTGAAGGTCATCAAGACATTAATGGTCAGCTTCCACAGGGACTGAAAAGTTATCCCAGACAATTTAGTAGGTTGCCCTACTATGAGAAGCTACAAATTGTGTATTTGTTTGATACAATGCATATCGAAAAGAATATAACATAAACGTTATGGAAAATATTGGATGGAAGGCATGACAAAAAAAAATTGACAAAATTTGTAGTGACATTCAGGAAGCCAATTATGCAATGAAAAATGCCATTCAATTAAATAGTGATGGAGACCAAATTAATATAAGTGCCCTTCCTTGGTTATTAACAGAGCAGCAAAGCAATGCTATAAAAGAAGTCATACAAAAAAATTGATTTTCCACAGGATTTGCTACGAACATAAACAATATAATAACAAAGAAAGGTGAATTTGGGTTAGGGATGAAAATGCATGATTGTCATACCTTCATTAAGGTAATTATTCTGGTATATTATATACACTTATAAAATTCATGTACTTTTTAATTTATTATGTCAACTACTTTTGTAAAAATAATGAAAAGATCATTTTATAATTGTTGCAGTATGTTCTACCTCTATCTATCCCAAACAACTTTGACAACAATGTCAAGTTATATATGATCTTAGAAAATACATGAGGTAAGTAGCGAGATTTTTTCAATTCGCTGTATACATCTTATAATTTCCATTTATTTTGCTTGTTATGTAATATACTATATATTTTTGTTAAATATCATTAATATATTTGTGCCTTGAATCACTTGTAAATAGCTATCATCTAAAGAGATCCATAAAGAAGATATAAATTATTGGAAGAGAAAAATTCCTCATCTAATGTGTGAAATGTAGAAGTGTCTACCTTCAACATTTTTCAATGCACAAGAACACTACCTCATACGCCAAGTTGAGTAGATTGAATTATGTGGACCTATACACACAAGGTCAATGTGGATGGTTGAGAGGCACTTGAAATTTTTGAAGGCTTTGGCTAGAAAAAGAGCACATCCTGAGGGTTCTATGGTGGAGGGATATATGGTATACCAGACCATGGTGTACATTAGTGAATATCTTCCTAAGTTTGCAACAAAGATCCATGTAGATCACATTTGGGATCCCAACTCCATTAACAAATTCGAAGGGGAGTACTTGTTGGGGAAAGGTAGATTGAGGAAAGTGAGAGGTAATTATAAGATAGTCATGGAGATTAATTGTAATGCATTTTACATATGGTTTTTATGTACATTGTACTTATTTAATTTTTAATCTTCAATATACATCAATTATAAATTAAGGTCGTATACTATAATATTTAACTAATTATACGTTGTTTGTGGATTTCAATTTATTTTGGTACAGTTGGTTGAGAATGGGATGCACTACATTTGTACGTCGCCAACAATCTTGATTGAATGACGGTATGGATTGAACGATGTTGACAATCTGGTCTCACATTAACATGGGAAGCTGTGGCTTCATCGGTTAAAAAAGCTCATCGTAATGGAGATTCCAATGTTACACAAAGAGAAATTGATTTAGCATATGGTTTAAGAGATAAACAAGTACGTATAAATATATTAATCACCCATATTAATTAATTATTTTCAAGTATATTAATGTATATATATCTTGAGATTATTTTCTTTGCATACATTCAGCCAAGAATAAATATGTTTATCAACTGATGATATTGCAATAATTTTTACATGTTTGACATATTGCAGGTGAAACACCACAAGGCTATGTGGTGCAATGGTTGTAAATTTTGAATCAAAATATTGGATGAAATGAAGAAAACTTGTGATTCGTATAACTATAGTCTTTCAGGTGACTAATGTTTCATCTAGAAGTGACATACATCCAAAGTCTCAGAAAATCGATACTATGGGATTTTGGATGATATACTTGAGTGTGACTTTAAGTCCTTCAGATTAATTTTGTTTTCATCCTATGGTATAGGCTACGATTGAATGAAAATGATCCTGAGAGAACTTTTATTGAACATGATAATGGATTTACCATGGTTAATACAAGGTTGATCGAGCGAGTTGGAAATGAGCCCTATGTTCTTCCAAGCCAATGTGAGCAGGTATTTTACTCAGAGGTTCCAGGTAAACCGGGTTGGTCATTTGTTGTTAGACATGATCCAATAGGAAGGCGGTAAAGTATAATGTGGTGGAAGAAGAAGATACAAGAACTAGAAGATGATGTAGATGATGATCAGGATCAACAGTTAGTTGATGATGTCCTGACGAAGATGTCGAAGAGGAGGAACTAGATGATGATGATGTAGGAGTTAATGTTCATGAAGATGACATCCATGTGGATGATGACATTATCGAAACTGATATCAATGACGATGATGATGATATGACCAATCCTTACAATGTCGAATCTGGATTGGATGATACAGACAAAGAGTTGGATGAAGAAGAAGATCAATGACATTGAAATGTATGAGTTATGTGATTATATTATCTATTTGATATTAATTTCTTGATAGAATTATATTTGACTTATGTGGTTACATAATTAATTCATGATGTTTTTAATTTTTATGCCATTACATAATTAATTTAATGATGTACTTTTAATGTTTGAAAGGTCAAAAAATTAAAACATTTCAATAGTGATGTTAACAACCTTGAAATTAGTGTGTTTTATGTTTCATGTGATCATAAAAGATTAAAAAGTCAGTTGTAGAGGTGGTTGTTCAGTGGTTGACGTGTATGTTGGTTCTTTTTACAATGTAACCAGGTTTGTCTTCTAATGTACCTATGGAATTTCCAATTCCAATTGAAGGTAGCTTGAAGGACCTAGACCAACTGACGAGGACTTTAAAAGCCTCATACACTTCGGGCTCTGCAAGACCCAGGAGGGCGATCCCTTAATGTGTTTACAACCTTTGCACCATTATGATAAACAACATTAACAATAGCAGATGATTTCACTTAATATCTCAACACAATAAGATAATATCAACTATTTAGACCGTGAGATAACTAAACACAATCCATTGTATAAGATAGCCAATGAGTTTCAATTTGTAGCAACCTCTAGGAAAAGACAAACAAATACTGAACTACATGAATAATTACAACTTAGATTAGTGCCATATATCCATTGTAGGAGTCAAATTCATAAGCATCTAGAGGTTTATAACAGATTTAATACATCACATATAAGATCCCTGACAATATTGTATTACAATTTCATCAATATGCATTCTAACTTAAGACTACTTATCAAATCCTTATACAACACATATCCGCCTATATCCCATTCAAGCATTTTGATTAATTCCTTGAATTAAAGCTAAAATAGAATCATACACACCACACCAGTGAGATGGATAAAACAACCCTTAGTTATTTCATTGAAAGTTTAGATATGCATGTACAATGGAGAGACATGAGCTCAAATTTTCATTTCAACTCAAATGCTAGTACTGTTATACAACACTAAATCTCTATGAACTCAAAACCTGATACATAATGACTCAAAACCTAAATTGCATTTCTCTAAAACCATCAGACTTTACAATTTTCTCTGCAACTTCACCTAGACTCGACAAAAATTATCTAACTTGCTAACCCATACTTCTAGCCTTGAAATCCTTCTTATAGAAAATAAAGGAGAAAACAAGCACCGGGCCAGAAAGTACACCTGTCACTAGTCAATTGGAGCACCTTGTGATATTCCAAAATTTGTTACAAAAACCACCACCTTGAAAAATATTCTTGTTTAAAAATTGTTACAATAGCAATCATCCTAGAGCATATTCTTGTTCATCATGTCGGCGGAGGAAGGTTGATGCAACAACAAAAAACCACGTGAAACCCACACCAAGATAGTCATCCATACAAAACCGGAAATGCTATAACCACAACATCTGATTTGCCACCTGTCGGTAGCCCACTCTTTTGAATCATCATCATTCAAATACTTAGCTACCCACCTCTAGTATTCTTCATCAATTGGCTAGTCAAATTAATCACCTCGTTTACCTTTGTACTATAAGACAAATACTTTACCACTACCTGATTAGCATCTCTTTCAAAAGATTCCAAAAATTAGCTGGTACCAATAATCTTATCCATACAATTTACCAACAAATCATAATCTGAGTCATCACAAATTATTTTAATTTGATTATTGATGACTTTACTTGCTTGATCCTGCCATTGTTGGAGTGTTTTGATTTCCCCCTGCTCATCAGTTATATCAGGTAGCAGTGTGTTACCCCAATCATTGAATTTCTTTACCAATTCCCTAATCTTCCTACATAGATCATCTGGTAAGGTCTAAAAACCTTGCAATGATTTAACTAATATATAAGTAGGCTTCAATGATTGGGGCTTGTTATTTACATCAAACCTTGAGGCTTTATTCATAACATCTAGATTATTTTCCCTAGGGATCCAATTTTGAATTATTGGAATCACTATCCCCTGCTCCCTATCAATATTATTTATTGCTTCAAATAGAAAAGAATATAAAGAATGTATAGAGGGAAATTCATTATCCACCTTTTCATTTAAATACTCCAAAACAATAGTAACAATTATTTTTTCTTTTGAAAGAAAACCCTCCTCTTTTACCCTTAGTGATGTCTGTAATTGATCAATTTTTTGCATGAGCTGCATCTTTGTTGGATCAACAAAGCACTCTATTTCTTCATCAACTTGTTCTAGAGGAGGGGTACGAGCAGGATTTTGAATGGGAGACCCTAGTCTAGAAACATTTGGAGAAGCAGGAGGCATTGACCCTGCTGTGGGAGGTGATGTGCTAGTTCCTAGAGCATTGGATGTTTCCCCAGTATGTCTATACTTGAACCTTTCTACTTCAATTTGTAGCTCAACATTCCTTTGTTGCATTTTACTATATTCTCCAATTAAAATGTTATATTTCTCCATTAGGCTCTTTCTTTCAGCCTCCTCCCTTTCAATAGTCTTTTGGGCCAACTTGGCCACATTCACAGTTAAACTAGTGGCTTCAGTTGTTGTAGTCTCTGAAGCCCTCTTTATTATTAATCCTCCTTTGAAATTTGGATTAATATCAGCAATGTCTAGTTTTCTTCCTTATGGAGCCAATGCCCAAATTTTCAAGGTCTCATATTCTTCACTGAAGGCAGAGTTTTGTAATGCTACCTTAACTTCTTCTTCAGAATCCTGAAAAACATTCTTGTACTTTATAATGGCATTGAAAGCCACTACATCTGTGATGTCCCATTCAGGAAAAATCAAAACACCAGCTTGATTCACTAGTTGTCTTCATTCTTTAGGAGTGATATTTTTGAACTCTTCCATTACTTCAGCTTTCACTTCTTCATCATTCTCCTGATCTGACCTATCAAGCCTTAGTTCTCTTTTCTCCTTTCATTTATTTTGATATTCCTCAAATTTCATCCTCCATGCTAATTGAAAGAATACACGAGTCTTTACAAATGCATTGTCATCTAAGAACTCCTTGTGAGCCTCCATTTTTGCATCCTTCACACTCTTACCCTTCATATCCAAATCAGATAGAACCAATTCAGCTGACCTGGGAGGGGATGACATACCAACCTGCATGTCTTGATCAGTAATAATAATTTCATCTATGAGATCTTTAGATAGGTGATCAGTTCTTTGCCTCTTAGGGCTTGGCTCAGGTGGTGGTGATGGGGGACTGCGCTCTAGTGAAGATTTTAATTCAAAGATTTTGACAGCCCTAGGTACTTTGAATTTTGAGCCTAGTCATGAAGGCGCCTTCATTATTTTCTTCCCTTTTTTGTCTACTTCTTCTTCATCACTGTCAGTATCCCTTTTCCTCCTATAGATGGGCCGCCTTTCTGTAGGCTGACATATTGACCTTGTTTCAATTGGCATATCACTTTGTCCTTGCATATCCAGACTTAGCCTTAAATTTATCTTTTTGGTTGTCAAGGTCTCCATTATCTCCTTGAAATTCTTTATTAAAAAATTAATTCTCTTGTAGTATGGAGTGAATTCCATCAATGGATCATACTTCAGATCCATTTCATGCAAAATATCTAGTAGCTTACTATAAGCTATCCACTTTTCCTTGTTCAATTCCTGTCTATTTAAATCAAATTCATTCCTGATCAGATCCTCAGGGAAATTTTACTCATATGAAAATTTTCCACCTTTTATTCTTTGTTTGAAAATAGCAAAGAAACCTTTAGGATCATGTTGTCGCCTTGGACCAAATCTCAAATGGTAATCAACAAAGAATTTGTCAAAATGTGTCCAGCCTCCCTTTGAAAATGTAAAGTCAGACACTACTGTATAATCAGGGAATAATTTTCCCTTTCCCTTTCCAGTTAGGTTATCTTCATGAATACACCCCATCTTCTAAATAACTTCTACAAACCCTAGTCATGGTGGTACATTGTATGGTAGTATGTGAGGGGTTTCTTGAAATCCATATATTCTCAAGACATTGCTGACTGGATATGGGATAATGTCACCCCAGTTATGTAAAACCCTCAATTCTGGTTTCCTTTCCTTCAACCTAAGGAAATCATGCACTTCCTCAGGGATCCTAGGTATATTTACCATCAATCTAGCCCTCAATCTTGTAGCAAAAAAATTATCAAATTGCATATAACTAGTGTTTTCCTTATTATAAGACAAATTTGCAACCCATATCTATACTGACAATATTTCTCCATTAACTAATTGTCTTAAGTTCATCTTTTTAGCAAAAAAATCAGCAATCCTAAACAAGAACATATGCATCAACATGGAATACCAAAATAATTGAGTACCAGTATCACCATTATGTAGCTTCAATATTCCTTCATCTATCCTCTCCACCAAAAAAGAAGCAAAATTATTTGTTACAGAGAAGTTAGGGTGTTGTATTTGCACCCCCATGAACATGTATGCAATCGACATTACTGCACCAACGTTGAAACCCAAAATATGACATAGTGAATAAAAAGTAGCCAGGAAAGGCTTTGCAAAACAATTCAATCTGAAGGGTTCCTAGTCACTAGGGCTGATGTGAAATTGTGAACTCCTTGCCTTAAACAGATAAGGTGGAAGCAACTTAACCCTAAAAAGAGATTTCAATTTTGTATACTCCTACTTCATTTCTTCAAGATTAATAGGAACCAAGTCATCACTTGGCTCACTCAAATCAAAAGTCTGTTGGATAACATCTTTGTTAATTTCTAATAGAACCCCTCCATCATTATCTCTGATTACTCGTGTGATAGGGTCATATCTTTTGGCCACTGCTCTAAGTAAATCCACATTAGGGAATACATTTGGAAAAACCAGCTTTCCCATGTTGTACATCCATCCATTTGAAAAAGGATGAGGAAAATTCCTCTTTCCATACCATAATTTGAACATTTCTAAGCCTGTGAGTGGAACCTTAGCATCAATAATGTTGGAATTATTACACACCAACCCCTCCCCTAGGATTTTCCCTCGCATCAACACCAAACCTTTCCTTCTTTCATTTGTTGATAATAAAAATTGATCTAGGAAATTATCATACAAGTTTCTTTTCAAATACTCAATGTGGCTAGAGTGTTGCTTGGTTGGTGCCATTTTAAACAAACTAGGGCCTCACTACAATGTTACACTTCAAGTGGCTATGACTAAGTAGAGATAGGAAATTATAGAGATTCCTCACAATAGCCCTAACAAAATATTTTAATGAACTCAGTGACAAGCATAACAAACCCTCCCTTTCCCAAATTTAGGTGTAGAATGACTGGGAAACAAAGAAAATTAACTCACGACTTTTTTTGCACAAACTCCAATTTCTAGCAGCAGCTGATCGCAATTTCACCTTTAGCTCTGAAACTATTTTCATGAAATACTCAGATGCTTTGTGATATAAATGAGATGAGTAAATTGATTTTATGTCTATCAAATTCTACTAGTGGATGTCTGATGCAGGAGCATCTAGTGGTGTAAGGCAATCTTGCATCACCCAAAAATAGTTAAATTTCAAGTTTCTCAGTTTTTAGATATTTTTACATTTTGGATACCCTTTTCGTCATAATGAAATTCTCAATTTATGGTTTTTATTTTCTATTCCTGGATTGAAAGATATTGCAATTTTAGTTTCCTAGATTTGCACCTAAAAATCTTCCGAGTTAGATTTGAGGCACTTAGAGTTCCCAGATCAGCCCCAAAACTTTCCAAAATATGCTATTTTGAGCATGTTATTGACTTTGAGACCTTTCCAACGGTTCAAACGGTTCACGAATCAGAGTCTCGGATCAAAAGTTATGGCCCCGAGAAGTTGGTGCACTTTCTAGAAGATAGAATTGCAAATGTTCTTTTGAAATTTGAAATTCAAGTTGTAATTTTTTGGCGCCAAACCACCTAAACTCAAATTTGAATGTTGTTTTGGCTCCAAACTAAAGAGGAGCTCTATTTATGGGAGGATTTCTAATTTTTGGGTAACTTTTGGGGACAAGCTCGCATATTGCGAAAGGGTGATTCTGAAGCTTTCTGTAACTTGCATGTATTGTCGAACTTGGGAATTTGAGATCCTCTACATGTAAGAAGCTCTATTTTCTAAATAATAAAATTATTCTCTTGTTTGTGGCTTATTTTCTAAGTCTCGGGCTGTGTCCTCATCAATGTCTCATCCACCATTAAAGCTCACTCGCGGGCTGTACGAACGGCTCCAATCATAATTTGATACATATTTCAATTTGAGCTGTTGATCCTTCAGTTTGATCAAATCATTGATGACCATCTTCAAAACAGGTTGACATAATCGCCAACATGGCAATAAAGGGGCCCACTATGTCATATGTCGCGAAGGAATGCCATGTGGCGATTGCTCGCGATATCTCAATCCTTTGATTTATCATCACAAGATGGCGGGCACCATTGATCTTTTTACCATAAATCCCGCTCCTTCAAAAATGGTCACCGTCATTTCCTTTAACTGTCGAGTAGATTTTCCCTTAAAATCATAACATCTACATTGAAATAAAGCACGTGCATCTTATAAGCGCATTAGTAATCCGCCCCGTAATACATTTAAAATTGGAAAATGCTTTCTTCACTCCTTAGGCTTGATTGGATGAGACACGTGGCAGGCACCTGCGACATCGTGATCCCAAAATTCCTAATCATGGCATGGTGGGCACCGTTAATCTTGAACAGAAAGCTCATCAATGGTCACGCAGATTTCATCTTTTAGGAAGAGCACATGGTACCTGCCCATGATATCACGATCCCTGTAATCCTTGATCGCAGGATAGCGGGTGTTATTGATCCCGTTCCTTTAACGCAGTCGCCAGCCATATTGTTAACCTTCGAGTAGCTTTTCCAGTGAGATTATAACATATCCGTTGATTTAGAACATGTGCATCTAGAACACTTTAGTAATTCACCCCTTAATACATTTAAAGCCGGCCAGTGTTTCCTTTACTCTTTAGGCTTCATCGGATGAGACATGTGGAGCTTGCCCATGATTTTGCAATCAACCCAAGCACCATCGCAGGATGGTGGGGAATGACTTAGATCAAATGTTAGTTGGTCAACAATAGCTCAAATTTGATCCCCTAGATAGGACATGGGCCTGCCTGTGATTTCGTGATCCTTCAATTCCCGATCACGGGATGGCAGGCACCATTGATATCTGCAGGAAATAGATCAATGACAACATTAAATCAACCCTTTTAAAATAAAACATCCATTAAAAAGAGAAGTGGGCATTACTAGGCAGACAACAAATAAAAAAAATATATTTATAGAAGAAAAATAAAATAAATTTACAATTTGTTTTATAATTTCACTTTTAACTTTAAATGTATGTTCACTCATTAAGTTGTATTTTTTTACAATCACATTTTTTTTTTAGATGTTTGTTTATAAAATATAAAGATGCATTAAAAATATATTAGAAATATTTTTCTTTATATTATATAGCATTCATAACATTAAATTAACATAGAATAATTTCACAATATCACTTAACCAATCAAGAAAAATTTAATCATTACTATGCAACATTATTCTCACATCAAACTAACAAATAAACATTGAAAACAAATTTATTTTTTATATTATAACATTCATAACTTAAACCTTTTATGCAATATCAGGTTAATTTATAAAAACACATAAAATTATTTATAAGAAACTTAAATTTTTTAACAATTTAATAAAATATAATTTAATATAATTACGAAAATTAAATAAGAATTATAGATAAATTTATGAAATATTGATTTACTTATCAAGAAAAAATCAATGATAAATTTACTTATTATAGATAAATTTACTTACCAATCTATTTTAACCATCAAGAAAAAATTAATCATTAGTGATTGCAACATTATTGGCACATCTTTTAAATTGACAAATAAACATTGAAAACACATTTATTTTTTATATTATAACATTCATAACTTAAACTTTTTTATACACAATGTTAAGTTAACTATAAATTGTATAGAGTTTAGATTTGCTATATCTCTCATATATCAACATAAGTAAATTTGAAAATATTTTAAATTATATATTTTCAAAAAAAATTTGAATGAATTTATAGAAGATTATTTTTATTAAAGTGATATAATCTAATCTCAATACTAACATTAATTATAAGTCTAACCATAACCCCAACCCTAAAACTAACACTAATTAACTTCAAACCTAACTCTAATTTTATATCCAACCCTAAACATAACTATGATTCTAAAACTAACATTAATGAAACCCTAATTGAACCATAACCCTAACCCTAATACTAACCCTTGCCCCAATGAACCCTAACACTAACCCCAAAGCTCTATCATAGAACCAATCTTTACCCCCAACCCCAACCCTAATCCTAATTGAATCCTATACCTAATTTTAATTAAAGTCTAACCCTATTTGAACCTTAAACTTGGTGGGAACTCATGTTTAGGGTTAGGGTTCAATTATGGTATGATTAGGGTCAAAATTCAAATAAGATTATGGTTGGAACATATATTGTACTCTCTCTATACATGATTTTTAGCAAGATTAGGGACACTAATAGAACCTTCATTTATTTTTTTAAAAAGACTAAGAAATGTATGAAAATTTGACAACATGAAAACCATGAAAATAAAAGTGAAAATAAAAATTTAACATAGTAAAAATGGCCAATCATGTGCCAAAAATGAAAAGACCCATTTGTTGTTACTCTAATATTTCAACCACATACTAAATTACCAAGTGCATTTTATAAATGTATCATGCAGGAGCACAATATTGGGAATCAATGAATGATTCTCATCAAGAAATTAGACAAGCTTTGAGATTGAAGGGACCAAGCTCTTTGTAGGTTTTCAATGAAGATTTAATTAGCCACTAATAGGAACAATAGAGAAAATAGATAAATGTGAAAATAAATCATAATCTCTAAGGTGTTGTGCTAAGAATTACATACACATCTCATAAATTTCAATAGAGACATGAGACACATTTATAGAAATAAAGGAAAAATAAGCTATTTAGATAGTTATTAATCTACAAAGATTAGGACCCTCATTACTTCAAGAGATTAATAAAAATAAGTTTTATTTATAATTTTTAAATTATCATATATATAAAGTAAAGATAAAATATTTTTCAACAAAACAAATAAAAATGACAAACAAATAATGTGATTAATCAAGAATAACATGATATTGCAAAAAATATAATAAATAAAAGAATATGCATAATTGTACATAAGCCATCAAAAGTCTAAATATACCTATCTTTATAAAAAATAAAAATCTTTAAAATGACAAAATTATTAAAACTTATTAAGCTCCATGACAAAACACTACCTTCCATATAAAGAGTACACAACATGATACTTATAGAAAACAAATTATGTAGGATACCAAAAAATTGTTAAAAAAATAAGATAAGATAAAATTATAAATGAAATTAATCATATTAATTGCATAGTTAAAAAGATAATTCTATGGATCTTTAAATATACATGATATATAATAATCTTTAAATCTTTATTTAAAAAAATATATATTATATTTTATAAACTTATACATTAAATTTTTTAATATTTAAGTTACACTAAAATCTAAGATGTTCAATATTCATTATTATTTTTAAATTATAATATTGATTAAAGATATGTAATTATATTTATAAGATTTAAATTCAATAATGAACTTAGAAAATATTAAATCAATCAAAATTGTTTCTATTATCCAAAATACTATATAAGTAAATTATAAACTATTATAATCTAATGTTTAAATTTTCTATTTCAAATGTTAAATAATTCTAATGTTAAATTTTTATAATTATAAACTTACCTTTTAATGATGTTAGGAAGTTTTTTAATTAAAATTAGTTTTTCAGCATATATTAACATGCCTAGATATATTCACCAAAATCTATTATCTATTATTGATAATGTAATTTTGTATGTATAATATATTTTTGAAAAAAAAGTATATATTTAAAAAATTAAACAATATATTTTTTAAATTAGAAATATATTAGAAATATTTTGAATGTATTCAACTATCAAAATATGATTTTTTTTTAATATACCATTAAAATCACTAGTTGCCCTAATTTCTCTGCTTTTGCTAATTTTTAATGAATTTCCCCCAACTTTGTCAAATATTTCATTTTAAATGTTTTTCTTTGGAAGCAATGAAACATTTAAAATATATCACACAAAAATTTCCTTAGGCCCCACCTTGTATAGTCCATGTGGCAGCCACCTGTGATTTCGCAATCAACCAAAGCACCATCACGGGATGGTGGGGAATGACTCATATCATAGGATAGTTGATGAACAGTCACACAAATTTGATCCCTAGATGGGACACATGTCACCCACCCACGATATCGTCATCCTACAATTCCTGATCATGAGATGGCGGGAAACCATTGATCTTGAAGGCGTTTTGATCAATGGAAGCATGAATTCCATCCTTCTAAAAAATAAAACATTCATTAAAGGGCAAGGGGACATTACTAGGTGGATGGAAAACAATGACATAAGTTTTTTTAAAACCGTTCAGCACAGGGCCAACTAGGACTTAGGAAAATAAAACCCATGGAGGAAATAAAATATTAAGACCAAAGGGACTAGACCTAGATGGAACGATGGCACATAAGATATTTTTAAAACCCTTCAAAAAAGGTAACGGTGAAATAGATCCCAACCAAGGAATTAGATAAACACAAGGGTTTAAGATGAAGACAAAGTTAAAACCCCAACCCTAAGAAATTTTCCAACACCATGAAAGACCAATAACATAAGCCAAGGCATGAGTGAAACATTAGGAACAAAATTTGAAGTTCCATCAGTACAAGCATTGGATAATTTTATATTAATAGTTTTTCCTATCACAAATATAAAAGGTGAGCACAATAAATAACATGTATTTTCCCATTAAATGTGAAGGATTTTCAAAAAGTTATAGTGTTCAACTATTGGTCCATTTTATTTAGTATAAGTTGTATTTTAAATCATTTGTGTGTTGTTTTATAACAACAAATAGATTTTTTGTGTTCAACTATTAGTCCATATGTGTTGAATATAAAGGTGGGATATCAAGATTTATGATTATCATTAAATTATTTGGTCTCTCTCTCTCTCACTCCCACTCACTCACTCCTCCCTCTATCTCTCTTCCCTCTACCCTAAACCCTAAAGCCCTTAAACCCTCTACCCTCTGCCCTTAACCCTCCCTTCCCTTTGTCTCTCTCCCACTCCCTCCCTCCCTCTCTCTCAAGTCTCTCCTCCTACCTCCTCAACCATAAACCCTTAAAACTTATATCCTCTACCCTCAACACTCTTCCCCTCCCCCTTACCCCTCCTATTTCTCTCTCTCTCTCTCTCTACCTCTTCCATTCTTCCCCTCTTCCCCTCTCCCTTCCCCCTCCTAATTCTTTCTCTCTTTATATCTCTATCTCCCTTTCCCTCTCTCTCCCTCTCTTAGGTCTTTCTCTCACTCGATCACTCACTCCCTCTATCTCTCTCCCCTCCACCCTTAACCCTAAACCCTTAAACTATCTACCCTATACCTTTAACCCTCCCTCCCTCTATTTGTCTCCTCCCTCCCTCTCTCTCTCTCTCAAGTATCTTCAATATCCTACCCCTCTCCCCTCCCCTTGGGTCTCTCCTATACTCCTCACTCCCTATATCTCTCTCCCTTGGCCCTAGGCCCTAGACCCTTAACCTTAATGGAGCCCTCTGCCCTCTACCCTTAACCCTCCCTTCTTGTATCTCTCTCCCACTCCCTCCCTCTCTCTCTCTCTCAATTCTCTCCCTCCTACCTCCTCAACCATAAACCCTTAAACCTTCTATCATCTACCCTCAACACTCTTCCCCTCCCCTTTCCGCCTCCTCTCTCTCTCTCTCTCTCTCTCTCTCTCTCTCTCTCTCTCTCTCTCTCTCTCTCTCTCCCCTTCTTCCCCTCGTCCCCTCTCCCTTCCCCCTCCTAATTATTTCTCTATATATATATATATATATATCTCCCTTTCCCTCTCTCTCCCCCTCTCTCTCTTGTCCACCCTTCACCTCCTAATTACTCTCAGGTATATAGAGAGGAGTAAGAGGGAGATAAAAAGAGAAATAGATAGAGATATAGAGTAGGAGAGATGGGTGAATGAGGAAGTAAGGAGGAGGGAGGAGATAGATCAATAGATGGGGGAAGGGGTGGGGAGTGAAGCATAGATAATTGGGAGATATAGAGAGATGGGAGATATATCAATCTCCCTCCTATATCTCTGTCCTATTCATCCTTATCATCTCTCTCTACCCCTCTCTATCTCTTTATACTCCCTTTCTATTTGTATGTTTGTCATTTATCTTCCTCTCTCTCTATATTTTTCTTCCCTATATTTATCTTTCTCCTTAGAGATTGTGCAATGGGTACATTGAAGAGGTATTAAAGGAGAATTATCATATCTTTAATCAAATGGGATGCTACCTTGAGCATAACTCCCCAAGGACACATGCCATCCTTGGATTGTTGACATGAAACAACCAATCAAAATTTAGTTTCTCTCTCTCATATTAATATATATTACTATTATATTAAATATATATTATATTAATTATATTTTTTATTATATAAAAATATACTTATTATTAATTATTAATTTTAAAAATATTTAATAATTTTGTTAAAGAATATAATATCTAATTACAATAAGCTGAATAATTATATTATTTATTATGTAAAATATAGCTAATATATACTTAACTATATTGTAGAATATTAAAACCTAGCTAAATGGTGCCAAAATTTTGAAATTAATTAACATACTGTACAAGCTAATGAAACTAGATTTTAGCTCGTCAAATTGTAGAAGTGAAAGGTCAATGCAGCACCAAGGAAGAGTTTGGAGCAGTGAAAACAAGGTCAATGCCAATGTTGAGGAAGAGTTTGGAGGAGTGAAAACAAGGTCAATACCAGCGCTGAGGAAGAGTTTGGAGTTAAAACAAGGTCAATACCAGCGCCAATGAAGAGTTTGGAGGAGTGAAAACAAGGTCAATACTAACATCGAGGATGAGGTTGAGGGAACTCATGGAAAATCTACGACCAAGGGGCAATGAGTACTGTAAGTTTGACACCCCCATTCTCTTTAACCTTCAATTTTCATGCCTAGTTTCCAAAGATCTTCTTGTACATTGGCACCCCCATTCTCATAAAATGGTATAAGATAAGACTGAAAAAACAAAATAGCTTATACAGAACATATCCACCTACAATCCCATTCAAGAATTTTAATTAATTCCTTGAATTAAACCTAAAACAAGAATCATACACACCACAACAATGAGATGAACGAAACAACCCTTGATCATTTTATTCAAAATTCAGATATGCTTGTACAATGGAGAGACATGATTTTGAATTAATCATATCAATTCAAATGTTAGTACTTTCATAAAACATCAAATCCCCATGAATTCAAAACCTACTATAGAATGACTCAAAACCTAAATTGCATTTTCCCTAAAACCATCAAACTTTGCAATTTTCTCTGCAACTTCATCTAGACTCGACCAAAAATATCTAACTTGCTAACCCGTACTTTTGGCCTTGAAATCCTTCTTATAGAAAAAGGAGGAGCAAACAAGCATTAGGCCAGAAAACACATGTGTCACCAACCAATTGGACTACCTTGTACTCTTCATCAGTTGGCCAATCAAAATTTATCACCTCATTCACCTTGACACTATAAGGTTTGTACTTAACTGCCACCTGATTCACTTCTCTTTCAAAAGAATCCAAGAATGAGCTAGTGCTAATGATTTTTTCCATACAACTCACCAACAAATCATAATCTAAGTAACCCTATTTTTAAGGGGTTTGTAGTCCAAACATGATATAAAGTGGCTCTTACACTTTTTGTGATTACTATAGCTTATGTAAGAGGCTCCATGGATACTGTTGTAATTGTAGGATGCATGAATAGGGCATAGGATGAGAAATAAAGAATGTATAGCTGCTATCCTCAATAGTTTTGTGAAGAAAAGCATGTGAAATGAGAGGTTCAAGCCTAGGTTTCAACAAAACATGTATGGGAGATCTAATTTTATGAATTTTTATCCATGTGCAGACCTAATGGGTTATTTCTGAACACTGAATATAAATGATACACACACACACACACACATATATATATGTATGCATATGTATTTTTAAA
The DNA here is from genome assembly GCA_007258455.2 of Sequoia sempervirens. NCBI lineage: Eukaryota > Viridiplantae > Streptophyta > Pinopsida > Cupressales > Cupressaceae > Sequoia > Sequoia sempervirens. Next base: position 376,440,343 of record VDFB02047230.1, on the reverse strand, counting down.
TGTAAATGTAAATGCAATTACTGGATGCTCTCCTAGAACAATAAATGTAACATATCATTAAAGAAATCTATATCTATGTATATAAATGTGTATTTCTAAATGCAAGTGTAAATGCAAAGAGCATATGGTTTTGTAGTGTTATAGATACAACATATCCATAAATTAATGTAATTGAAATTCTAAAGTCTTCAACACATATAATATGAAATCGATCAAACTATTAAACTACATGAGAAATAAATGAAAATAGTAAATGTATATGTATGTGTATTTGTAAATGTAGGTGTAAAATAAATAAGAATAATGAAAATTATAAAAGAATACAAGGAAAGGTCTCCTCCCTTCTTGGTAGTGATAACCTCCTTCACATACAACCCTTGAAAATTATGAATAGAGGAATATAATCTTTGAAGAACTCAAAGTTGATTCTCTCCTACCTGATGCAATTAGTCATTTTATCCTTACAAACATTTATAGTGATTACAAGAGGCGCATAGACCAATTCTTCATAATAGAATAATTTGATCATACTTTTCCAATGATGGCATTATGAAAAAACCTTAGGTTAAATGAATAATTCCTAGCTAAGTTCTTTAAATCATGTCCAACCATATAAGAGAAGACCACTGCTATGTGTACCTGAATACCATAGAGAAAGGCTAGTCTTTGGGCTCTTTCATCAATCATCCTACCTTAAAAAACACCAAAAATCTCCTAGCAATTAGACATAGGAAATTAAATGTAAATTTTCTGCTACTTTTAGTCATCTAGGTGTCCAATAAACCACTTGGTGGTGTTTCCCTTCAAGTTTATTTACTTGAATGAAGAGAAAAAGTTCTTTGATTACAATTAGAGAATACATTTGAGGTATTGGTTGTGTAATTGGTGGACCATAGTCACATTTAACACTTGTTACAAAGTTTGAGATTTAAAATGTTAAGTAGATTTGATTTGTGATAAATACATTTAGACGGTAGTAACAATAGCTTGCAATCTATCAAGAATTGATTACCTTATAACCTATGAAATTCTAGCGATGAAATGATAGATTAATCATAATGCCACCTTGGGATCACATCACCATGAAAGAACTTCATCCAACATCCTTACGAGTGTAGGTACCACCAAATAGGTATTTGTCAAATTTGTCTTCCTCTAGCGAGGGAAATTCAGGAAGAGAAGAGGAAAATGAGACATGTAGTATGTTTAAAAGAGGGAGATCAACTAGAGGTCAAAAGATTAGAAGAAAATTCCATATATGCATGGAATTTTTTCTTGCATAAGGGGGTTCATGTTCTTATGATGATGAGAGCATAGGTGACGTCGAGGTTCCCTTGAGGTACACACATCTACGAAAACAATGGGTACCCAAGGAACTTCCTCCAACAAACATTGATTTTTGTGTCAATGAGAGGATATATCGCATAGCACCATAGTCATTACATGGTTTGGGCCTATTTTGCATGGACAATATAAAGGTTTGTTATGACAAAGTTACTAAATTGATGAAGTATGTTGGACCCTGTTATAGTTACAAAGATTGGATGCAACTGGTTCGATATACACGAAGTATGTGTAGGTATGCACTATCAGCAAATTATATACAACTAAAAGATAAGGATCAAAATAATGGAGTGGCTATGTACATTAACGGAAGGCCAAAAGCATTAGTGAATATTGCAGGGTTTATAAATAGTAGACGAATTGGGTCAACAAATAAGCAACCCAATTGAATATTCAAGGCGCGCGAGGGAAACTGTGTATTCGTATGTGTGATAAAATCAATAACTGCAGGGGAAGAGTTGCTAATCGATTACAATTTGAATCGCTTAGTTACAAACATAGTTACTATGGGGGTGGTACGTACTATGTACTAGTTTACAAAACCTCCAATTAATGACTCTAATATACCATTTTATTCTTATGTTTTTTTCCTAAGTCTATTGGTTTCATTTTGGTAATATTTTTTTATATTTAATTTTTGTCACAGGGGGACATTGATCATATGGAGAAGGCTCTGGCCTAGAGCACAGATCACAATTTATCTTTAGGCACTTCTACCTGATAGGGTTACCTCATTGTAATTGTACAAATTAGATACGAACAAAATATTTTATTATTATGTTATTTTCATAAGTTTTTTGGGTTAATTTCGATAATGTTTTCAATATTCTTGTTGCAGTTGACTGATCGGAGAAAGGTAACATCAGTAGAGGAGAGCATCCATAGTGAGGTGTAGTCAATATTTTGTGATGATGACATGGCTTATTCA